>JAJTUV010000185.1:600000-985500 GCA_021653895.1 Mastomys natalensis | reverse complement strand
TGATTGCTGGGATTTGAACTCATGACCTCCAAAAACACGATCATTCACCACCCGTATTTGTTTTTTTGTTTGTTTTTTGGTGTAGTTTGTTTTTTAACAGGTTCACTGTGTATTCACTGATTAGAAGTTCTAACAGGTACCCCAAACTCCCAAGATCTGCCGGCTCTGCTTCCTGAGTTTGGGATTAAAAGCATTAATCACATCTAGTCAAAAAAAATTATTTCTAGACAGGCGGGGTGGGATCCTTTAACCCAGCACTTGGGAGGCAGAGGAGGCAGATTTGTGAGTTCAAGGCCATCCTTCTACAGAAAGTTCCGGACAGCCCAGGCCACACAGAGAAAACCCTGAAAATTTTAAAATTAATTATTGGTAGTCAGCTTGTCCCTGCCGTAAAAAACATCTGTAACTGAACTTTAGATGCCGTGGGCATGAAGGGTTTTCCATGGGTACAAAAACCTCCAACGTGTGTCTCCTGTCGTGCTTTTTTTCTACAGGGCCTTTGGGAGACATGCTCCTGCAGTAGTTTTGCTTATAACAATCAGAATGTGATCGTACAACTCACAAAGCATGTGCTTAACAAAGTAAGCGACAGCGGGATCCCAGAGAGGCGGGTAGAACAGGAACTGGGATTTTTTTTTAAAAACGTGGGATGCTGAGGTTCAGGAACTTGTCAGTAACTCACGACTGTGGTCTCACCAAGTCACTCCTGAGTTTATACACCGTGCTTTAAAAAACACGGTGCTTTGAAACCCAAACAAAAAAAAGATGCCGGTGTACTTTAAGATACACCCCAAACTCCCATTTGCCTGGTTCCTTTTCCAAAATAAAAAACAAAGTAGCTCACCAGGTAATACGGTGTCTCTACCTAGGCAGTGGGGTCCGGGAGTTCTAGACGGTATGTGGTATGCAAGGGACAGCTTTATAGTACAAACAGCAGCTGCCTGTGCATACCCTCAGAGAGGGCTCCAAAGCTCTGTACTTGGGCTACTGCCACCAAATGTTCCTTCTAGTCCAGCTCTGTGGTCCCAGATGTATTTGCCATGTTCTTATTGTCCGATAGAGTGACCTGGGAAGAGTCGCTACGGGGTGGAGGGTTGGCACAACTCCTCGTAGATACTTGAGGTGGAGAGAGAGAGAGGCAGAAGATGGGGAGAGATTGGACAGTTCTTGGAAATTGCCCCAAGGCAAGAGCCAGGAAAAGCTTTTGCGTAAAAGTACCGGAACATGAAGTGCTAGTTTGCTTCAGCCAACTGTAGTCAGCAATGTGGGGAGGGACTTTGAGAGATTCATCAAGGCATTCATTAATGGATTGGACACCTAGTATTGACGATAGAGCAGGAACAGATCAAGGTTGTTCCACAGAGTTTACCTCTAGTAGGCAGAGAAAAACATAAGAGCAAAAAACAATAATAAACGGTACACCGCGGCAATAAGTGCTCTAGAAAAAGGGAAGATTTGATTAGTCTGTATTCCATTACTGGAGACTTTATTTTACTCATATTTCTGAAGGCCATTCCCGAGCCAACCCCCAAAACCCAACCAAGTCCCACAATGCCACATCCCTAGAGGCCCACCGCCTGTCAACCCTACCTATCCTAGGGCCTGAGTTTGGGAGAATCAAGAATGAGCACATCTAAATCACGCGAGGCTGGAGATAGGAGTCTATTATCTGCTTAGTTGAAATGCAAGTCATTGAGAAGCCTTTGGATAGAAACTTTTGGAAACGAGGAAGGAACCATGGGGATGTTTGGAAAAAGAAAAGTCTAAAGCAGAGAGACCAGCAAGTGAAGACTTACCACAAGGAAAGCCGGGCATATTTAAGGCCCTCTAGGAGGCCAATGGTATTGATGTGGTATGAGACGAAACTGAAGGAGAGGTAGGAGTAATCATGGAACCAGACTAGCACTCAGATCCGGAGCACAGGGCCCACTAGAGGGCTTTAAGCACAGAAGTGATAGATTCTGCCTGGCTGCCTTGTTGGAAAATACCTTGGGGCTCTATCATGCACTTTGATGAAAACCTATTCTTGGAGGATATCTTGCACGACTCAGTTACCCTGGAGTTTTCTGAGTCTACATCTCATGATTGGATCCTTTAACAAGAACAGTTTGAACCCGGGTATGTCACTGTTCTTTCCCAATCCCAAGATGTGTTTTAAATGAGTTTGACTTGCTCAAAAGAGAAAATACAGTTCCTTTTCTGTCCTGTACTTAGCCCTTGCCCACCTCTGCTTCCCACTGTGCTTTGTGTGTCTTCTTCCGCTTTCCACACAGTCGCACTGGGCCCCTTTCAGGTCTTCCTAGAACAGTGTTCCCCTGACTATGATCCTTCCTGGTGCGCTCTTCCTATGACCCCGAGTCTCAGCTGCATGTCTCCTTCAATAACTCAGCTCTAGGAATCGTCTGACCTACTCTATCCATCAGCTGTGCTCGGTAATGTGAATCCACTGTTTGGAGATACTCGTTCTGGAAGACAGACTAAACACTGAGATTTTTATTTAGCATTCTTTTAAACTATGTCAATGGGTTTTTTAATGAGTATATATAATATTAATAATTTATTTATTTATTTTGGTTTTTCGAGACAGGGTTTTCTCTGTGTAGCCCTGGCCATCCTGGAACTCACTCTGTAGACCAGGCTGGCCTCGAACTCAGAAATCCGCCTGCCTCTGCCTCCCAAGTGCTGGGATTAAAGGCGTGCGCCCAACCACCGCCCGGCTTACATAAATCTTAAAAAGAAAAAAAACAAGAAGTGGAAAGGTGATTCCAAAGATTCCATATAAGAAGTACATTGAATGTTAAAAAGGACGAGGGATCCATGTCTGTCCATAGAAGAGCAGCCCCCCTTCGCTCTCGATAAGAATTAATCAATGGTGTTGAGGGGTGCTGCTTTCACTGGCTGTGCTGGGGCAAGCCTGCAATCCCGGCAATGGGGAGTAGGAGTATGGAGAGTTCAAGGTCACCCTGGGACACACAGTCAGACTTTCTTTTTTTTTGGGGGGGAGGGTTTTGGAGACAGGGTTTCTCTGTGTAGCCCTGGCTGTCCACCCCTGCCCAGCCATGGGCCTATCACTTTAGTGCTGTGGTTTCTTCTTTATAGATCAGGCTAACCTTGAACCTGGGATCTTCTCACCTCTGCCCCTAGGGTGCTGGAATTATAGCTGCGTGTCCTGAACTGTGTAGCCTTAGAACTCTGCCAGCAAAAGGACCTCCTACAGAGTCAATGTCTTGACCTTGGATCAGGGCTATGAGCTAAATAACCCTTTGTCTTTACACTAGGAGGTAGGGTTTGGGGGGGCAGATTAGAGAGGTGGCTCAGCAGCAGGGGGTGGGAGGATGGCTAGAGAGATGCTCACAGTAGAGAGAACCCAGGTATGTTGTAGAGAACCCTGGTTCAGTTTCCTAGAACTCACAAGTGGCTCACAAGTATTCATAACTTCAGATCCAGGGGATCCAACGCCCTCTTCTGGCATCTGCAAGCATCAGGCACACACGTGCTACACACACACAGGAGCCAAACATTCATTCATTGCCAGTAAAAATATTAAAAATTATTTCATAAAAGCCCAAGATCCTTGTCTTAAGATGCTCCATCTCCAGAGATTGTTAGTTAACCTCCCGTGACTTTCCCCGTTCTCAGTTCTTTAAAGTTGCCACAGCCACATAAGCAGAGTTGGGGAAGCAAGGCCTGAGTCTTCAAATTAAGCGACTCTTCATTCCTTAAGACTCTGATCTCGGGCCGGGTGGTGGTGGCGTACGCCTTTAATCCCAGCACTTGGGAAGCAGAGGCAGGAGGATTTCTGATGTTCGAGGCCAGCCTGGTCTACAGAGTGAGTTCCAGGACAGCCAGGGCTATACAGAGAAACCCTGTCTCAAAAAAAACAAAAAAAAAAAAAAAAAGACTCTGATCTCGGGCTGGAGAGATGGCTCAGTGGTTAAGAGCACTGAATGCTCTTCCAGAGGTCCTGAGTTCAATTCCCAGCAACCACATGGTGGCTCACAACCATCTCTAATGGGATCTGATGCCCTCTTCTGGTGTGTCTGAAGGGAGCCACAGTGTACTCATGTACAGTGGTGGTGCATGCCTTTAATCCCAGCACTTGGAAGGCAGAGGGAGGCGGGTACAATGGCGGCACTGGATTATTATGACAGAGACCACGTGGCCCTTGAAATCTGAACTATTTAGGAGATTGTGGGAATGTAGCTCAGTGGCAAAGCGATCAATGCTAACACACATACTTGGCATACGAAAGGTCCTGGGTTCAATCCCCAGGATCACCATCCTGCTTGCAGAATTTACCAACTTGCTCTATATGGAAAAATGCTTGCTCAGCCCTGTCTTAAGGTGTTTCACAGATGGAAAGCCTTTAAAAGTACATAAAGTTCCTGCCAGGGAGATGGCTCAACGGCTAAGAGAGCTTGCTGCTCTTCCAGAGGACCTGAGTTCAGTTCCCAGTGTTAGGACCCCCGAAGGGAGTCCCTCACTCTAGTCCAGATTGGCACACACCCAAGGACACACTAGAGACGGTCTTGATGCAATCAGGCAAAAGGCAGTTTAATGGCAAGGGCCCTCGGGTCGAAACATGTCTCACGCAGGAGACAGAGGAATCGACCCAGACCCCAGAAAGCTTGGGACTTTTATAGACAGAGGCTGGGGGAGAGTGGGAAGATCTGGTGTGGTTACACATGATTGGATATTTCAAACATCAGCAATTTGTGTAAGCAATCATTCAGGCGGGCAGGATGACTAGTTATTTTTGACCATGAAACCTTGGACCTCCAGGAAGGGAGGAACAGAGAAAAACACCAATGGCCCATTACTCACTTGGGCTTGTTTAGGACTTGTCTGGACATGTCCTTGCATGTCCTTGTTTTCTTTTCCATTTTTGGTCACTCTGCCCCTAGAGGGGCTTGATATTGTTATTATGGCTAATTTTAACAAGTTGCTGGTGGTCTTTGCTGACCATGAATTTTTGTTTTATGTTTCAAGATGTTTTTAATTTTTATTCCCACACCAGCATCCATGTTGGTTCCCAACCATTTGTAACTACAGCTTCTTAGGGAACCAAAGCCTTGTGACCAACTACACATATGTCACATGTTAGCATTCAAGCCCGAACTTTGAGTGACGTCATATTTAGGTGACGTGTGACTTCTACCTCGTTACCAAGACAACCGCCAAACCTCCCCACAATTCACCTGTTTACCTGCGGACGAATACGTCACAGGCGATATTAAATATTCAGGAAAAGCGACAGCTCTCTCTCTCTCTCTTGCCATCTTTCTCCCCACTTCTTCCCCCATCCTCTATCCTAATAAATCCACTTTCCCGTGGGATCAGCTGGTCTGTTGTGGTCTGCTTTAAGCTGCACACCGCTGTAATCTGCCACAGATTACACACTTTATCACACACACACATACATAAATAAAATAAAGTAAAAAACCTTTTTAAGTATATGAAATGGAAATATATCTAAAGTTTTAAGTAAATAAAATCAATTGTAGGCATTTCCTGTGGGCTGATAATCTTTTAAAAATTATCTTGGTAAGACAAAAACAAACAAATAAAAAAAAAACCCTATTCTGAATCAAAAGCTAAGCTGTAGTCACATGTCAAAAAGTCTTTGTGCTTCTTTCAGGCACTGTGTCTTCTTTCTTTCTTTCTTTCTTTCTTTCTTTCTTTCTTTTTTTTTTTTTTTTTCAAGACAGGGTTTCTCTGTATAGCCCTGGCTGTCCTGGAACTCACTGTAGACCAGGCTGGCCTGGAACTCAGAAATCTGCCTGCCTCTGCCTCCCAAGTGCTGGGATTAAAGGCGTACGCCACCACCGCCCCGACTTTTTTTTCTTTAAGATTAATTTATTTTTATGTATGTGAGTACACTATCACTGTCTTCAGACACACCAGAAGAGAGCATCAGATCCCATTGCAGATGTTTGTGAGCCACCATGTGGTTGCTGGGAATTGAACTCAGGATCTCTGGAAGAGCAGCCAGTGCTCTTAACCTCTGAGCCATCTCTCCAGCCCTCAAGAACCATTTCAAATTTTAAAACGGAGGTTCCCATATTCTGGTTTCATTTATTTAATTTTTTTTCCACTATATTATTTACTTGTGTGCGTATGTGCGTGTTCGCGTGTGGTGTGGCCAGAGGTTGATTTGTGAAAGTCAGTTCTATGGGACAGCATGTGGGTCCCAAGGATCAAACTCAGCTTGTCTGACTCAGCAGTCAATGAGCCATCTTGCTAGCCTCATATTCTGGTTTCCATCAGAATTTTTACCACCTCAAATCAAGAGCCATCTGCAGTTCTAAACTGGCAGCAAACAAGAATGTAGTTCTGTTAAAATTTGATTTCTTTTTATTTTACATGTATGAATGTTTGCTTGCATGTGTGGACGCGCACTGTGTACATGCCTGGTGCCTGCAGAGGTCAGAAGAGGGCACTGGATTCCCTGGAACTGGAGTTACAGATGGTTGAGCTATCACATCGAGGAATCAAATCTAGATCTTCCAGAAAAAGCAGTGATCTTAACCACTGAGCCACCTCCCTGGTCCCCAAGGATGTAGTTTCTTGGATCATTTATGCCAGGTTTCCATTCTGATACATGTAATTTAGAAAACACAGGACGCAGCTCCCTTGAGCCTCATTATCTGCAAAACGGCAAAAGTTAGTTCTCTCTAAGGCCAAGCCAGGGTGGGAGGGAGCCACAAGTATTACTCTAAAGATTTGTTTCAAAACCAATATCTTTCTAGATTATCATTTATTTGTATAAGAAATAAGGTCTTGGTGGGGCGGTGGTAGTGCACGCCTTTAATTCCAGCACTTGGGAGACAGAGGCAGGTGGATTTCTGAGTTCGAGGCCAGCCTGGTCTACAGAGTGAGTTCCAGGGACAGCCAGGACTACACAGAGAAACCCTGTCTCGAAAAAAACAAAAAACAAAAAAAAAAAAACAAAACAAAAAACAAGTGATAGGCCATGACATAGTGGAGATCAAGAGTGATGGCTGCATGTTTGGAATGAGGGTGGTGGGGGAAATGTGGCTCGTCAGAACGAAAGCGTCAGGGCTAAACTTAAAGGCTTCTATATTTTGTTGGTTTGGTTTTTCAAGACAAGGTTTATCTGTATAGCCCTGGCTGTCCTGGAACTTGCTCTGTAGACCAGGCTGGCCTCGAACTCACAGAGACCCTTTGGCTTCTGTCTCCCTAGTACTGGAATTAAAGATGTGCACCCCACCACCTGGCTATGGTTTTTTATTTTTTAGAATCCTTCTGTACCCATATGCCTTCTGTTAAAAAAAAAAATCAAATAAACTATGAATCAGAACATAGGTCCAGCTTTGAAATCCAACTCATTTTTTACCCATAGCATTTGTGTTCAAAGTAAGGGAAAACAAGGAAATGCCCATCCCCTCTTCAACTGTTATTCCACAAACATAACAAACTAGAAACTGCAGACAGACCCCAGGGTAATTACTATACAGCCAGCTGAACCCTTTACCTGAAAGATCTCTGTCCGTCGGCCATAAACAACCCTGAAACATGAGCATTCAGCTGAACCACTGGGTTAGGGGTGGCTTTCCCTTGACTAAATGATGGTTTTGACTTCCCATTGCTGGGTCCCATCTCCTGGTCTGACCATGGAAATGACGCTGCTGGTAAAACCGAGGCATTTATCCAGGTATATTTTCCACTTCTTCTTTTTTTTTTTTTTTTTTAAAGATTTATTTTTTATGTATGTGAGTACACTGTCGCTGTCTTCAGACACACCAGAAGAGGGCATCAGATCCCATTACAGATGGTTGTGAGCCACCATGTGGTTGCTGGAATGAACTCAGGACCTTTGGAAGAGCAGTCAGCGCTCTTAACCTCTGAACCATCTCTCCAGCCCTATATTTTCCACTTCTGTTTTATAGTATAGGGTGGCCACTATGTTAATACCTCTCCAGGCCCATTTGGTGGCAAATTAAAGGATAAAGGTATTAAGAATGGTAAAATGTGGGGAAGGGGTACCAGACCATATTCACTTCTTCTAGTGCATGCTTTTAACTCAAAGTTTGGCTGAAGGTTGAAAAACAGAAGAAAAAAAAAAAAATGACATCCAGATGAATCCAAGGACCACTGTTGTAGTTCTGATGTAGTCTGGGAGGATCCTGAGATGCTGTATGTGTTCTTCATGTATGTTTTCAAGTTATCTACAGGCTGGCTGGAAGAATTCCTTTGTCAAGGTCACCTTCGCCTGGAGCTAACCAGGACCTTGCTGATCTGGTAAACACTGGAAGTGGTAGAGTCCACTTCAAGACTAGGGAGTCAGGCCTCAGGGCACGTGCACTGGCCATCTTGTCTGGCATATGACGCAAGTTCTACTACACCTATACCTACTAAAGGCAGGTTATTTTTTTCATTCTTTCTTTCTTTTCTTTTTTTTTTTTTTTTTCGAGACAGGGTTTCTCTGTGTAGTCCTGGTTGTTCTGGAACTCACTCTGTAGACCACTGTCCACCACTGCCTGACGAAAACTTTTCTTTTAGTCAGGCTCTTGAAGAGATATGTGTGCACCCATGTTCGTAACGGCATTGTTCACAAGAGTAAAGAAAGGAGATGGGTGGTGGTGGCACACGCCTTCAATCCCAGCACTTGGGAGACAGAGGCAGGCGGATTTCTGAGTTCGAGGCCAGCCTGGTCCCCAGAGTAAGTTTCTAGGACAGCTAGGGCTACACAGAAACCCTGTCCCAACCCCATACCCCCAACCTCTTTTGGACCACACATTATTGATTCTATTTTACATTTTCCTGAAGGGCTAGCATTGCTTTTCTAAGCAGTGTTACTGTCTCATCTAAGGCTGGAGAGACAGCTCAGAAGTTAAGAGGGCTTGTTGCTCTTCCAGACAACCTGAGTTTGACCCCTAACTCTCACATCATGTGGCTCAACCACCTGTAACTTCAGCAAGGCTCCAGCGCCCTCTTCTGGCCTCTACAGGCACCGACACTTACATGCACATACCATGCCCAAGTCTTTTTAAAAAGCAATTAAAATGCAACATAATGTTAGCAATAAAGCGTACCTTTCATGAAATGGTTGAGGGTGAAATGTGAAAACTGTGGAAATGTGAAATGTCTGTGGGTTGACTTAGTGTGTCAACATCAGACAGGGAACTTTGGTAGGACATTGGTGAATAGCTGTCGGCAAGGAGACTCCGTGTTTCTGTGTCTTGAACAAAGGGGAACAAAGTCACCACCATTCGAGACTGACTTCTCTCATTAAAATGGTTTATTACAACTGTAAACATATTTCAAAGGTGAACGCCTTGGGAAGCTAAATATCTGTAGAAGAGAGAAACTCCGATGGGAAGACATGATCGTGAAACATGGGGAACAACTTAGAAATAGCTCCAAGGAAAGTATCTGTGGAAAGCTGATGGAAGAGAAGATAATGGAGTTTCTGCAGCATTGGGCATTTCCCAGGGTGTTGTTGCTGTCTTTGACGATTGAAAAGAAGTCTGGCCCTTCCTTCATCAAGACAGAGATACTTTATTCCTGCTGTCTAATATGAATCTAGTCACGGTGAAGCACAGTGGAATACAGAGAGAGAGACCGGGGGTGGGGGGGGGTCGGGGGGGAGGTGGTGGGGGAGGAAGAGAGAGCTGAGAGACTGATCAAGGAAGATCAGAAGTTTCAGGTAAGTCTGGGCAGTTTAACAAGACATTACCTCAAAATAAAATCAATAAAATTAAAGAGGTCAGGGATGTAGCTCAGTGGTAGATATATTACTTGGTCAGCATGCACAAGGCTATGGACTCAATTCTTCCTCTTTCTACAACTACTATTACAAAAAGATAAAGATAGAGAATATTAAATTAAATTTAAATTCTAATAGCCACATGTTTAAAAAAGGAATCTATAATTAACTTTATTTCATGTGCCCACAATGTTATTTTGATGTGTCATCAGTATGAAAATTATTAGTGAAATCGTCTACCTTCTTGTTACTTTACTACGTCTTTGAAATCTTGCAGGTGTGCACGCATCTCATCTGGGCTTGACCCAGTTCACATGTTCAGTGGGCATACCTGATCCATGGTCATCTGGTCAGACAGCTCTGCCCTGCAGTGAGGGCAGTAAATACAACACAACGACTATTCCATCCTGTGGTTTCTGGTGGGAATTACCAGATTAACTAATTTGTCATTTCCTTCTTGCTTCCTCTCTCTTCTTTTCCTTCTTTTTCATTTTGTTTGTTTGTTTGTTTTTGTTTGCTTGAGACAGGGTCTCATTCTGTAAACCAGGTTGACCTGGAATTTGCTATGTTGTCCTGGCTGGCCTGGAACTAAGACAGTTCTCCTGCCTCAGCATCCTAAGTACTAGGATTACAGGAATGAGACACCATGTTTCGATATCAGAATCTTTTCTATCTTTTAAAATGCATGTGTGCATGTGCATTTGCATGTGCATGTGTGTGTGTGGTGTATATGCACACATGCATGTATGTTCAAGTGTATGTATATATTAGTACACATGGAGGCCAGAGGATAGATAACCTTCAGTGTCATCCTTTGGAATGCCATCCATCCCCTTGGAGAGGAGATCTCTATCGGCCCGGAGCTCATCGATTAATCTGGTCTGGATGGCCAGGGACCCCCCTAGCCCATCCTCTTGTCTCTGCCTATCCAGCACTGGGATTACAAATCACAACACCCAGATTTTTAAATGGGAGCTGGAACTCAAATTCAGGCCCTCATGGTTGAGCAGCAGGTGATTTATAGACTGAGCCATCTCCCCAATCCTCGAGCATCCTTTCCTAATGACTCCTGGTCTCATAACAGAGACAGACAGACAGACAGACCCCTTAGAAGAGTGGACACTGGGAAGGAAGCTAGGTAAACCTTGAGGGTCAGCTTCAGGAAGGCATGAGTTTGGTTTGTGATAGTTTGAATTTGGAGTATCGCCCAAAGGCTTGTATGTTGAAGGCTTAAGGAGGACACTACAGGGTACAAATGGGACAAAGGTGGAAAGAACAGGGCCGAGGGGTGGAATGGGGACTTCCAGGCATGGCAGGGCCATTGTACTCTTGAAGTCACAGCAGCTGTAACTGCTGCACAAGATTGGGCTCTTCAATATCCTATCATGGAAGGGTAAGGACTCACAATGCCCCACCTCTTTGTAAAAATGTATAGGAAGTTAGTGGTTAATGGGGAGGGAGGGACATTATCGTTGCTGGTAAGTCACTGTTAAGCAACTATAAGCAAGTCCACCCACCCTTCTATAAGCAACTCTAATGAAGCTCGCCAGGTCATTAAAGAAAACGACCAGTTGAGAAGGGAAAGGGACTCAACAGGAGCATGAGGAGAGAGAAATGGAGGTAAAAGTCGTCACAGCCTCAAGAGCAAAGGGACTATTTAAGGTGAGACCCTCCACCGTTGTCAGCCAATATAAGATCATCTTCTCTAGGCAGGTTTTAAAGATTTCTTTTTAAAAAAAAATTATGAGTGTGCGGAGTGGGTGGGTGGGTGGGTGTGTACACACGAGTGCCTGAGATGGCCAGAGGCATTGCATATCCTTGGGCTGGAGTTACAGACATTTTAGTTGGGAATGGAACTTGGGTTGATCTTCTGTAAGAGCAAGAAGTGCTCTTAACCGCTGAGCCATCCCTCCAGTCCCTTAAGGCATTTTCTTATAGCAATGGAAAGCTGATTAACCCAGGGTCTGCTTTACCTACTGGAATATCTTGGCATTGCCTGGAATGTAATGGACATTCAACATATACTTGATTTGATGACGTTTAAATTGTAGTTGTATGGCTAGTGAACATAGCTCATTCCTAAAAATTAGTGTCTGACAATAATTTTTAAAGTTAAGCTCAGACATTATAATGAGAAAACAAATTAAAATTTGTAAATTAAAAGAAAATTCTAAACTGGTTTTAAAATTGAAAGGAGCCAATTTTACACACATAAGCTTGCACACACCCACCCAACACACATACAACTATTGCTGAAAAACAGTAAAGGAAATTGGCACATGACTTTGTTTGTTACAAAGTCTAGAGTCACAGTTTGCCAAATATGTTGCATAGTAAAATTAAAATTCTCTGCAGAGTTGTCTGGTCTGTAATTTTAATCTTTTTTTTTTTTTAAAGGGAGACATTTTTTTTTTAAGATTTATTTATTTCATGTATATAAGTACACTTCTGCTGTCTTCAGACACACCAGAAGAGGGCATTGGATCCTGTTATAGGTGGTTGTGAGTCACCATGTAGTTGCTGGGAATTGAACTCAGGACCTATGGAAGGGCAGTCAGTGCCCTTAACCTCGGAGCCATCTCTCCAGCCCCTTAATCTACTTCTTAAATTCTTTATTTTGTTTTTAATCTTATATGTATGGGTGCTTTTCATGCATGAATATCTGTGTACCACATGTGGCCACAAAGGCCAGAAATGGGCACTGTGTCTCCCAGAGCTGAAATAACAGACAGTTGTTAGCTACCAAGTGAGTACTGGGGATCAAATCCAGGTAACTCTAAAAAAGCAGCCAGTGCTCTCAACTACGGAGCCATCTCTTCAGACCCTATTTCTTAAATTTCTAAAGTGTGTGTGTGTAATGCAACTGTGTATCTGTGTGCATGTGTGTGCTATGGCATGTGAATGGAGGTCAGAGGTAGCTTCTTCTTGGAGTCGTTCTCCTTTGTGTGGGTTCTGGGGATTGGATTTGGGTTACCAGGCTTGCAAAGCAGGGGCCTTTATCCACTGAGCCACCCTGCCAGCCCTATCTCTTAAATTCTCCTAAGCATGATATCAAATGAGCAGGCCTAGTCACAGCAACTGATCCCACTTCAGACACAAGTTGTTGCATCTTGGAATTTATGAAACATTTCTTGAGAACTGTATTGGTTGTGATCATTAACATAATAATTATTATAATAGCTAGCATTTGTTGAATGATTATCATGTTCTGATAACAACACTAATAGTTCACATATGTTATATCATTAAGGCTTGAAAATAATCACTAATTGAAAATAATCGCTAATAATCACTTGCTTAAAATCTCCCAGCTAGGGCTGGAGAGATGGTTCAGTGGTTAAGAGCACTGGCTACTCTTCCAGAGGTCCTGGGTTCAATTCCCAGCAACTTTTTATAGGTTCAACCATCTATAATAGGGTCTGATGCTCTCTCATGGCATGCAGGTATACATGCAGATAGAGCACTCATATAAAATAAATAATTCTTTAAAAAATCCCCCAGCTAGTACAAGAGATAACAAGCATCAAAACCTGAATAAAGTCAGTGGTGGTGCATGCCTTTAATCCTAGAACTCAGGAGGCTGATCTTTGTGAGTTTGAGGTCAGCCTGGTCTACAGAGTGAAGTCCAGGACAGCCAGAGCTACATAGAGAAACCCTGTTTCAAAAAACCAAAACCAAAACAAGCCAAACCCTGACCTGCTTGACCTTTGGGTCTATGCAGTTTTGGAGACCGTGTTCATGCCTTTAGCTACCACACTGTCATTGCTGGGGTTTAGTTCTCAGGACTGAGCACAGGCCCTGCCTCCCTGCTTTTCTTGATAGGACACAATATGACCTGCTCCAGTCTCAAGGCGTATCACACACTAGCTAAGCTTCCAACGAGTAAGATACAGGCTAGGTCATCCCTCCCTGGTTTTGTGACTCTCCTGCTGCTACCTCTTCAGCCCATTCTATTGGCATGTAGTGCTGTAACCAACCCTCCCTATTTCTGTAACAAGAACAGACTGAAGACTGGCATATCAATGTGAGGAAAGGTATCAGCTGCCAAGTCTTATTACCTGGGTTCAACCCCCAGGACTCACACAGTGGAAAGAGTTGTTAATCTAACCTTGGCTTTGACCTTGGCATTTGATATTCTGCAAATATAATTTTTTTAAAAAAATTTAAACCATCAAACTCAGAAGAATTATGAGCTATTCAAGATTAGACAGCTAGGGCTGGAGAGATGGCTCAGTGGTTAAGAGCACAGACTGCTCTTCCAGAGGTCCTGAGTTCAATTCCCAGCAACCATATGTTGGTTCATAACCATTTGCAATGGGATCTGAGGCCCTCTTCTGGTGTGTCTGAAGAAAGCAATGGTGTACTCATATATATTAAACAAATTAAGAAGAAAAAAAAAGACTAGACAGTAGTAAGTGGAAGATTGAAACTAAAACTTACATCTCTGACTCCCAGGGTCAGGTTCTTGCCTTCATATAATACAATCTGTATGCAAGCAAAGAACAAGACACATAATTGATTCAAGATTTACTTATTATTTATTTATCAATGCTGGGAACCAAACCCAGGGCATCATGCATATTAATTATGCATTCTACCATTGGACATATCCCCACCCCAGATATTGTTTTTTAAAGATTTATATTATTATTTATTTATGTGGATGTGTGTGTCTATGGGCCTGTGAATGAGGCCATAGAGACCAGAGGAAGGCATCTGATCTCTTAGAGCTGATTTTACAGGTAGTTGTGAGCCACCTGATGGGGGTGCTGGGAACCGAACTCCAATCCCAAGCAAGAGCAATACATGTTTGTAACCAATGAACCATTGCTCCAGTCCCCAAGATATGTAATATTTAAACCACTGTAATTCCTTGAGTGCAGTGACTCATGCCTGGTAATCTCAGGTACTTAGAGGTGGGAAAATAATGAATTGGAAACCAGCCTAGTGTAACCTAGTGAGACCTTACCTAAAAAAAAAAATAGGTATGTATGTATGTATGTAGGTAGGTAGGTATGTAGATATGTAGGTATGTAGGTATGTAGGTAGGTAGGCAGGCAGGCAGGCAGACAGACAGACAGACAGATAACCTACACATGCTGGTCTGTGTACTAGACATTGTCTGCAGGGATCTATGGAACTCTAGCACAGCTGGGAGCAGCAAAAGAGTTGCAGCTCTTGGAGGGGAAGCCGGAACAAGGCAGACTGTTAGACTTCTTCCATGGCCCACCAATGCCCTGGAGTTGGTGGTAGGTGGCAAGGACACAGTGGGCGACTAGGGGCCACCAAGCAAGAAGCGGCTGCGGTAGGCTTAAGCACCCAGCTGGTTGGGCCAGGTCAAGGTCCAGACGAAAGCTTCAGGAAAGAATACTCTTTCCTGGAGTGTCACAGCTCAATCAGACAGGCACTCTCAGCAGATCTTTGGTGAAATAACTCGTGCCCTTTCTTCCTTGAGGACAGGACTTTATAAACTTGGGGATGGGTTGAGACCTGAAGGCAGATGCTTTCTATTACTTGGTCTGAGATGTTAGAGATGCTTCATCTGCATGGAGAAGGGCTTCAGGTGCTGTCCCTACTTGACTGCTTGTCACAGTCCTCTCAGTGGATGTCATGGTCACGTGTTCTAGGATGTGAACCTGGTTGGGGTAGATTTAAATGTCTACTGTTCTCAATTCTGAGACTTGCCAGGGTTCCTGAATCTGCTCGACCTCACCGGGTTTTCTGTCTGGTGGCACAGTCCACTGCCCACATACACAGAGAGAAAACCAGTGCTTATTGGTTTATAGTCCATTCTTTCCATCAATAGCTAAGTGTCATGTTTGGTGACCAGGAAGGATTCTGGACGGCCAAGGGACATAATCACTGACTCTGGATGGTTGGTGATTAGCAGTTGCCATGGCAGCCACAGCAGAGGGACCACAGAAAGTCCTGGTTGGAGCTAAGACGCGTGAAAGGTGGCTTAAAGACAAGAGAGTTGTCCTGAGCTGCTCACAGGGTGAAAACTCCCCAGATCCCTGCAAAGGTCTCTTCTTCCTACTTTTCTCTTTACTTTTGAATCTCCGTCTCCTGCAGGGCTGGGGGCCAAGAGCCTTAGGGGCCTGGAGTGTCCTTGCCCTGGGTGTTTCAGTTTTGGAAAGTGCTAGAGTACCTTGTCAATCTCCCTAAGCCCCAGCAGAACTTGGAACAATGGCCTCCTCAGTCCTGGCATTTGTGTTGGCTCTCCTCAAGGCCACCTCCTTCCATTTAAGTCCCTTTTTATTGAAGGCAGCTGAATGCTGTCTTATCCGCATTAAGGGTTTTGGGCTACTCGTGGCTACAATTAGGTTTTTATGCCACCTGAGCACAGAAGCTCACTTCATTTCCCACGTTCACTCTTACAGTAGATTTTCTACTTTGAAGTTCACAGTCAACTTTAAAAAATTTTTTAAAAAAGATTTCTTTAAAATTATTTTATGGGGAGCCGGGCAGTGGTGGCGCACACCTTTGATCCCAGCACTTGGGAGGCAGAGACAGGCGGATTTCTGAGTTCGAGGCCAGCCTGGTCTACAGAGTGAGTTCCAGGACAGCCAGGGCTACACAGAGAAACCCTGTCTCGAAAAACCAAAAAAAAAAAAAAAAAAATTCTTTTATGGGAATGGGTGTTTCCCCTGCATGTGTCTGAAGCCCAAGAAGGCCAGAAAAGGGTGTCAGAGCTCCTGGAATTGGAATTGCAGATAGTTGTGAGCAGCCTGCTTGTGAGCCACCATGTGGGTTCTGAGAATTGAACCGAGCCCTCTGGAAGAGCAACAGGCGGACTGAGTTATCTTTCCAGCCCCACACTTAACTTTCCACCAGCTAACTATTACAAGAAAGGAGAACTAGAGCAGTATACAGCAGCCAGACACTGGGTGCATCTTACAGAAAGTCCAAGGCAAGCAGCATTGTTACTAACACCAGCCATGGGAGGACTCTCCGTAGAGACAGCTCCTCTAACTCCCCTTGCAGGCCAGGGTTAATAGTGACACAGGAAAAAACAAACAAACAAACAAACAAACAAACAAACTGCCCACTTCCTACTCTTAATATACATCCTGGTATAAACCAAGATTAGAAAGAACAGGGCTAGAGACATAGCTCAATCAGAGCATTCCTCTATTATGCCCAGAGCTCTGGAGGGTCAATTTCCAGCACTGAAAACAATTAGAATGAACAAGGAAGCCAGATGTGGAGGCAGAGGCAGGTAGATGTCTGAGTTCAAGGCCAGCTTAGTCTACAGAGCTAATTCTAGGTCAGCCAAGGCTGCACAGAAAAACCATGTCTCAAAAATAAATAATAAATTTAATTGATAGCTTTTGTTTTCTGTTTGAGCAGGGGAAGTTTGCTACTCCCACAGGAAACAGAATGACATCATCACCAGGATGAAGGAAGTTGCCCTCCCCATTGTAAAAACAGCATGCCATTCACCTACCTTCCTAGGCTTTGTAAGAAAGGGCCGAAGCTCACTGGCAAGCTTTATCAGCACAGCACTGAGGAGCCTAGATACATCAAACTCACAACATCCAGCTAATCCCAGGGTAGGGAGTCGAAGTGAATTCCATTTGTTGAGTTTGGCATTTTCGGTGATAAACGTCACATGCAAGAATGCCATCGATTCAGTTATCTCATCGAAATGACATTTCTAATTCAGAAAGAAAATGCCTGCTACAGACACATAATGAGGAGTTAAACACTGACAGTACAGCCAAGTCACTAAATCTGATGTGAAGGTGACATGGGGGGGACAGTCTGCTAGCTACACAATTTGCTGACAGAATAATCGGAGGACATTAGGGGAGATGTAAGGGAGTATCTGCTATAAAAACTCTGGAATTAAAATGTCCCCATGCCCCGAAGACTCAACGTTTAACAGCAGCTTTGCCATTCCTTGAGATTCTGCTATCATTAACACTCCTGTCACGAGGTCAGCTTCTAATCGAATCTCATAAACAAACCCTGGATAATAGAGAAATGATTTTTCTCCCAGTGGTTGGTTAAAGGACTCTGAGAAATCAAACTTATGTGAGGGCAGTTTCGAGGTTTCCCATTAGCTGTCTGAAGTTCTCAGGCCCTTGGTACTTTTGTGTTCTTTTTTTTTTTTTTTTTTTTTTTTTTTTGGTTTTTCGAGACAGGGTTTCTCTGTTGTAGCTCGGGCTGTCCTGGAACTCACTCTGTAGACCAGGCTGGCCTCAAACTCAGAAATCCGCCTGCCTCTGCCTCCCAAGTGCTGGGATTAAAGGCGTGCGCCACCACCGCCCGGCTTGTGTTCTTATAATGATTTGCCAACCAATATGTATGGCAATTATACTTGCTATCGATGCTGTGGAGTGATTATTGATTGGTGATCAGTTGCTAATACAGAAGATTACTATGAGATCATTCACATTAAAATGTTTTTTTTTTTAAAAAAAAAAAAAACATGCCCATCCCTACTTCATCTCATTTGTCCTGTGTGACTAATACAGACTCTAACGTTCTTCTGACGACACTGGCCATTGCAACCTTCAAAGGATGGTAACTAAAATGAAAAATGATATTATGGTTTTTGATCATCAGACCAAGCTGGGACATGGTATGAGCTGGAGGGGCTTTGATCTGGATTCTGTCTTCTAAAAGAACTGTTGCCAAACAGGAAGGTCAAACTGAAAAAAAAAAAAAAAAAAAAACAAACAAACCCACGAAACTAGGTAATGGTTTCATTGGAGAGAGAGACAGAGACAGACAGAGACACAGAGAGACAGAGACACAAAGAGAGAGACACACAAAGAGAGAGAGAGAGACAGAGAGATGGAAAACAACACTAAAAGTATATGATACCAGGAAACCCCTCTCCTTACATCATATCATCCTCCAGCTCTGCCCATCTCTCTTTTTAGCTTTAGGTTCCATGGGACAGTACCGCAGCCATTCTCTCATAGTCCAATGACTGCCAGACAAAAATCCAAATCCAAACACCAGCACCATCAGTAGCAATAAATATAAAATAAAATAAAAGGGTCTGTGAAATGGAAGTTTCTGGTAGTATCATGTGATGCAGACTCACGTGGTATTTTGCTGAGACAAGACCTGTGGGAGGACACGTGATGTTTGGACTCAATGGACAGTGATGGCACGCTTGCATGGCTAGCTTTGCAATGCTTCACTGGTCTCGAGTCTTAGCTGATCTTTGCTTCACTGAGAGAGGCATGGCCAAGAACTTCTCCTGATCCCCGGCTGATCTTGGTAGCTCCCACTGACTCGTGCCAATTTGGCAGAGGCCTGGCTGTTTCTGCTGGATTGTGGCACCGCTGAGGATTTGTGTCTATTATCCTAACACGACTGAAATGGACTACTGGTCTCCTGACAAGGGAGATTGGAATTGCCTCAAAGAACTACTTCTAGACAGGTCCACATCCTCTGTCCTATTTACCATCCTTACTTCATCTCATTTGTCCTGTGTGGCTAATAAGGACTCTAACGTTTTTCTGATGACATTGGTCATTACAATCTTCAAAGGATGGTAACTAAAATAAAAAAATAATATTATGGTTTTTGATCATCAGACCAAGATACCCTACCTTTGGATGTGGGCTAGAAGGGGGACCCAAGCGTTTGAGAATCCTTATTTGAAGCTGGGCGGTGGTGACACACGCCTTTAATCCCAGCACTTGGGAGGCAGAGGCAGGTGGATTTCTGAGTTGGAGGCCAGCCTGGTCTACAGAGTGAGTTCCAGGACAGCCAGGGCTACACAGAGAAACCCTGTCTTGAAAAAACCAAAAAAAAAAAAAAAAAAAAAAAAAAGAAAAATCTAAGGTTTGGATACTGAAGTAGAAAGAATTGTAAGTTCCAAATCACCTGCCTACTTCTCTACTGAGACTCCCAGTGACTGAGCTTTCAGAGCTCAGGAAAATACATAACATGGCTTCCTCCACAAACTCATAGGACCAAATTTGATTGGTCCCTCAAAACAGCACAGCACTTGGTACTTTCCAAGTGCTACGCTTTCTCTGTCTACCCGGTTTTGCAGAATCCAATCTCCTGCCCTCTCTCAGGCCTCTGACACTAGCTTGTGTCTGGAACTAGAGCGAATATTGACTTTCCCACTCTGAAGTGATGAGCGTAGACACCGAATCACTGCCTCTCTGGGGGCCTAGAGCATAGAGAACTTTTCATATGTGTTTGCTGGCTTCCATGATTTAAATATTCCCATCTTTAGAGAGCCCACATGTTATAGTTGCACCCTTGGTGGTGATTCCCAACATGGACCCTTGCTGGAGGAAGTTGATTGGGCTTTGAGAGTTCGTAGTGTTACCTTCCTCCAGTTAACTCCCTGTTTTCTGTACGTGTTTAATTTACTTTTTATTTTATTTGTATTTGTGCATTGGTGTTCTGCCTGAGAGTATGTCTGTGTGAGGGTGTCAGATTCCCTAGAACTAGAATTACAGACAGTTGTGAGATGCCATGTGGGTGCCTGGAATTGAACTCAGGTCTCCTAGAAGACCAGCCAGTGCTCTTAACTACTGAACCATCTATCTCTCTAGCTCCTGTGCATGTGTTTCTCCCAGCTTCTTGTTCCAGCAGTATGCTGCTGTGTCGTCCCACTGTCATGAATGGTCCCTCTTCCTGGAAGCCTCTTTCTTCCATAAATCAACTCTGGTCATGGTGTATTGTCATAGCAACAAAAGGTAACTAAGACACTTTTTTCCCCTCCATTACAGTGCGTACTCTCAGCTGAGTTACTCCCTGTTTTCTTCTTAAAGCCTGTGTGCCCTCCCCACACCTTATAGGACATCTTGTTCTATATCACAACTTTCCGCATTTTCAACATCTCCTGGTTTGTTTGTTGACAGGCTTCTACCATTTTAACTTAGTTATTTCTGTCCCATCTTTTTCGTTTCTTTTAAGAAAATTCCATTTGACTGGATATTTCTCTTTGGCTACACCATGGACCTATTTCTCAGAATAATTCTTTCTGGTGCCTTATTTTCATGTCTCTCATCTACCTGTTGAAATTTAGATTTCCACTAAGTCTTCAGGTTACCAGAATTTCCCTCATTACTAAGAATCTCAAAAGACATTTTGACTCCATTCTACTGACCTCCCTTCAGTGCTGAATATATTTCATCCCTTCTTCTTCTCTTGGCTTCAGAGACACAGTGACACCATGCTTCTCCTGTTTCCTCTTGGCTGCATCTCTGTCTGTTTCTCAGGCCTCTTTCTTTGATCAGTTTCTAGCCTGATGCTGTCCCTCACAGTAAGTTGTATGATGTCTTCTCTTTCTATTTGGCCCAAGATCTCACTGCTATGACTTCAGTGTCTACTTTCTCTGTAAGTCACCCTTCTACCACTGTGCCACCATCTAAATCAATGTCAAAGAAGGAATTTTATTGAGGCTCAGGGATTTATAGACTCAAGTACGTGGTCTATTGTCTTGTGATGTCCCAGCATATCTTAGAGGCAAGTACATAGAGAAAGAGACTAGTTTGCCTCAAGGTAGCTAGAAAGCAAAGGAAACAGGAATGGGTCACCATCCCCAGTAATATGCTTTAGGAGATGCTCCCACTATGTGACTTGACTCCTTCCAACTAAGTCCTACTTTTTTGTTGTTGTTGTTGTTTCTTTGTGTAGCCCTGGCTGTCCTGGAACTCACTCTGTAGACCAGGTTGGCCTCGAACTCAGAAATCCACATGCCTCTGCCTCCCAAAGTGCTGGGACTAAGTCCTACTTCTTAAAGGTTCTGCCACCTCTCAGTAACACCTGAGGACCAGACTCTTAACACACGGACTTTGAGGAGCATTTCAGATCCATACTATAAGCAGTGACTCATGTGTCTCTGGCTCCAGGTTAACCTTCTTGTGCTTTAGACATGGATTATTCATTGCCTTGTCTCTATATTCAATTAGATATTCCCAGAAGCACCTCAAGCCTTACATATCTACTACTGAAACCTCCTCCATCTCCTCTCCTGTGTTCCCAAGATGGCTAATGACCCAAGTAGCTCCCTTTGTAATCCTGGGTTCCTCTCTAACATCTTCTCCAGCTCTTCTTTCTAAGTTCTGTTGACTCAACTCTTGACACATCTGTTCCTCGATCTACCTACCTCAGTGCCGCCGCCCTAATTAAAGCACGCAGTGTCATCTCCCTCTTCTAACTAGCTCTCCCGGCCCTAGACTTACTTCATCCCAATCCATTCTCTGTTCTGCAGACACTCAAATCAGATGGTGTCACTTGCCTCCTGAAATCCTCCTGACAGTTCCTACTGTCATATGTGTGATCTCCCCAAATTCTAAACGTGGCAGGAGGTGTTTCGGGGCCCCTGAACCCACTGTTTGCTTTGCCAGGAGGACCATAATTGATTTCCCACTTCCCTGCCCCCCCAGCCCCTTCCTCCAACCAACTTAGTCATTCTTAAAAGTCACTCCTTTTGGCCATGTTGCAGACTTAGCTCCTTTCCAACTATTACATTTAACGAACTGGACTGGAGTGATGATCACACCTGACTACCTATCTCACAGACACTATTCTCCATGAATACAGGGGCTAAGTCTGTTCCACCGTTCCGTCCCCACTGGTGTCAATCAACAAATTCCATATCCATTAGCAGTAAGTCCTCCACCTGTCACTAGCCTTTGATGATTCTAGTCTACTTTCTGTCTTTATGGATTTAACTCCCATAGAGTAAACGTAAGGCCTGGGGAGGAGATGATAAGTGTTAACCTATTAACTTTTAAAATAATAATACTGAGTAACTTACTGGCAATTCCTAGACCCTCTTTTGCTATTTTACTTAGCTTGGAAAGAATTCCCATTCATCCAAGACCCTGTCCCTAAGTTGGACTGCAGTTTTTTGTTTTGTTTTGTTTTTAATAAATCAAATGTATGCCGAGCAGTGGTGGCGCACGCCTTTAATCCCAGCATTTGGGAGGCAGAGGCAGGCGGATTTCTGAGTTCGAGGCCAGCCTGGTCTACAGAGTGAGTTCCAGGGCAGCCAGGGCTACACAGAGAAACCCTGTCTCGAAAAAAAACTTTAAAAAAAAATCACATGTATATAATTTGAGTTTCATATGGAAATTTTACATTTCTCAGTCTCTCAATTGTTGTTTTGGTCATTTCATAGAATTTCCAATTATATCAAAGTTGGTTTGCAAAGCCTCTGAGTTCACCTTGAAGAATCTTCCATAGCTGCTGTGACCAGTTCTTCAAATCTTTATCTTTCAGCCCAAAATCTTCCCTCTTCTTCACACACGAGTTTCTCCCACTCGGATCTGAAAGACCTGGGATCACTGCCAACTGAAATTTAACAACATGCCTTACAGCATCACACTTTTCTACACGAAGTCTATTTTTTAGCTAATATTTTAAGGCCTCCCCCCCCCCAGAATCTTGTGATAAAAATAGTAGTATAAAAATAATAGTCATTATCTGACAGGATCAATACATCCATCATTGTCAAAACTTGAGGCTTGTTTTGTGAATCTTAGCTGGGAAGCAAGGCTGACAATTAATTTTTTCCTCAAACACCATATTTAATGGTAATAAGACCTTTGTAACAGGGCTAAGGCAGCTTTTTTACTTTACTTAACACCAGGACAGACAACTCAGTAAGGCAGAAAATGGTTTTGTTTTTTTGTTTTTTTTTTTCTATTGCCATAAGCAAAGCCTCTAAGTTTACTTTGAAATGGTTGAGGGAACTAAGTGAATGAATGGTTTCTCCCCTGCTAACAGTGCTGGAAAGTAGCAGATTGGCCTCCAGGTATGCCACTTAGCCTCTCGAGGAAGGAATTAATGGTGAAGCTAAACAGCACCTAATCTCATGATATCTGCCCTGCCCCCGAAAATACCGATACATTGTTTTAAACATCTACATTGTTTCTTTTGGATATCTTGATTAAACAACAACAACACATAGACATGTGCTTACGTGAGCCCATCAGGAAACACTTGGGTCTCCTAGCCACAAATCCCCAATGCCCTGGTTTTCCTTCCCAGTTGTTAATATGATTATCACAGAATAGACAGAACTAGGGAAGTTCAATAGTAAGAAAGAGCTGCTTACTGGCTTAGTAGATTAGTGAAATCCCTTCCTATAATTTCCTTCCCATAATGCACCCTATGCATTGCTGAACTGTCTTATTTTTGGTTTTGTAATGATTTAATTTATTAGGATTTAGATGTCTGTGCACAGTGAGAGCTTAGCAAACACCTATTGAATAGATGATGCTCGCCCCCTGTGGAACTTTATCCCACTGACTTTTGCAAGGAACTCCACAATTTTCATACCTCTTATGATTGATTTTTATATTTTCCAAGAATCTTTTCTCCTCTGGGAACACTGACCCAAAGACTCCAAATTATTATTAAAGAAAGTGCAAATCCATTTGTATCTGTCCCCCAACTATTTGAGAGAAAACAGAACCAAAAAAAAAAAAAAAATACTTCTGAGAGGAAGATTTGAAGCAGGGGGTAATTTCACTCTTCGGCGACCACGCAGCAAGTCCTTCAGAGTGTGTTGTGTGGAGCTGCCAGGGCAGGTAGAGATAACAGCGGGATTATGGGGTGGAGCCAGGTGTATGAGCTTTGGTGAGGATCGTGAAAAGGACCTAGGATTTTCTTTTTTCTTTTTTTCTTTTTGGTTTTTCGAGACAGGGTTTTTCTGTATAGCCTTGGCTGTCCTGGAACTCACTCTGTAGACCAGGCTGGCCTCGAACTCAGAAATCCACCTGCCTCCCAAGTGCTGGGATTAAAGGCGTGCGCCACCACCGCCCGGCAGGATTTTCTATATAGGAAAAATTTTAAATTATGAAGATTTTAAGAGTCTGGCAAAATGGCTCTGTGGGCATAGGTGTTTGTTCTAGGCCTGATAACCTGAGTTCATTCCCTGGAACCCACACAGAAATGAAGGGCAAGAACTGACTTCTGTAGGTTGTCCTTGGACATCTGTGAATACATAGTGTAATATAAACTTAAAAAAAATGTTTGCATGAGATACAGATGCATTTGTACATGAAACCCTTAAAATATTTTGTTATTTATTTATATACTTGTGTGTGTGTGTTCTGGGAGCCACAGTATGTGTGTGGAAGTTAGATGACAACCTGTCTCAGTCGTTTCTCTCCTCCTCCATGTGGGTATCAGAGATCAAACTCAGGTTGTCAACCTTGGTGGCAGGTACCTTTATGCGCTGAGCCATCTTGCCTGGTTTTTTTTTTTTTAAATGCTTGGGAGAGCACAGAGTAAAATTTCTCTTCAGAATGGCTTTTATGCAGCAACATCAATCTGCGGCTGTTCTACAGAAGTCCCTGCTTTATTAAGCCTCTCTGTACCTGTTTACAATAGCTGCCTAAGGGAACAGTTAGAATGCAGATAAATGAAGAGCAGAAGTGGACGGCAGGCTGAAGAGGACATATCTTGTTTCGATACTATCTGGTGCCTTTTTCACAGTAAGGGAGGTACAAAGCAGAGTGAGCTACGTTCTCTGTCCTCGGAGATCGTTGTCTTAAAAAGAGAACAAAATGTCATCAAACATTCAGTTACAATCCAGATGTAACCAAGGTTTATCTAGTACATTCCACTAAGAGCCAAAGAGTTGCTTCTAAGGGAAAACACACACACACACACACACACACACATCACACACACACACACACACAACCCAGCAGCCTTGATACACAGAGACTGACCTTCTAAATGTACAGCCAACCTGAGTGTGCTCTGGAGTTGGCTTGGTACTCACAGCCATGACATAAATCTCCCAGAGCACTGATACCAGTCAAGGTCACAGTAAGGTCACAAGGAAGTGAAAGAACAAACAAGCAAACAAATGAATCATTTCACAATGTCATCTGAGCTCAGACGTGGTCACTGTGCAGCCCACGCAACACAGCTGCTTCCACTCTTAGCCTCTGGTCATTCTCTCCCCTCAAATGTTCAGCCTCACCTAGTCTACCTTTGATGTCATCAGTAACGAGACATAGTCATAGCTTGCCTTTGCTTTCTGAGAACATTTAATCCAGAGCAAACCCATGCATCTTCGGACCCTCCTTCCAGCCCAAGGCCCAAATCCAGTAACAGGTTCTTCCTGTCTTCTGCTACTGAGAAGTCACATAGCTTCGGACAGTGTGCCTTCTCCACCAGGATTTGTACCTACCTGCTTTGTTCAACTACATATTTGGTCCTGGAGGGCTTTGAATGGAGTCCATGGTCCTTTTGAATGTCTAACTTTTATTATGAACATAATTAGGAATTTATACATTTGAAGTTCTTTAATTCAGAATTACAAATTAATTTAATTTATTAATTTATTAAATACATTTAATTCAGAATTAAAGAAAGATCTTTAATTCAGAATTACAAACCACAATAAAGCCGAGGCATTGAGACCTGCCATCTACTCTACTGTACCCTCTGCTTTCAGTAATATCCTTCCTCATGAGAAGTCAAGATCTCAAAATGTTTTGGGTTTTTTTTCTTCTGCACACAGGAATTTCCAGGTACCTGAAGGATAGGGCTAGGTGACTTGTCAGCATGTATCCTCTTGCATCTTAGTACTGGTAAAGGTCAGGACTGGGTGTGAGCATGCATTTAGCATGGGCAGAGCCTCAGAGTGTGAGCATGCGCGTATCGGGAGCAGAGCCCTGGATCTGACCTCTAGCACAAAGGAAGAATGTGTAAATGTGTAAAGGTCAAGAGTATACTGTGCATGTAGATCTCTTTCAGTGTTCTAAAACAGAATCTTCAGCTAAGGAATCACAGAGATTGGAATGAATTCTCTTTTGGTTTCTTGATCACCAAAACTAATAGTTGCCAGGTGTAGGACCATGAAGGAGTCTTGGGTTTTGGTAGAGCATTGGCTTGGAAATTGTTAGAGACCCTGCAAGGGACGGAATACATTTCCCCACATTCCCAGAATCCAGGCTCCTAACATGTGGGCTATATCTCCATTAACAAGCACCTTACAGTCACATTTGGGTAGAGAGGGCCTGACTACAGGCCTTAGGCCCTGAAGGTCAGAGGGCGGAGCCAATTAAGCATTCTTCCCTAGACCCTCCTCCCTTCTCCCCCCCCCCCATTTAACTCAGGTCTGCCCTGAGTTTCACGGGGTGGGGGGTAGAGTGGGGTGTGGGGAGGGGGGTTCTGCAAGATCCATCTATATCCACCATGAAAATAAACTCTTTTGGTTTTTTGTTTTGTTTTGTTTTTGTTTATTTTTTTGTTTTTTGAGATAGAGTTTCTCTGTGTATCCCTGGCTGTCCTGAAACTCACTCTGTAGACCAGGCTGGCCTCGAACTCAGAAATCCACCTGCCTCTGCCTCCCAAGTGCTGGGATTAAAGGCTTGTGCCACCACTGCCTGGCAATAAACCCTTTTTTAGAACCACGGACTTTCTATTGTCTTTGGGGCCCACCATGGGAAAACATGAAGAAGGCCTTTAATGCTGAGCCACTGCACCCGCTGTGCCTAACTTCCTGCCTGGAGGACCTCTCTGCATTCCAGCCACAGGGATGCACATCTTCAAGCAAGCTAGCCTGCCTGAGGAGTCTTCTAAGCGAGTACAGTAACCAAGTTTTTCCCTTGGGGTGCTGCCCCTCCCCTGTTTCTCTCAGCTGTGGGCCAGCCAGTTGCGAGCCCACATGCCCCCAGTCTCTGTCCTTCCACAGCCTCTCAGCGGTGTCTGAGAGCCCAAGGGAATGAGACCAGTTGGTCCCTGGCCACCTCCTGGCCCAATTCAAGAGCTTTGCACCCCCATGGAACTTCAGACCGCCTGGTGCCATGCTCAGAGTGAACTCAGTCAAGATTCCCGAGCTCCAGTCTCTTTGGAGCCATGGGAATCACAACAGCCCAACAAGATTCAAGAACCCACACCCAAGACCACGTGTGAGCTAATCATTCCCCGCAGCTGGGCGATGGTGGCACATGCCTTTAATCCCAGCACTTGGGAGGCAGAGGCAGGCGGATTTCTGAGTTCGAGGCCAGCATGGTCTATAGAGTGAGTTCCAGTACAGCCAGGACTACACAGAGAAACCATGTCTCGGGAAAAAAACAAAACAAAAAAACCCCTAATAGTCAACAGATTGATTAAATGTGACTGTGTAGAGGAAAAAATAAAGTTCACACCCTAGAAAGAACTCATTTTAAGAATACCGATAATTCCAACAATGGGGAGGCTGAGACAAGAGGATCTAGAGTTCAAGGCCAGATGAGACTAAAAAGTCAGAGCCTGTCCTCAGAACAAAATAAAACAGATGAACAAAAGTCCATAACCCAACAGCAGCTGCAACAACAGAAACGTCCAGACAGGAAGTCAGATGTGAGATAGACTGGGGGAGGGCATGTTGAAGCAATGGGGATGGATCTCAGCAGATTTAGCAAGCCTAAATAACTGTGCTGTTTACAGCCAGGACCACACAGAGAGACCTTGTCTCAAAAACAAAATCACAAAACCAACCAACCAACCAACCAAACAACAAACAAAAAACCCCAAAACAAAAAAAAAAAAACCCCCCCCAAAAAAAAACAAAACAAAAAAATCAAAAAACAAAAAACAAAACAAAACAAAAAATGCTGCGTGGAGTTCAAGAAAACCTTTCCAGAGTCACAGTGTTTACAACAAGGTGGCAAAGGCATGTGGAACAAATATTGTACTATCTTAGCCTGCTTAAATGCTGAGAAATTACATATCTTGAGATTTAAGGGGACATCTGGTCAGTTTTCTGGAAACCCAAACAGTCCATTAAAAAAAAAAAAAAAAAAAATCAAAGACAACAATTTGCCAGCAGATGGCTCCCTGGATCCAGTTTATAATGAAACATATGTTTGGCCCTAGTAACAAATCTTATTGAGGGTTTTTATTGTCTAGTTTGGATTGATCAGTTTTTCACGGGGTGGAGGAATAGAAAATGTTTATTTAGTTCTATACAAATGTTAAATAGGCCTTCCCACCATTTCATACCATGTTTCATGGACCTCAGCTTTCGTTGTCACTAACATGCCTATTGGCACATATTTATGGAACTATTTATGTGCTATTTCTTTTTTATGTGTCTATGATGTATTTTGACCATATGCAGCCTCCATACCCCTCTCTTGTCTCCCTCCACTCTCCCTGGAACCCTTCACTTCCTCATGATTCCCTGATGGTTTTATACGTGTGTGTGTGTATATATAATGTGTAATGACCAAATCAGGGTCACTAGGATTTCTATTTTTTTAATCATTTTATGTTTGTAGTCTGAGCCTCTTTTCTAGTTCTTCTCCAGTACATATATAGTATATACGTATACATATAGGTATATAGCTTGTATATAGTATAGTCACCCTGCTGTACCGCAGAGTCTGAAACAAACCTGCCTGTAACATAACATGATTACGGTTCTGTCCATTTTTGTGCAAATGGAAGGTTTCATGTGGTCTGATCACATTCCATGGTGTGTGTGTGTGTGTGTGTGTGTGTGTGTGTGTGTATGTGTGTGTGTATGGTGTGTGTGTGTATGTGTGTGTATGTGTGTGTGTGTGTATGTGTGTGTGTATGTCTGTGTGTGTGTATGTGTGTGTGTGTGTGTATGTGTGTGTGTATGTGTGTGTGTGTATGTGTGTGTGTATGTGTGTGTGTGTGTATGTGTATGTGTGTGTGTATGTGTGTGTATGTGTGTGTGTGTATGTGTGTGTGTGTGTGTATGTGTGTGTATGTCTGTGTGTGTGTGTGTATGTGTGTGTATGTGTGTATGTGTGTGTATGTGTGTGTGTGTGGGGGGGCGGACATCACATCTTCTTTTCGGTTTTGCTTTCCTTTCTCTGTATCGCATCTTCTTTATTCAGCCACATGATCCTTAAACTTAAAATTCAAGTGAAGAATAAATGATAACTTAATTTTTCACGTTTCCTCTCTATAGTTATAAGCATAATTAAATGCTAGGACAGTGTATAATGAGCTCTGACATTTCTCAAGGGAATCCTGTGTCTATTAGACTACACATGCTTAATATTAGGGTAGAAATATTCAATAAATATTTTATCTTACTCTTTTCATAAAGTGAATAAAATGCCAATGCCAGAATATTTTGACTTTTTAAAACCAAGACATACCCAGGAGATATAGCTCAGTGGGTAGAATGTTTGTCGGGCACTCATGAAGCTCCAGGTTCAGCACCCAGCCCCATATCAACTGGGTGTGGTGACACACCTGCAATCCCAGCATTTGAGAGGATTAAGGCAGGAGAACTAGAAGTTTAATGTTGTCCTTAGCAACACACAAAACTCAAGCTCAACCTAGGCCACAGGGAAAGGAAAGAATAAGAGTACCCCAGGTACAGTTATCACTCCTAATGAGATTATTGGTCAGTAGAATTTCTAGACTTGCCACGATTAACCGTCTTAAAGGAACACATTTTTAATTTATTGGGTTTTGTACATACAGGGCATTCTCTATACTATTTTGTTGTGGTTATAACATAATTTCCACAAAAAAATTTTGTTATTTATCTTATACTTCTGTGTTCCATGTCATCTCTTCCTCTTAATCCACGCCTTTAAAAATGAACCTGTGGGACATGTGAGAAGAAGGGAGGACAAAAAGTGCAGTAACGGAAGTTAACCCGTGCTGGGCGTGGCGGCACACACCTTCACCTCTACAGAGGAGGCAGAGGCTGGATCAGAGGCAGGATCTCTGTGAGTTCCAGCCCAACTGGAGCTACATGGTGAGACCCTGTCTCAAAACAGAACCCAATATGCTTTGCAGTGATGTCGATGACTGAAGACTCACAAGGGAGAAAGACGTAGAAGGCTTCTGTGACCACACCTATACACAGCTCGGTCACCCCTCAAAACAACAACAACAACAACAACAAAACAGCCTAGAAGATAAGCCATGGACGAGAATACTTAAGGATGCTGAAGTGTAGCTCTCCACAATTCATGGTTTCTGGTGGGGGGCGGGAGGGTTGTGTGTGTGTGTGGGGGAAATCAGTGTTGTTTAAGGGGCTGCCCACTGGGAGTTTGACCACGCTCCAGTGAGTATAGGGGCAACACAGATTTGAGTTGTTTCTTCCTCTGCCTCCTCCTCCTCTGCCTCCAACTTTTCCTCTTCCTCTCCCCTTCTCCTCCTGTTCTTTTTCTTCTCCTCTTCCACTTCCTCTGACTTCTCTTTTCCCTCCTCTTCCTCCTACTTCTCTTCCCCTTCTATCCTTTTCCTCCAACTTCTCTCCTCTCCATCTCCTCCTCCTCCCTTCTTCCTCCTGCTCTTTTTTTTTCTCCTCTTCCTCTTCTTCTTTTGGGGGAGGAGATCACAAAGGTGGAGGGGAAAAACCTGGGAGGATTGGGAAGTGAGTGGGATTGTTGTGCATTATTCGAAATTCCCAAATAATAAAAATTTTACATTGGAAAAGACAAATAATGCTATTTTCAGGAATCAATAGTAAGTTGAAGTCCAGTGTTTAAGATGACTCATTTAAACCCTTTCCATCTCGTATTTCTCCTGCCTTCTATAGTATGCACCAGTGGAACTGCACATAGCTTTTTTCTTTTTAAAATTTTTTAAAAATTTCTTTTGTGTTCATATATGTTTTGCCTGTATGTATATCTGTATGAGGGTGTCAGATCCCCTGAAACTGGAGTCACAGACAGTTGAGAGCTGCCATGTAGGTGCTAGGAATTGAACCCAAGTCTTCTGGAACAGCAGCCAGTGCTCTTAGCCATCTCTCCAGCTCCTGGACATAGTTTTCTATGTCCATATTAACTTTAAACAAGTAGTCAAATATTATATGGATAAATTATATTAGTACTCTCAGTCAAATGTAAGGAATGTTAATATATAAATATTTCAAATATTCTACCTCTTGAGGGAAACCATTCTTTAAGTTCCTTTAGCAGGCAGAAAGCCCTAGCTCTCTTAATTTTGAATTCTGTATCATCTCCACACTAACGTTCTGATCATGTTACAGAGTGTGATTTAGACAAAGACTACCTATTTTTATTACCCAACTTTCACAACAACTGAATGCATAGACTTATCCCTATGGTTACTTGTTTGTGCTATACACTGAAATTTAATATGTTTTTCTGTAGCCTTCACTTCCAGTACAGCAAGTCCACAATGGGGCCATAAACCGGAGGAGCTAAAGCAGCGGGATTACAGTAACCATGACTTTACTAACACAGCTACTTGCCTATGCTCTGCTTAGGAAGCATACTTCTTTTCTTACTCAATCTCATTTTCAATACAGCACACGTTTGAACTACGCTATAAAAAGAAGGTCTTCAAATTATATTCTGAAAGACAATACTTAAAAAGTTTATAGCTATCTAGCGTCTCACATTCCCTACAGATTAGGCTGTACACTGTGTGGTAGATACACAGTAAAACATATTATCACCTCCAGGCGACCTTCCATATTTGTAATCTCTGTGACCGTAGCATTTTGTTCAGCATCTTAGAAAAAGGAGGTATGTAATAAAACAAAAATAAAGATCTAGCAGAACTATTTTAGAGTGTGTGTTTTGTATCTAGAAAGAGAAGTCAAAATGTACACAGATATAATGAAAACTGAAGGGTGTCAAAATCTGAGTTCCCTTCCTATCACGTCATCCCTGGTCCTGTCTGTAAGCTTGCTCTCTGCTTTCAGTGCTGAACACAATGACAAGCAAAGAGTAAGATTTAATAAAAACTTGTTCAAATCAGGGGAAGAGGTATGCATATAACAGAAAAATACTTTTCTGTCATTATGAATTCCCCCCCCCCTTTGCTTACAGGAATAATTTCCCTTGAGTTTTAGTTGGATGCATTTCCCCAGCCTTTGTTATTAAGCATAACTCTGTGACTAATTCTGGAGTGGAAACCAAGCAAAGTGATGTGTGCATCTTTCTAGCCCCACCCTTGGAAGGTATGGCATGCTGTCTTCCTCCCCTTCTCCCCTTTATCACTGCCTGCAAGTGGACTTGGGATGACCTGTCTTACACTAACTTGACAAAGACATAGTCCTTGGGTGAAATCCCTAGGAGGGGCCTGGGTCCCTGGTGACAGTGTGTAGGAGAGTCAGACCAACAAGATGAGGATGGGGTGGGGGTGGGGAGGGGGAGGGGATGGAGATGCAGATGAAGATGATTAAGACAGGGTCTCACTATGTAATCTGGCCTGGTCTGGAACTTCCTGTACAGACCAGGCTGGGCTCATGGAGATCTGTCTGCCTCTGCCTCCCAAGTGCTGAGATTAAAGGCCAGTACCACCAAGCCAGTGCCAACAGGGTCTTGAGTGTCCACTTTCCATTGGGTTTAATCCCACTGTTATTTTGAATCTCTGGCTTAGCAACTAAATTTACATTCTGACACATGCACATATTGAAAAAGGCCGAGTTTTGAGGATTTTGTAGGCGTTTACCAGGTAGACAAAAAGGAGAGACTTTTCAAGGCAAAGAGGATCTTCATGAGAGTGCAGGCCTCTGATCTCAGCACTAGGGAGGTTGAGGTAGAAAAATCAGGATCTGAGTTTGGAGTTCCGGGAGGGGGCGCAGGAGGAAGGAAGGGGGAGGCCGGGGTGGAGGGAAGAAAGGGAAATCACAATAGGAAGCAATCACACACACACACACGCGCACGCGCACGCGCACCGCACACGCGCACACGCGCACACACACACACACACACACACACCACACGCACGCACACACGGGAGTGTGCAGGCGACCTCAAAGATCCCAAGCAATTAAAGTAACAGGGGCCACCTACGGGAAGACCTTGCCTTTCTCAAAGGTTTACTGAGTTGGTAAGATACTGCACTGCAGAAGAAATAGTCCTCCATGCTGTGGCCTTTCGACTAATTGCATAGGGATTACAAGAGTTACCAAAAACACGAAAAAGAAAAAAAAAAAAATCCTGAGTCCCACGCCCAGACTCAGAATCCCTGATGATGACATCTGCATTTTAATGGGGCTTCAGGTGCCTGAGAGTTAAACTGCCGCAAAATATCTCTAAGTGTGTTTAATGAAGGAGACCAAGCCAGAGCGCTCAGGAACTGTGGCCTGAACTTTCAAGAGGGACTGAACGGCTGTCACCCGCCAGCAAAAGTACAAGAAACTGGTGAAGAGTCACTTCTGCTAGATCCCACGGGGAAAGCCTGGAGCGTAGCCACACGCACCTCCCCCGGTTGCCATGGAGATCCAGGCACCCTGTGGGACCCGCCCACGCCTCTGCGAGACTTGGCGGAAATTTCCGCATCCAGGGTCCTGTGTGTGGACCCAGCTCCTTGCTCCCTGCTGCCGTACCCACTAGGGCGACCGCGCGAGCTCCAGGGCGGTCACCAGAAGCGTCCCCTCAGGGACCCAGAGCTCCGCCTTCTTTCAGGGACCCCGAGAGAGCCGAGCGCCCGGCCTGAGTGTCCCCCGGAACGCGAGGGCGCGCCCCAGGAGGCAGCGTCTCCTTCAGGGACCCCCGAACGTAGCTGGCGCGGGCACCTAGCGCTTTCCCCCCGCCCCCGGCCCGAACCCGGCGGGTGGTGTGGCTGCACTTGAACCAAACGGCCTCCGCGGGCCGCGGCCTCCCGGGGCTCCCGAGGGCTGGTACCGCCTCCATCGCCCCAAGAGCAGAAGCTGCCGCGTTTTCAGTCCTAGAGCCCCGGGAAACATCCCAACTCCAGAGAAGGGCGGCTTCATGGAGAAGGTGATAGGACTTTTAACTCCCTTGGATGCTGAGGATCAGAGGCCGGGGGGACCTAGCGGGTCTGTCCTTAATGGGTTGTGGCAAAATTCACTCTGGGGTGTGGTGGGGGGGGGTGGGGGGGTGTGAGGTTCTCCAGCTGTCCCTTCCATCCCTGAGTGTAAGTTTTCCTTGTAGTTGGAAGTATGGGATGTTCCAATGGGTTAGTACATGCCACGTCTATAAGGTCACAAGAAAGGGGTCATCAAGAGAGGTGCTGTAGAAACAGAGATTTACCAAGATAACGTTTTCTTTTCTCAGAAACGATGCTTAAGACTACAAGGATAGCAATCCCCTGGACCACCTGAACTGAACCTTGAAGCCTGAGTTATCGACATCAGGGGCAAACATGCAGGACACAAAGAGTGACATGGACTTTTTTGACAATGAAAATATGGAGGAGCTCTCCCAACTTGCTTCCCTGGAGATGTCAGGGGGTGTAGTCGACAAGAGAAATCTTCAATTGTCGTCTTAGAAAAACCTAGCTATCCAGACTCGTGTACGTTATGGCAGCGAACATTTTTCAGGGTATTCGAATCCAAAAGTCGCCAGATAAAGTTATAATAAAGTACGGAAACGAACCCCTGCGGACCTCCTCGACCAACGCCGAGGATGAATCTTTTCAGCGTTTATCCTATGAGTTGGCTTTCAGTACCCTGAAGTGTGAGTAATACCAGTTCTGAAGGTCAGCGCTAAAAGAAAATAGCAAAGCCAGGCATGGTGGCTTATGCTCTCAGTTCAAGACCAACCTGGGCCACAGAGTGAGATTCAGTTTCAGGAAGCGGGGGTAGGGGACCCGGGGGAGGGAGGCAGGCAAGGAGAGGGGGCTTAATGGTGAAGAAAGCAAGGAAATTAATGGGATGTAGAATGGAGCCTAGCCCCTCAAACATGCCATTTTTTAGTCATGTGTGTATCTTTGGTTAATTACAACTGTCTAAATATGAAGGCGTCGTAAGGGAAACTAGAGAGTTTTTCTGCACTTGTCCTTGGATAGGTATAGTGCAGTCATTAATAAATGAACAGGAGCCAACATGGTTGTATAGGCCTGTAATCCCAGCTGCTGAGCCTTGAGAATTTGCAGTTCCAAGCCAGGACGGGCTATAGAGCCAGGCCCTTCTCAAAAAGAAAAGAAAAGAACAAACATCAACGAAACCAGGAAACAATTCCATTAATGGGAAGAGTAGGAATCTACACTTTAATCATCCCCCCCCCATGTATTTCCACTATGTTCTTGTCTAATCACACCTTGTATTTTAAGTTCACGAGGCATGACAGATTCAAGGGAGATGGCAGAGAGAGAGAAGAAAAGTACAGTCTTTAAACAGTAAATACTACAACTAAGTCAACCAACCCAATCAAGATGATTTAATTCTTAGCCAATAGCTTTAATTTGGAGTGCCAAATTTAAGTAGGGTTCTCCTTTCTAATTTGCCTCCAAAGTGCTAGACTCAAATTTCCAGAGCTCCTTCATGGTAGTTAACTGCCAACTTCCAAGTGTAAGGAAAACTGTAGATAGGACATAACCAGATATTGCTACTATGAGGAGAGCTGTCAAAGTGTATATATATATATATACACACACACACACACACACGTGTGCATGTATGTATATGTACATATTTATGTTTCTTTGTAGATATATTTATTTTTATTTTGTCTATATGGGTGTCAAATTTCTTTCACCTGCCCAAAACATAGAATACATTGAATAAAGTATAGCTATTATTTAAATTGATATTTCAGAGTAAGAATGTTATATGACTTTAGATATCTAAAGTTAATGCTTCCTGCACAATACAGAAGGTAGTCAGAGGTGACTGTTTTTGCAAGAGTCCTAAAAAACAAGTGTGACACTGCTGAAATCATGTACTGCTTTCCTCCATTCCGCCCCTGTGATTTTATAATCAGTCCCATGGTCAACGTTTTAGAGACTACACACGCTTTCCACATCAGAAGTCTGTACGTTATAGAAATTATAGCTTTGCGGGCGGTGGTGGCGCACGCCTTTATCCCAGCACTTGGGAGGCAGAGCAGGTGAATTTCTGAGTTCGAGGCCGCTGGTCTACCAAGTGAGTTCCAGGACAGCCAGGCTATTACAGAGAAACTGTCTCGAAAAACCAAAAAAAAAAAAAAAAAAAAAAGAAATTATAGCTTCTGTGACAAAAATAGAGATTTTCCTTATAAATGAAATGAGAATGTTACTTTGTCTCCAAAGCTGGTTGCTTAAATATGTGTAATGTTTCCCAAAAGATATCCTATGAGAACTGTAGTCTCCACTTCGAAATTAGTCTTCTTAGATTTTCTCATTTCCCAAATAAAGACGGAAATCCAGTGTCTACAATATATAAATTGTTTTTTTTTTTTTAATGAATGTTGAATGAATTAAAGCTAGGGCTTACTTCCTGTTTGCCTTATTAAAACATACATGATGTTTATAGTTTAAGTGTTTCAAAAAGTACTCACAAACCTGGAGGAGGCTTACAAATATGTTTTCCAGTTTCCACCCAGCACCTATGGAATGGTTTTTCTGTTCTTTGCTGTTTGGATTACTGTCCTTATGCAGATTCTCACATGGCAACTCCTGTCATTTGGGTCTTAGATTAAATACCTCATCTGTGCCTTCATTAGTGAGTTTTAGCAGATACTTAAGTTAGAACTGTGTCTAATAAAAGATGTGTGAAAGAATAGAGGAAGACAAACCCTTTCCATCATAAGGCTAGCAAAAACCTTGGTGTTACTTGATAAGTAACACCAGCAAGGATGCTGAAATAAACTAACCTCCCTCATAAGTAGAACAAAAACCCAGAACAAAATATTAATACTTGGTGATTAATACAACATGTCAGCAATACTTAAAACTGAAAAGAAAAAGGTTAACATTTTAAAATATTTTCATGTACATGGTTGTGCATGTAGTGCCACTGGAGGCCAGAAGAGGGCACCAAATTCCCTTGGGAATAGAGTTACAGCTAGTTGTGAGCCACAATTTGGGTCCTGGGAATCAAACCTGGATCCTCTGGAAGAGCAATCAGTGCTCTTAACTGCGAGGCCACCTCTTCAGCCCCCCTACTGTTTAATAATATTACCTCTATCTTCTTTAATGCTTCTCTCTCTCTCTCTCTCTCTCTCTCTCTCTTTTGGTTTTTCGAGACAGGGTTTCTCTGTGTAGCCCTGGCTGTCCTAGAACTCACTCTGTAGACCAGGCTGGCCTTGAACTCAGAAATCCACCTGCCTCTGCCTCCCAAGTGCTGGGATTAAAGGCGTGCACCACCACCGCCCGGCTAATGTTTTTCAAAGGTCATAAATTAAAGGTTAGAATTCCTTTATGACTACTTTAATTATTCAGATAGTGCTTTGAATCTATGTAGAACCTGAATCATAAGAGTGCAGGATTCATGAAGATTATAACGATTTCATCTTACTGTTATAACTTATGATTTATTAGCAGTTGAGGTGTATTTTAGATATGAAAATAATTTTACAACATTACTTAGAAAGTATATTTAATTTAAAGTCTTTCTTTTCAGATTTGATATTTTGGGTAGCAGCAGGCTTTTCCCTTGTCTTTCAGATCAAGATATTTTGGAAACTATATTAATAGATAGCTATATCCTCTCAAGTACCACAATCGTAAGTAAATAAACTTTTAGATTAGTTGGTCTCATTATGCTAAGAAAGTATGCAAACCTCCTCAGAGCTAAATAATAGTTTGCATTGTGTTGAGACTTATTTAAAATTTATATTATTTTCTATTTCTTTCTTTCTTTTTTTTTTTAAATTGGAAATTTTATTTACATTTCAGATGTTCTCTCCTTACCCCATTTCCCCCCTCCCTCCATTATTTTCTATTTCTAAGACTTACATTTCGTTTTTATTTTATTTTTCGAGGTAGGGTTTCTCTGTATAGCCCTGGCTGTCCTGGAACTCACTTTGTAGACCTGGCTCTGTGTCTTTGACTCATGTACCTCAAATTGTCTTTTTTGAGAAGGTTTTCCTCTCAAACTAGATACTTTTCCTTTTAAAGACCTTCTCTATTTCTAAATCGAACCATGCTATGTAAAAATGATCATGTTCTTATTCTGTTATGAAAAATAACAGAATAAAAATATTGCTACCATCCATCTTCACTCTCACGCTTTGGGGAATCACACCTAAGGCTTCATTCATACTAGGCAAGCATTCTACTCTGAGTCGTATCTCAAGCCCTTGGATATCGTTTCTTCAGTTTCCTTCATGTGTGTTTCCCCTTGGTAGGCAGATGAGTTGAACAGTCTTGTGGTTGTGATGTTGTATGATTTCCAAGACAGAAAATTTCAGCCCCGTGTCCTTCCTGATGATGAAGAGACCATCGAAGAAGTTCAAGAAGTAGAGTCTCTGCTAAACAGGTAAAAAGGACATTCATATGAAACCAACGTTAGCCTTTTGATTTATGAAATGCTTATGTAATGTGATTTTTAGATACCTATGTCTCAAAAATTTATGGAATGGAAAAATACAAGTGTTTTGAGTTCCTTTGCAAACAGTCATGAATAGTTTTAAATATCTAACTTTAGATCAAATTGTTGTAAGGTGTTGAATTACATGATCCAATGTATAAACATGTGGGAAATTATTACAAATGTCTCATAGTTTTAGTATATGTATAAGCGAAATTTAATTTGAAACAACTATTTTTGTTTCCTTAATTAACAGCCTTAAAAAATCTAACATATAACAAATGAGAAATTCTAACCCTATACAAGAATTCACTGTTCTGCCAAATTGGAAAAAAAAAAAAATCTGTTTAGTTAAGAACAAACTACTGTGTTTTAGTTTCTTCTTTCTCCTAAATATCAACAAGGACTGCCATGTGGCTAAGCACGTATTATTAGAGGGTAGTTAGGAAAGACAACAGATTATTAGTGAAGTTAGAATTGATAGTAAGTGGCCAGTACATGATAAATATTACTGTGTGTTATGTCTGGAAGGTGTCCCCAGAATTCGGATGTTGAAAATTTAATTCTCATGTAGCAGTGTTGGGATGTAGAACCTCGTGAGGGGTGCTTTAATCATGAGGGCTTTGTGTGTGTGTGTGTGCTGTGTGTGTGTGTGTGTGTGTGTGCTGTGTGTGTGCGCGCGCGTGTGTGCGTGCGCACGCGTGTGTACACACCTGTGAAGTTTAGTGGTCAGTTTCAGATGCCTTCCTCAAGGACTCTGTACCTTATTTTAAGACATGGGATGTCTCACTGACCCTGGAGCTCACTGATTTGGTGAAAGTGGTTGGGCCAGCAAGTCCCAGCAATCCTCCTGCCTCTGCTTGCTGAGCATTAGAATTACAGGCAAGGGATGCTGCATCTGGCTTTTTTATGTGGGTGCTAGGGGTTTGAACTCAGGTCCTCATGTCCGTACAATATGCATTTACCTACTCAGCCATCTTCCTGTCCCCGTCCCCACTGCCCCCCTTTGAAATGGGTTCTCATGTAGCCCAGAATAGCCTGGAACTGTTTGCATAGCTGAGAACAACTTTGAACTGCTGATCCTCCTGGCACCTCCCAAATGCTGGGGTCACAAGCTTGCACAAGCACTCCTGGAAACGCAATCGGAGGGTTTGTAGAATCTGGAGTGCAGTTCAGTAGAAACCTGCTTTCCTAACATGTCTAAGGTCCTGAGTTCAATCCTCAGCACAAAAAAAAATAAAAAAATGGGCTGGAGAGATGGCTCAGTGGTTAAGAGCATTGACTGCTCTGCCAGAGGTCCTCAGTTCAATTCCCAGCAACCACATGGTGGCTCACAACCATCTGTAATGGGATTCGATGCACCCTTCTAGTATGTGTCTGAAGACACCTGCAGTGTACTCATATAAAAAATAAATAAAAAAAATAAAAGTATCTGAATGAATTTCTACTCTTTGACTTGTCCTTTCTGCCACAACATGACCCCTGGACTTCCCAGCAGAAGTGATCTTCTGTTCTTTATAAATTACCTACTCTCTGATATTTTGCTTTGGAGACACAAAATAATATTCCAATAAACTGTTAGGTATAGGTTTAACTTTTTTATTTTATTTTATTTATTTATTTATTTATTTATTTATTTGGTTTTTCGAGACAGGGTTTGTCTGTGTAGCCCTGGCTGTCCTGGAACTCACTTGTAGACCAGACTGGCCTCGAACTTAGAAATCCACCTGCCTCTGCTTCCCAAGTGCTGGGATTAAAGGCTTATGCCACCACCACCCGGCTTAAAATTTTATTTAACATCACTGTGTGCATATGATGTGTGTATGAGAGTGCAGTGACTCATACGCCAAGCATGTGTATGAAAGCCAGAATTGCTTCTGGGGGTTGCTTCTCTTCTTCCACCGTAGGATTTAAGGGTCAAACTTTACCCACTGAGCCATGTCGCTGGCCCAGGATAGCCTTGTTATTATACTATTTGTTACATTAATTATTGAACTTTAGTACCAGAGTGTAGCAACAACAGTCTTGTAGAAAGAACAGTCTTCTTATGCTTTGCTGGGTCTCTCTTTGATATAGTCAGATATTAAGAAATTACCATGGCCAGCCGGGCGGTGGTGGCACATGCCTTTAATCCCAGCACTTGGGAGGCAGAGGCAGGTGGATTTCTGAGTTCGAGGCCAGCCTGGTCTACAGAGTGAGTTCCAGGACAGCCAGGGCTACACAGAGAAACCCTGTCTCGAACAACAACAACAACAACAAAAAAACCCCAAAGAAATTATCATGGCCTTTCCAACATAGTCTCAGACTGGCTATTGGGAGCTCAGGTTACCTGAGTTAGCCAGGAAAGCCACAGCACTCAAAGAAAGACCAGCATGTGATCTCATCAGCGACAGACTAGGGAACAACACTAGCCAAGGCATGGCTTATGAAGCCAGAGAGATTGGATTAAGTATTACTGCTTAATTAAGGATTTTTGAACCCCACGTTTCTTTTTCCTCACAATATACAGCGCCCTCCTTTGGATCCTAACATGGATCTGGCTGCATTGCTGCCAGCATACCCCCACCTCAGCCCCAGGTTTATGTGAAACCAGGTCTAGTGGTCCATTCCTGTAATCCCAGTACATGGGAAACTGAGACAGAGGAATTGTATGTGCCAGGCTAACATGGGCTACACAGTGAGACCCTGTTCTTTAAAACCTTCATAAAATGCAAACCTTATCCAAAATTAGCCAGTCGCATTCATATTCGTTATTTATACACAACTCACATATACTTGTAAGAATGCCTGCATTGCGGCGGTGGTGGCGCACGCTTTAATCCCAGCACTTGGGAGGCAGAGGCAGGCGGATTTCTGAGTTCGAGGCCAGCCTGTCTAAGAGTGATTCCAGGATGGCCAGGGCTACACAGAAAACCTGTCTCGAAAAAAAAAGAAAAAAAAAAAAAAAAAAAAAAAAAAAAAAAAAAAAAAATCCTGCATTTAATGACTGAGTTGCAGAGAACAGCAGAGCAATGCAGGAAAAAAATGTATGTATGAAGATAAAGGAATATGGGGACTGGAGAGATGGCTCAGTGTTAAGAACACATATACTGCTGTTACAGAGGACCTGAATTCGGTTCCGAGAACCCACTTGGATAGCTCAGAGGATCTGATGTCATCTTCTGACCTCTGCCAGGTTACATTCATGTGCACAAATGCCCCCTTCTCAAACACACATACAAATAATTTTAAAAAAAATAAAAATCTTCTTAAAAGATACAATTACAGTATTTTTTTTTTTAAGGAGCTGTGTTGCTGAGTTGGTTTCAAACTCCTGAGCTCAGATGACCCTACCTCAGTCAGCAGGTGCTACCATGCCAAGCAAAACCAAAGTATTTTAATTAAGGTTCTTAGCTTTGGAGAGGCTGTGCCAGTTAGCTGGAGCAAGAACGGAGACTGTCCTGATAAAGGGAGCGCTCCCATGAGGAAGCGCTCCTGGGAAGAGACAGGATTGGGAATTGGAAAGGTAGAAGGACTCTGGACTCTGTACTGTTTCCTATTGCTTCTCTCTTAGTTTCTGTTTCATTCTCTCTCTCTTTAATGTTCTGTCTTCTACTCTACTTCCCTAGCCCACGCTGGGAAAGCCCGGTTGTTGCCTGCATCTATATGTATGGTACAGGTGTATGGCTAGTTTCTTTTCTTAGACTAACTTATTAGCTCTAAATTCCCGTCGGAGGATTTCCAAACTGTTCAACCTCAGGTCTTCCGTGTTACAGCTAAGGCACTAACTACCATTTACCTAAATACGTGGTTCAACGCCCCTCCCCTCCCCTCTGCTCCATTCTGTGATGGCTAATGAGTCAAGTCCGATGACTCCGATTCCAAAACACATGCTGAGTCTATTCGTTTATTTGCAGTTTTACTACTGCGGTCCAAATCCATGTGCTATGAATTAGACTCTCCATTGGATTCTCTGATTATAATTCTTGCTTCCCCATGATCTGTCCCATAGGGCAAGTAAAGTAATTTGCTTATCTTTGAGGCAAGGTCTGTTGTAGCCCAGGCTAGCCTTGAACTTGCTGTGTAGCTGAGTCTGGCCTTGAGACTCATTGATAGAGGCTTTGCCTCCAGCTCTCAGTTGCTGAGATTACAGCTGTGCACCACCCTGATAGATAGAGGGATATATTTTAAGATGTAACTCTGTGGTCAAAATAGAATGTCGTGGACATTTAGAAAATGTGTAAGATAAATGAGGTAAGGATTCTCTAGCTGCTATACTAGAAATCTGATCCCAGAGAGGACTAAATAAATAAATACATAAATGAGTAATTTGAGCCTTAGAACAGTCTTGGCCTCACACCTAGAGGGACTTTCCAACTTGTAATCTAGGAAGTGGAAAAGCAGAAATCAGTTTTGGAAGGCCGCAGTGACTTTTTTTCTTTATTCTAAGTGATAATGCATATTAAGTGATTTGTGAATATTAAGCTAACTGCAGGTAAATTACTTTTGCTCAGATATGTTTTTTTTTTTTTTCTTATTTTCTCGTTACCCATCATGCCCCGAAGTGTGTCATTTGCCAGAACATCCCTACACCATTCTTTAAAATGAGGTTTTCCCCACGTTCTTTTTCCTGGCATTTCTTTGGAACCTCTTTGACCATTTAACCTTTCTAGTGAAGAATTGGAAACAGGTTATCTGTATAGGAGTTTATGCTTTTCCAGCGGAAGATTATCTCCGAGCATCAAGAAATTGTTCATTTTGGAACTGGGGAAAACATTGGCTTAGAAGCCACATTGGAATCAGAGGCTGAGTGCACAGTATCTAAGGGAACAGAATTTTATCAGACTGACAGCTCTGCTTCCTGTCTCTAGGACATGCTTGCTTATCACTCCCAATGACCTTCTTGTATAATCAGATCAGTAGATGCTACTATAACCACTGCTGTCGGTGATGTGGACACCAGTAGCCCAGCCGTGGGGACCTTTTCCAGGAAATCAGCAGAAGCTGTATCATCAGATATCTTGTAGAAGAGGCCTCCATTGACCGGTGCCACAGGACTGCCCTCAACACCCCAACATGGAACCCAAGACATTTGGAAAGATGCATAACCTCCAAATGGAGCTCCAACCACCACACTCTGGCCTGCCCTCAAGAACATCATCCCAGGGGACAGGACAATATGGAGGAGCTCCCAACGGTGAGACAAAGTCCAGGAATCAAGCGGCTCAGAATCAACAGTCTGTATATTACCTGGCCCCAGTTGTTCCTCATTTGTATAAACCCAAGGTCAATATAATGGGTCAGCTGGCTCCCCACTGTTCATGCCATATAATTTTTCCCTTCCCGTATCACTTCGTTTTTTTCCTTTACTTCTCCCAAAGAACATTATAGGCTGTCTTGATTCAGCATCTGGATAGATGAGACTGTTCCTGTATGTCTGAAACTTATCTATAACCTTCTCTTTTCAGCCTTTAACACAAACTCCCTTACTCTCCCTGTCTTCTTTTTTGACAACCGTTTCCCTATTTATATCCATTATCCTCCTCCGTTTCATATCCAGCAACCCGGTACTGACCACTAATTCTCCCCGATGGCCTCTTCTTCTAGCCACTCACGTCCACAATAACATAGTACAGTACTATCACGTTCCCTCTATCCCTAAAGCAACTGGAACAAAGGAGTGATTGCTTTGCGGTCCCTGCTATCTCTAGTTTCATCATGGGTTTGCTGCTGCATCTTAACAAAGGAAGACATCATCTCACCCTGCTATAGCCAGTCTCTCATGAACATTACACATTCCTCTACTACCCGAAAACATGGGGACTTGAATTAGACAAACTCTGCCTGCCCTATTAACCACCAATCTAATGAAGTGTAAACCCACAAAAAAACATGGAACCAAGACAACACATCTCCTTTAAAAATTACCAATACTGCAGGCCAGTGGTGATACACACCTAGTTTAAGGTCAGCCTGGTCTAACAGAGTGAGTTCCAGGACATCCAGGGCTACACAAAGAAACCCTGTCTCAAAAAAACCTAACTAACTAACTAACTAACTAACTATTACCAATCCCATAGTAACCTCCAATACAAGTGACTTAGATAAAAGGCCAGACAAATAAACAAATAAATGATTATCAAATAATTTTCAGACACAAACTCCTGCATGAATTCCGAGAAGACATAAGCAGCTCAATGAAACAGTCAGTTTATTTCAGGACACAAAAATAAAGAGATAGAAACACTAAAGAGAAAACAGAAATGAAGACAGAAATGAACATTCATTAGTCGAAGAGCAAGTCCAGTAGAAAGGCTCAGCCATGGGATGGGTTGAGTGAAGGGCTGAGTGTCAGCAGGGAAGACAAGGTAAATGATTTGGACCACACAGACAAGGTCAATGATACATTTTTTTTTTTTTTTAAAAGAATGAATGAAACATGGAAGCTCTTTGGGACACCATGAAAAAGTGAAATCTAATACAGACACAGAAGGAGAAAAATTTTGTGCCAAATGAGTAGGAAATGTTTTTAATAAAACCATAAAAGAACATTTCCCAGGCTGGGGCGGTGGCTCACTGGATAAAGAATTCACTGCATAAGCATAAGGGTCAAAGTTTACATTCCCAGCATCCATATAAATAAGAAACCTGGACCCAGAAAATAAAGTGGAAAAAAATTGAGGAAGACACTCGCTATCAATCTCTGGCTTCCAAATGCACACACAACTACACCGCACACATACAAGCACTCGACGATACATAGCACACACACATACAAGGGGGGAAAATTCGCAAACCCATGGAAGAAGATCCCAGCTGGATCAAAGAAGTACCCCAAACACCAAATGGATAGGACCAGAAAAGAAACACCCCATGCTATATAGCTAACATATGGTTTGTACAGAACAGAGAAAGTAGTAGATTATTGAAAGGATCAATCTCAGAATAGAAGCCAATAAGCAGAAATCCTATAAGCCAAAAGGGCTTAGAAAAATGTATTTTAGAAAATTCCTACAGATGCCAAACCAGACTGATACACCCAATGTCTCAGTTGTTCTTCTATTGTGTGACCCATCTCACGGCTGGGCCTTTCAACTGGACTTGCTCTTTGACTATTGAATGTTCATTTCCCTCATTGCTGTGATGAGATACCATGATCAAGGCAACTTATAAAAGCACTTTAATCGGGGGCTTGTTTACAGTTTCAGAGAGTGGGTCCCCGGCCATCATGAGGAACATGGCAGCAGGCAGGCGTGGTGCAGGGCAGTGCTGAGAGCTTATGTCTTATCTGCAAGTTGGAGGCAGGGAGAGAGTGAGACTGGGCTTGCCAACATACATACATACATACATAAACATACACAACATACACAGAACATACACTCATCTCAGAAGCCCATTGAACATTCTCTAAATCAGATCACACATTGGGAAAACAGAGTATCTCCCCAACTATAGGAACATTGGAGTAATGTTTTGTATTTGAAGCAGTCACACTAAAATCTGACAAGATTTTGCCCTCCCCACTCCTATTAAATACAGTATGCAAAGTCTTAGCTTCAGTAGTAAGAGAGTGAAGTAAAGACTACAAATAGGAAAAGAGGGAGTCAAATTATCCATATTGTCAGATGATTCTATACAAAAGAAACTCCACTAGAAAACCCCTAGAGCTGATAAAATACTTTCAGCAAAATTACAGGATACAAGATAAATATGTAGAGATAGGTGGATTTCCTACATACCAATGACAAACACACTGAGAAAAAATCTGAAACAGGCCCATCCATAATAGCATTTAAAAAACAAACAACAACCAAACAAAAAAGCAGAACCTAACCAAGAAGTAAAAAGACTTCTACAGTGAAAATTTCAAGACCCTGGAGAAAAAAATTGAAGAAGTCACTAGAAGATGGGACGACCTTCCATGTCCATGGGTTGGTAATGTCGTAACAATGGCCACCCTACCAAAAGCAATCTACCCAATAAATGCAGACCCAACCAAAATTCCATTAGTATTCTTCACAGAAATCGAAAAAAGCAATATTAAATTTCACCCAGAAATATGAGAGACTTTGGATAGCCAAAGTAATCCTGAGCCAAAAGAATATTGCTGGAAGTTATCACCATACTTGACTTCAAAGTATACTGCAGAAACACACAAATAAAAACAGTATAGCACTGTGACAAAAGACGCGTAGACCAGTGAACTAGGATAAAGGACCAGACATCTAGTTCATGCTACTACGTAGAGCCTCTTAACATTTGACAAATGTCAAACATACACAGAAAGAAAAAATAGGCTCTTCAACAAACGGTCCTGGGGAAACTGGATGTCTACATAATGAAGAATAAAACCAGATCTCCCCCCCCTTTTTTCTCTTTCTTCCTTCCTTCCTTCCTTCCTTCCTTCCTTCCTTCCTTCCTTCTCTTCCTTTCCTTTCTTTTCAAGACAGGATTTCTCTGTGTAGCCCTGGCTGTCCTAGAACTCACTCTGTAGACCAGGCTGGCCTCAAACTCAGAAATCTGCCTGCCTCTGCCTCCCAAGTGCTGGGATTAAAGGCGTGTGCCACCACTGCCCAGCCCAGGTCCCCTTTTCTTACTCTGCACAAAAATCAAATCCAACTGAATCAAGGATTTTAAGACCTGAAACTCCTAAACTGCTAGAGGAAAAAATTAGGGTGTACATGTCAAGATATAGACATAGGTAAGAACTTTCTGAGGACTCTGATGGCTCAGGACTTAAGGGCAACAATATACAATGGGACCTCATGAAATTAAAAAGCTTCTGCATGGGAAAGGAAATCGCTAATCAAGTGAAGAGGTAGCAGCAGAATAGGAGAAAAATCTTTGCCATTTATATATCCAACAGAAGATCGTAGACAAAGAACTAAAGACACCTAAATATTAATTGTAAAATAGGCTGTGGAACAGATGAACAGAGATATCAAAAAGAAGAATTCAAACAGCATGCATATGCATGTATATGTATATGTATAATATATATCATAAATATATTCTGTACCATTAAAGAAGTGAGAATTAAAACTACTTTGAGATCCTATCTCACCCCAGTCAGAATGGCTATTATCAAGAAAACAAGTGAAGGGCTAGAGAGATGGCTCAATAGTTATGAGTGAAAGACCTCCGAAGGGAGTCCCTTACTCAAGTCCCGGTGTTGGCACGCACCCAAGAATACATGAGAGACCGTCTTGATGTAAACACATGAGGTAGTTTATATCGGAGCTCCGGATCGACACATATCTCACGCAGGAGACAGAGGAATCGACCAAGAACCCCAAAAGCATAGGGTTTATATAGGCAAAGGCCAGCGAAGGCGGGAGGCTTTGGCGCTGTTGCACATGATGGCTACTTTAAACATCTGAACAGCAGCAACTTGCTTAAGCAGGTCCAGGATAGGGTTGGACTAATCTCACGGGAACAGCCCTTTGTTCCTGTTCTTCTTGGAACTCATGGGCGAATGTTTATCTGGGTTAGCAGACCATCTGGTCCATTTTTAACTACAAGTCCTTGAAACTTCATGTGCTGCCCCCCCCCCCCCCAATGCTCAGTAGTCTATTGTTTCTTTGGCCTTGTATTTTCTGTAGCTATTCATTGAGGCCCAAGGCTAGCAGACTCGTGGTCCTGCAATTTTAACTACTTGTGTCTCTGAATTAGAGAGCCCTACTGCTCTTGTCATTCTGAGCTAACTAAAAATCTTCTTCATGAGCACTTGCTGTTCTTGCAGAGGACCCTGGTTCAGTCCTCAGCACTCACACAGCAGTGCACAACTGTCTGGAACTCATTCCAGAGGATATGATGCCCTCTTCTGGACTCTGTAGGAACTACATGCCTACCATGCAGTTGTAAACATACAGGCAAAATACTCATAATAAAAATGAACTCTTTTTTTTTTTTTTTTTTTTTTTTTTTTTTGATTTTTTGAGACAGGGTTTCTCTGTGTAGTCCTGGCTGTCCGGAACTCACTCCGTAGACCAGGCTGGCCTCGAACTCAGAAATCCGCCTATCTCTGCCTCCCAAGTGCTGGGATTAAAGGCGTGTACCACCACCGCCCAGCAAAAAATGAACTCTTTAAAAAGGAGATGAATGACAATAAATGCTGGTGAGGATATGAAGAAGCAGGAGCCACTGTTTACTCTTAGTGGAAATTTAAACTGGTATGTCCAGTATAAAACCAAAGTGGAAGTTTCTCAAAAAGCTAAATAGAACTTCCCTATGACTCAGCATATTTTTCCTGGGCATATTCCCAAACTATACATGACAGAGCTATTTACACATCCGTATACTGAGTGAAGTAACCTAACCCAGGCTCAGATAGACAGATTCCACATAAGCTGGAGCTGCTCCAGACTCCCCATTTTCCTTTCCTCTGAGTCTCTTTCAAGCTCTGCATATCCCCCTCTTCTGAGGCATGTAGTTCAGAATTGGTAGGTACTTTCTAGTCCAAGGCTTCCTCTGCTCAGACCATTGGCAATACATCTCCTCATGTTCCCCGTCACTCTTGGTTCCCTTCCACTCTTCCCTGTGTCTTAGCTGGAACTTAACTCCTAGGAAATGTTTCTTGACTCCCATAACAAGGATCTTTTATTACACCATAAAATTTCATTGCACAATGAAATATACCTTTGTTTGTTATTAAGTCTTTAGGACATTTCAAGAAGGGTTTTTGTTTGTTTGTCTCCTGCTAGACTCTGAACTTTGTATATTGGGAGCAATTTCTTCCTGGTCCATTCATTGTTTTCTGGAACTTAGACCAATGCCTGCAATATATACTAAGAAAACAAGTGTATCTGCTCAACGAATTCGTTACTATTTGTCTACTTTTAACATCCTTCTATTTTCTGCACAAAAAGTTGCGACATGCTACCCTTAAGTATCCATGATTTGTTGTCGCTTCCCTCTGGGCCTGTCTCTACCCTCTCTGCTCAGTAAATGTGTTGTACTGTTTAACATCTCAGGTCTCTAGGACACTGTGCTCTCTGTATGTGTGTCTCCTCTCATGTTATGTCTGGAGAACTCTTTTTTTTTTTTTTTTTTTTTTTTCCTGAGACAGGGTTTCTCTGTGTAGTCCTGGCTATCCTGGAACTCACTCTGTAGACCAGGCTGGCCTTGAACTCAGAAATCCGCCTGCCTCTGCCTCCCAAGTGCTGGGATTAAAGGCGTGCGCCACCACCGCCCGGCTTTGGAGAACTCTTACTCTCTTTGTCTCTCTCCTCTGTGGTCTGGACATTGCTGCACTTTACTCAAGCCTTTCTTAGAAATCCCTTTAGGACAGCTATCAGTATATTTATTCTTAGTATGTTTATTATTTATGTATCTCAAAGCAACCATCATATTGTGCTGGGACTGTTTCTCTGTGGTTTTTTTTTTTTAGCACTAAACTGCCAATTACTTAAGGATCTGAATCCTTTTTTTGGGGGGGGGGTAGGGGAATTGCAGGGTATTACTAGGTAGTGCCAGCTGGTTTGAAACTTGTCAGGTAGACCAAGCAGGCTTCAAATTTACAACAATCTTGTGTTTACTTGTCTGCTGCTGTCATTTCTTGCAGATGCCACTAGAGTCCCGAATTAAACGTTTAGTCTTTATGGGTCCAGGTCTCATCACAGTACCTAGTTAATAGTTGTAAAGGAATAAACATATTAATTATAATCTTTTCTTGACTAGCCTGACTGTAAGTAAATTTTCATAAGTATCTTTGCAACATCCCTGCTCATTAGATACTAATTACTAAAGTAATTGCTTAACTTGTATAGCTTAGAAAAGTGATGTATCTAAAGGCATGCTGCTAGTATTTGGTGAAATAGAAGTTTGAACTCAGGTAATTTTAGACAGAGGAGAGAGATGGGGAGTGGGAAGGGAAGAGAGAGAAGGGAGGGGAAGGAGAGAATGAGGGGTGGGGAGAGAGCTAGGGATCATGTTTATGATCAACTTGCAAATAGTTGTATATGTGACTAAGGATAAACTTAGGGAGGGAGTGGTGGGATTCTGGCAGGAAGAGTTGATTGATGCTATACTATATCCTAATACATACGGTGAAGCTCCAAGATTCTGTTCTATGGCTAATAGAATTCACTTAAGATTTAAGCTTTAGGATTATATGACGTTCAGAAAAGAATCTCTGTGTGTGTAATAGGAATGCTGGTAAAGGTAAAAGAGACAGTTTGGGCAGCTGCCATAGCAGAAATTAATCAGATAATACACTCAGCAGCATTTAATATGGCAAGCTCGAACTGAGAATTTAGAAATAATCTTTTTATCAAAACATCCTGAAATCGAATATCTACATAGGCATCGTATAGAAGAGCGATCCATAATCTTTTTTTTTTTTTTTTTTTGGTTTTTTGAGACAACGATCCATAATCTTTATGTGTATCATTTGGCGTGCATTAATATACTGTCATTTCTTAAGTGTCTCCTGCTATAATTTATGATATTCAGACATAAAATTAGACACAATCAATTTATTGTAGCTCTAATAAGTGTACTGTTTGCTAACCCTCTCCCTCCTCAGGTGTTCCTGAGGAACCTACTAATTAAGAGTTTTATGTTGGTAAGTGGATGTGAAGTTTAGACTAGGAAGATAGCATACTCGAAAGAGAGCGGCGTCAAGCACTTGGCGCTGAAATGGTAACCGGGCAGCTCATTTGTCAGCAAGTCCTGCACCCTGTTTTTTTGTTTTTTGTTTTTTAAATACACATAGAGTAAACCTCAGTTTGTACTTGGGTCTTTTGTAACATCTCTCTCTCTCTCTTCTTTCTTCTCTTTCTTTCTTCTCTTCTTTCCTTCTCTTCCTTCCTTCCTTCCTTCCTTCCTTCCTTCTTTCTTTCTTTCTTTCTTTCTTTCTTTCTTTCTTTCTTTCTTTCTTCTTTCTTCCTCTTTCTCTCTTTCTTTTTCCTTCATTTCAGTTAGATTCCTACCAGAAAAGTTCTAAATGATCCATACAAAAAAATTCTGTTTGCACCCATTTTACTGTATTGGGTCTTCACGGTGTTACTAACATTTTTCTTTCCTCTTGTTTGGGACTTGGAGACATGGGATTTTTCAAAACTAAGCAGGATTTGATAGAGATTAATGAAACCTTTTGAGTGTTATCAACATGATACTCTTGCCACCTTAACCTCACGAACCAGACTATAATCGCTGCCTGCAATGTGTCTGGGCTAACTGTTTTGGTTGGTATACACACACACTAACACTAGGGTAAGTTGGCTGCCTTTACAGATGGGGAAACTGAGGCCAAGAGAAGGAGCAACTGACATTCTCAAGGTCACAAAACTGGTGAGTGACAGAACCTGCGTTCGGCTTCTGTTTTGTCTGGCTGGAAATTCTTCACTCATCCCTGGAATGCTTTTCTGTAACTACTGATTTGTGAATGAATATTTGGGGCGCATATAGCTATCTAGAGGCAGCAAAAAACAAACAAACAAAAAAGAACAGAAGATCAGGACTATTGGATTTCTATTTCGAATATCACAAATTTTTATCTCAGGCTTCAAAAGTTTTAAATGGAATGGCAGACAAGTTTGTTAAAATTCTAAATGTGATTTTTTTTTTAATGTTTCAAATGAAGAATTGATAGTCTTGTTTCAAGTTTATGGGTTTTCTGCCTCTAGCTTTAAGACAAAATTGGCTGCCTCGTTGGCGAGATGTCGAATCAAACACGATGCCCTCTCGATTTACCAAATTCTGCCAGAGACGGTTAGGAAACAGGAACAAAGGGCCTCAACTTTGCCTCTTTATGCTTGGATAAATACTAGTAAAATAAGGTATGCATTTCAATTCAGTTCTTCATCCATGTTTCAAAACCCCATTCTTTTAAGATAATGTAAAAACAATATTACCTTTCTAAGGGTCAAGGCCACATTTAGGGGAATGATTAAAGACATGGTTTAAGTTTAGCTCTCACCACCAATTTACTAAATTGTTGATAAAATTGTACTAATATGCTAGCATTTTCTGTGTCTAATTATCTTTTAGCTCGGCTAGAGCTGTTTTATCAGACGCATTGTGCACAGTGGTGTTTTCCATTGTCGCAGGAACAGTATTAATGTTAAATACATTTTAGGCACCCTCTTTGTAATTATGTTTATATTTACAGCCTTGAAGAAGTCTACGGTAATTTGAGGAGAAAAGGTTATGCTAAAGTCAAGTCTGTAACGAATCTCAATGATAAAGTCTTTGCTATAGACCAGCATTGCTACAATGTCATAATTTTTCCAGCTCATCTCAAAACAGACCTTTTAAACACAGATCTTATAAAAGACTATAAACTTATTTTCCAGGTAAACTACTATTTACTTTCATTGTGAATCAGAATAATCCTGTTTGCCCAAAGAATTTTTACACTTGAAAATGAAGCGGGGCGGGGCGGGGGTGGTGGTGGTGGGGGGTGGGAGGGTGGGATTTACAAGCCCACGGGCCGAGGGTTGGTGGCCTGGAATAAAATGAGTCCCTCTCCAGACACCGCTTTCATTACACTAAGGTCTCCCAGTCCTATGTGTAGCTGTAAGAAATACGTTCTCAGGCAGTAGAGATAGTAAGGTGGACTGACGTTGTCTCTCCAAGGTTTAGTCCTTCCCCGTACTCTTTGGCTTTCTTGAGACAGGATCTTGAGACAAGATCCTAGAACTCTTTACTTTGCTCAGATTAGCCTCAAACTCATGGCAGTCCTCCAGCCCAGCCTTCAAAACGCTGGGATTATAGATTTATGCCACTATGCCCGGCTTCCACATCCATACCCTTGGGTAGAATATCCTATCATTTCTGCCCAGTCTGAGCTAGCAGCAATTTAAATGGCGGTGTAATTGGGAATTAAAAATGGTAGGAGTGGGTCAATGGGATTTCATGCAGGGATAAGAATGGAAGCTAAGGGACTGGAGAGATGGTTTGTGGGTAAAGAAAACACCCGCATTAGGATTGTCACTACTGTCTGTAACTCTAGCTCCAGAGGACCTCACGCCACCTTCTGGCCACTGTAGGCACTGCATTCGTGTGCACAAATCCCCACACAGACACCTGTATACACATATAACTAAGAAACATTTACAACACAGAAGAATGGAGGCCAAGCCATAGTAATCTATAAGTGCACTTTGAGATTTTAGGATTGGCTTGTTGCTATCTGGAGACTAAACAGTAGATGGAATTGAGGTGAAACAAGAAAACCTTTTGTTTTAAACACGCTTGTCAGTTATTCTTGTTACCTTTCATGTAGACATATAGTAATACGCTTTACTAAAATGGACCAGCACCTTTTCAAGTTTCCCACCAAGCGCTGGTTTTCATCTAAAGTAAAAACAAGTCAGCTTATTTTTCTGTTACACACTTTCAAATTCTAATTACGCTATTCTCTACAGGACAAATCACGAAGTCTCGCTGTCCACTCTGCAAAGGCTTTAATAAACATGGATGATGATATCCTAATGATCAACACGGGCTCATGGTACACAGTTGCTCATATGTCCATCCTAACAAGTGGTAACACCTCAAAAATATTTGTATGTGGAATACAATCAGAAGAGAAGGATTCTGACGCGAAGAAACTTTTTACAAACATGGGATGTGAAAGTATGTGCCGATGTTTATTTGATGATTAGGGTTCTACGAGAATTTAGAAATATTAAAAGTGTTTGAATTTACTATTTTTTTGTAATATAAACAATATGGGAACTATCCTTCTAAAACCTTCACAAGTCTGCATCATATGTAATACTAGTAGCTCTAGGTTAAAGTGACTAATGTGTTGGTATCTCACACTTGAGTTTGATTTTGTCTCTGACATAATAACATCTGACTCAAGGCTTATCATTTAGTAGCTAGAAGATATTAGCGTAGATGCTTAATTGACAAAGAGAACAGGAGAAGATAGGAATGAAGTCTTTTATGCTCGTGTTTTATTTTTAAGTTCCCATTGGGTCATGAAAAGAGAAGACCACATTTTACTAGAGGTTTAGTGGGCTGAAAAAGTCAACAAACTTGCTGACAGAGCCACAGAGCCAGAAAGAGAAAAAGTATATAATTGCAGGCTTGACCAGGGAAGGTAGCCTGGAAATCCGGAACACAGAAGTATACCCTGGATAGTGACCAGTCCTTGATTCTCAGGCCACTAGAAGCAACAGTAGAACTCCCAGTTTTTTTCTATTTTAATTTCTAATTGAATTCAGGTGACCCAGGACGTATGGTAAGCAGTCTTAGACAGACCCACACTGCCTGTCATAAGCAGGGTAACTTCTCTCTGGGAAAAGAAAATAATCCTAAGTTTCTAGTTATCTCCTAAATATTTCCAAATGCAACGTCTAGCACTCAGTTAAAAAAAAAAAAAAAGACAGAAGGAAGGCTCTGACTCAACAATACTAAACTGCAAAGAGAAGAAATCATCATTTTAGCCCTGAACCATTAGGAGTGGTAGATGTGAATCAAAGACTAGACAGGAATGAGACCTACCGATGTGGATACTGGATCTGTCTGCTGTGAACTCTAGCTAGGACTAACGGGGGCTGGAGAGATGGCTCTCGTGGTTAAGAGCACCGACTGCTCTTCCAGAGGCCTGAGTTCAATTCCCAGCCACAACATGGTGGCTCACAACCATCTGTAATGGGATCTGATGGCCCTCTTTTGGTATTGTCTGAAGACAGCTACAACAGTGTACTCATATACATAAAATAAACAAATCTTTAATTAGGACTAATGGTTATGAGCTTGTATGCTAAGCAGGCTACATAAAATAAGTTAATACTATAGGCATCACAGCATAGCTGCTGAAACATGAAGACAAAGCACAGTGGTCTGCAGCCAGGATTACCGGCAGTGACTAAAGAGACTAATGGTAAGCTATAGAATGTGAACAAGCCAAAAAGAACATGCTAGAAACACAAAACTGCAGTGTGTACAAATAAGAAATAAGTAGGTTGGGGAAGCCCAGTCAGGGGAGATGTGCATAACATGTGTGACTCCCTGGTTTTGATTACCATTACCAAATAAAAGGGGGGAAAAAAAGAAGAGAGGAAAAGAATCAAGAAGAATTTCAGGCTGAGAATGGATACACCCACACATACATGCACAAGCTCCTCACCATGTAGCACAAGTGAAAAAAATAAATCTTAAGAAAGAGGGCCAAGCATACAAACCAGAACATACTGAAGATGAAAACAAAAAGGAGAAAGACTTACTTCATAAAATATTTTGGTAATACATTATCTTAGTTTGAGCTTTACTGTTGTGAAGATACACCATAACCAAGACAACTCTATGATAAAAGACAGGCATTTAATTGAGACTGGCTTACAGTTTCGAAGGTCTAGTCCATTATCATCATGGCAGGAAGCATGGCAGCATGCAAGTAGGCATGGTGCTGGAGGAGCTGAGAGTTGTACATCTTGATCCAAAGGAAGCAGGTGCCCCAGTCCCACGGGGCATTGAACTAGAATCAGAGAGACCTGGAAGAGAGAACTGGAGGACCGGGGATACAAAGAACAAGCAGCTTGTCTATAGGCTGATCAAACCCTGATTTTACTTTTTTCACACAGGGGTTATATACACAAAAAGGCAGGATGTAGGGAAGGGGATGACGCAGGAGCGTAGGTGTTCAGGGGAAGTACAGATATCTTCCAGAACAGAGTGTCAGCTGGGTGAAGGTTCAGGGGACAGTCACTATGACTCTCCCTATGATTCACTTGTCCTTATCTAAGTTGGTACTATCCACCAAGGTTACCTATCTACAAGGTCTATGACTATAGACCTTTTAGCCTGGCAATTTTTCACCAAAGCTGCTATTTTACAATAGCTTCTAGCATCTGTTTCAGTGTTTTTCCACAGAGACCCAAGACTTTGTGTTTAGCAGGCATGTATGTCAGGCCTATTGCTGATTTTTAGGCCTATGGCGATTTTAGGCATGGTGATTTAGGCCTTCAGTGTATAAGCAGGGCTGCCCCTGACAAGCAGGAAGAGACTATCTTCTGCAGGTACCCAGGAGGGAACTGGAATTCTACACTGGGTACAGCTTGAGCGTAGAGACTTCAAAGCCCACCCTCATAACAACAAATTTCCTCTAACAAGGCCACACCTCCTAATAGTTCCATGCCCCATGGGCCAAGCTCAATCAAGCACATGAGTCTATGGGGACCAAATGTATTCAAACCACCCCATATGTAAAGATCTACAACAATGGATGCACAAGGAGGCAGGTAGAGTCTCAGCAAGGCCTGCACATATAGTACTTCCATTAGGACAGAGGCATCGCTGCAGAATGCCAGGGAATAGATTGTTTCTTTCATAAACCATGCTAGAAAGAAAACTGATACTTCATTTCATGTGCACATCTAGAAACTCATAGAATATGCTATGGAAGAAATACTTCATGACCCAGGGAGATAATTGAGAGTTCTACAGTACAATGTTTAAACACATTGACCATAGAAGACTGATTAACTGGATGCCAGAACAAAAAGTAAAAGTCCTGCATAGTAATACAATGTCAAATTACAGAAGAAGTATATCAATTGATTTTATCTATCATGTTTAAAAATTCTTATGAATTAACAATAAAAACCACAAACTTCTGGCTGGCAAGATGACTCCTTGGGTGAAATGACCTTGCTGTGCCAATCTGATGATTTGAGTTTAATCGCTGGAATCTTTACAAAGGTGGAAGTAGAAGTTGTCTTCTGACCTCCACCAGTGCCTCATGACACCCATGCACACACACACACACACACACACACACACACACACTCAAATGATGATGATAACAAACCCACATACCTCAATAGGGAAAAGTGTAATAGACATAACCACATATTGCACAAAAAAAGAATATAACCAGAGCAAACTCCAAAGCTCACATTAAAAGCAACAAACCCCAGTGGTAATCAGGGAATTGCAATTAGAATCACAACAGTTCAAATGTACACCTACAGAATAATTAAAATAGAAAAGATTGGCAATTACCAATTGGAAATGTCCCAACACTGCTCATGGAGCTATAACTTTAGATAACCAGTTTGGAAAAACTGATTATTTATTAAAGTCTCATATAACCTGTGATCACACCCAAATTTTGGGTCTGTGTTGATCACTTCCCCACCCCCACAAATAGTGCAAATATATGCACCAAAAAAAAAAAAAAAAAAACTGCACGCAACAATATTCATAGAAGCATTATCTATTTTCTAACAAAATATTGGAGGCAAAATAATTTATAAAACGCGGGCTTGTTTAGCTCACAGTCGTGGACGTTCAAGAGCACCAGCATCTGCTGGCCCTGGCGAGGCCTTCTGCCTACATCACAGCATGGCAGACAGCAGCATTGTGGGACCATATAAAAAAAAAAAAGAGATCACACAGTGGGACCATATAAAAAAAAAAGAGATCACACAGTGAGACTAGGAAGCCAGAGACCAGACAAAGCAAATTATGGTGCCTTAAAGTAATCCACTCTCATGGGGTCGAAGTCATTCAATAAGACCTTCCTTAGTTCCTCCTGGGGGCAGTGTCTGAAATCGTCTAATTACCTTCCATGAAACCTTACCTCCTGAAGCTTTCACCTGAGGACCAAGCTTCTAACTTATGAACTGGTTGGTGACAGACCACATCCAAACTATAACATGTTACTTGCCATAGCCTCAAACGAGAAACAACATTGATATTTATAATGGAATTTAATACAGAATAAACTATTATCATACCTAACAACATGAACGACTCTCACAAATGTAATATTCATCTTCTAACTAGCTGGAATAGATTTCTAAGACAAGTAAAGTGTTAGTGAGACTTACAGAGGCAATATTAATAATGGGAAGTACCTAAAAAAATGAAATGATTTATTCAACAAATATTTTTGATGTATGTTATGCACATCTATCTGCCTATCACTGTCTTAGATGTCATGACATTAATTTTGTTTTGTGAATACAGCAGTAAAACATACATTGCAGTATAAGAAGGATAAATGTTTAACACACACACACACACACACACACACACCACACACCACGCACACACGCATTCTTTAAACCCTTGATCTTCCTGTCTTAACCTACCAAGTGCCAGATTTAAAGGTTGTTTTAGTTTGATTTCTGTTGCTGTAATAAAACACTCTGACAAAAAGCCATTAGGGAGGGAAGGAAAGAGTTTATTTTAGCTTATACTTCCAGGTCACCATCCGTCACTGAGGAAAGCCAGGACAAAAACTCCAGGTAGGAATCTGGAGGCAGGAACCACAGAGACAGCTGCTTATTGGCTCATGCTCAGCTAGCTTTCTTATACAGCCCAGGTCTGCTTGCCTAGGGATGGAGCTGCCCACAGTGGGCTGGGACTTCCTACAACAATTGAGAAGATGCCCCAAAGACATTCTCACAGACCAGTCTGCTTGAGGGAACTCTTTTTTTCAACTGATATTCCCCTTCCCAAGTGGTTCTAGATTATGTCAAATTGACAATAAAAACCAACACACACACACACACACACACACACACCCCTTACCGAGCAGACAGGATAAATTAATCATTTTTACAAGTAACTTTTTAATTAAAGGAATTTGTGGCTGGAAAGCCGACTCAGTGGTTAAAAACACTTGTTGCTCTTACAGAAGACCCAGGTTTGGTATCTGGTTTCTATATGGTAGATTGCAACCATCTGTAACTCCAGCTTGCGGGCATCCAGCATCTTCTCTGACCTCTGTGGGAACCGGGCCGCATATGGTACATATACATACATAGAGGCAAACCACTCCTATACATAAACCTAATTTACGTTTTAAATAAGGGGTCAGGGTGGAAGAGATGGCTCTGTGGTTAAGAGCAATGTACTACTTCTCTTGCAAGGGACCTGAGCGGTTCTGATCACCCAAGTTGGGCTACTTACAAGAGCCTATAACTTCAGTTTCAGGAGATTTGATACCTTCTTCTGGCCTCTGTGAGTAGCCACACACATGACATACCCCACACATACACATGGCTAAAAGAAATCTTAAAAAAGAAGCAAATCACTTGACTGACTTTAGGATGCTAAGCTGCTTTTTCTAACTATGTTGCGTTTAGTTTTACGGGGTTGAGGATTTGGAAAAGAATAGTGAAGAGCTACAATCGCACGCTGCATTCAGAATTCAGATTTTGAATATTTAACATGAGTGTTTTGTTTTGTTTGTTTGTTTGCTGTTTTTTTCTTCTCAGATATTGAAATACTTCAAGAAACATTTCTTAGCATCGAATCAAAAGACCACCGGTTACAGAACGTTAAGGTTATTCTGTTGCTACCTCGCTGTTCAAGCCTAGGTGTTAGTAACCCAGTGGAATTTATTTTAAATGAACATCAAGGTACTTGTTTTGATTTCTAAATTAATGAAATTCATTGATAATTACTCATGAAGTTAATCATGAAATTCATTGATTTCAAAATTAAATAATGAAATTCATTGATTAATAACTCATAAATTTCAGCATTGGAGAATATATCTTGTTTTTTATTTTCTGTATTACTCTTTGGATTATTTGTATTTATCGTATAAGTGACTTATCTTTGACTGATCATTTCATAGAAACTTGGAGAAAATCAATATTAAATGTTTTCTATATCCCTTTTGAAAAATAGCATAATTACCATTATGTTTCAATTATAAGCCAATATTTTAATACTGTCTATTGCATTAGTAGGAATTATCTATGAAAATTTATATTATTAGACAATTGATCATAATTTATGAAAAGTACCTATAGATTTATATTTAAAAGTATATTTTTACTTTTCAAAATTTAGATACAAGTTTACTTCACGATCTTTCTCAAGGTGGTCTACCAAAAGATAAACTTGAGATTTTTTCTCAGCAGCAATTTGAACAGCTAACACATGCAATGAAATGTAAGTTTATCATTAGTGCTAGTTTATTAAAATACAGTGTTAATCTTTGAATCACAGTACACATTTCATTTACCTATTAGAATAAGCAACAATAGGGGAACCACAAGCAAAATTTCAGTCTCAGTGCCTTCAAATAAAATGTTCTCAATGAGCTTAGTACATTTAGAAAATATGCCATCTCTTTATAGAGAGTAAACTATACTAAGTTTAATATCATAAACTCAGTTGTTTAGCATAATTTAATAATGTATTAACAATGAAGGAAAACAATCGTGTGCTGCTATAACTTTGCATTTGTTTGTTTGTTTATAGCCTTGCTGGGTAGCCCATGCAGGGCTTGAACTTATGTTGCTCCAGCCTCAGACTTTCCAGTGCTGGGGTGATGGCTACATGCCACCGTACCCAGCTCAGCATCATACATCCTCACCTTCCCTACTCCGCACTCTGATCTCTCTTGGTATACTTCTTCTCTTGTCATTTGTCATCCCAAACAACTCCCCCACAGTCCATTAAACAGTATGTGTGTGCATATATATGTATATATACATACAATTTATGAGTTATTAATCAATGAATTTCATTGTTATATATATGTATACATACACACACACAGGCATATGTATGTATGTATGTATGTATGTATGTATGTATGTAACTTTTGAGACAGGCTCTCATACCCCAAGCAAGCTTGGCACTCTCTTCAGACTTTAGCATACCGAGTTCTGGGATTAAAGAGTTTGCATCACCAAGCTCCTTGTCTGTCCTCCTCTCCCATTCTGGCTCTCTGGAACAAGAATTAACAAGAATCCCCTATATTGTAACTTCTCCAAGTTAAAAGGTAGAAAACAGATGTTGTAGAGCTCCTCCCACTAGGTTTGCTCCACCCACCAGGCCTGCTCCTCCCACCTGCCTGCTCCTCCCACCCCACCTGCTCCTCCCACCTGTCTGCTCCTCCCACCCCACCTGCTCCTCCCACCCCGCCTGCTCCTCCCACCTGTCTGCTCCTCCCACCCCGACTGCTCCTCCCACCCCACCTGCTCATCCCACCAGGTCTGCTCCTCCCCATACTGTCCTTTCAGTTAACATAATATCAGCGTACACTGGGGACTAGCCACCTCCATTATTGTTACCATGCTCACCTGTGCACTGTACACTAGGATAACCTGATGGACTTATTTTGTCCAGGAACTTCCACCATTGTCCTCTACAGTCTCAGCAGGTGGTGTGAAATTGTTAAAACAAGTAAGTTTCAAGCAGGGTGAAAAACCACAGTCCATCTAGTGGTGTAAGCTTCTCTGTACAGAAAGTGCTCTAGACTGCAGAGCCACCTCTCCTTCCCCAAGACTGCACCCCCTGCACCTCTGTGGTGGATTGAATATGCTTGGCTCTGTACAGAAAGTGCTCTAGACTGCAGAGCCACCTCTCCTTCCCCAAGACTTCATCCCCTGCACCTCTGTGGTGGATTGAATATGCTTGGCCCGGAAAGTGGCACTATTTTGAGGCATGGCCTTGGTGGAGTAGGTGTGGCCTTGTTGGTGGAAGTGTGTCACTGTGGGAGTGGCCTTTGAGACCCTCCCCCAAGGTTACTGGAAGTCAGTCTTCTGGCTGACTTCAGATCCAGATGTAGAACTCTCTGATCCTTTTCCAGCTCTAGGCCTACCTGCATGCTGCCGTGCTTCTCGCCATGATGATAATAGGCTGAACCTCTGAACCTGTAAGGCAGCCCCAGTTAAATGTTGTCCTATATAAGAGTCGCCTTGGTCATGGTGTCTCTTCACAGCAATAGAAACCCAAACTAAGACAGAAGTTGGTACCAGGGACTGGGATATTGCTGTGAAAGGCCTGACCATGCTTTTGTTTGCAAGAATGTGGATTTGGGGACTTTGGAAAGCGGTGGAATGCTTTAAGTGGGCTTAATGTGCCATCCTAGTAGGAATATGGAAGACATTGGTGCTGAGGGAGATTTGAACTGTGGGGGCCTGGCTTAAGCATTTCCAAAGGAGCAGAATGTTAGCATTTAGCCTAGAGACTGTTCTTGTGATATTTTGGTGAAGAATGTGGCTGCTTTTTGCCTTTGTCTGAAGAGTTTGATTGAGGCTAAAGTGAAAAGATTCAGATTCATAGCATTGACAAAGGAAATCTCAAAAAAAGCCTATTTTAGATTTTATCCTGTGGTTCAGTCTTATAGGGAGTGTTTTGAATAAGCATAGCAAGCTTAGAAAGGCAAAATACAAAATGTATATTTCGAGTAATAAAAGGGCACCAGAAAGTACAATGGAACCACATCCTATGTTTGAGGAGATAAACAGATTAAGGGAGCAGTGACCTTGGAGCAAGATCCCACCCAGCTAGCTTATTGTTCACTTGGGTTATTGTTTTCACTTGAACTCTTAACCTGGAACGAACTACAATTCTGCTTAAAAAGAAATGGAAGACACAGGCATTTGATCCAGATTTTGAGGTATCATGATCATGAAAAGCTTAGACCAGGCATGGTGGTACACACTTTTAACCCCAGGAGACATAAACAAGCAGATCTCTGGGTTCAAGGCCAGCCTGGTACAGAGCAAGTTTCAAGTAGAGAATAGCTTAGGTCCAGGCTTGGTGGTACACACCTTTCATCTCAGCATACAGAAGACAGAACCATGCAGAGCTCTTGAGTTCAAGGTTAGTCTACAAAGCAAGTTCCATGACAGCTAAATTTAGGAAGTGAAGGAGTCAGAAAATAGAAAAGCTGGTGATGATGTAATAGAACAAGGGGGCCATGTTCCAGCTCTAGCAAGTCACAGGCTTTAGAGTCAAGAATAGAAGGGACTACTGGGACAATTGATGCTGTGTTAGCTGGAGCTAAGAACTTAGCAGTGATTAAGAAGAGACCAGCATCACTGAGGTGAAATCTGGGAAGTGTTTTCTGAGAGCACAAAGAAGCTGTGTTTCAGAGATAACTTAGGTTGTAACTCATGCTACAGCTGGACTTGGTAATGTGTAAGAGTCACCTAGGTGGTACTGGTTTTGATGGCCCAGAACTGAAAAGATCACGTAAAGAAGTTGAGGCTTGGCACCATGAAGACAGCCTATGAGAGGCTATTGGTGAAGCCTCGCTGGAATGGAAGACACTGGCAAATTGGATGCCATGGGATGACGACCAAGAACAGCAGCAGCAGTGGAACGGAGTCAACCTGAGCCAGGAGCGCTACAATGGACAGAGCTGAAGAAGTGACCCAAGCTCTTCAGAGGAGCCCAGAAGATCATGAGTGGATCCCAGACACTGGAATAAGAAGCTGTGAAGTTGAAGTTAACTTGGAGATCCCAAGATGTTAGAGATGCCAGAGTTGTAGGATACCTGCTGGGGAAAGCTGCTAATAGAGAGTAGAACGAGCCCAGGAGAAAGAAATGTGTTGCAGTCATCAAAGCAGAAAGGAGTGGGGGATCTGATGGGTTCTTTAACATCAGACATGGAGATGCAGAGTTTGCAGTTTCCCCAGCTGGTTTTTGATCTTGCTTTTGTTCAGGATTTTCACAGTATACCATTTTGGAATGGTAATGTATATCCTGTGATGTCTGAGGTATGCAATCTGCTTTTTGATGTTGATTTTATAGGGGATTATAAGTTAAGTGGATGAATCTCAGAAGAGACTTTGAACTTTGGACTTTTAAACATTGTTGAGACTGTGATAGACTATGGGGACTTTTGAAGTTGGACTAAATGTATTTTGCATTATGCTATGGCTAGGTATGGCCCCCATAGATTCATGTGTTTGAACAAGCCTATGGGGGCCAGGGAGTAGAATGTTTTGATTCGAATATGCTTGGCCCAGGAGTGGCACTATTTGGAGGTGTGGCCTTGTAGGAGTAGGTATGGCCTAGTTGGAGGAAGTGTGTCACTGTGAGGGTGGCCCTTGAGACCTTCTCCCTAGCTTCCTAGAAGTCAGTCTACTTCTGTTTGCCTTCGGAACAAGATGTAGAACTCTCATCTCCTTTTCTATGTCTGCCTGGGTGCTGCCATGCTTCCTGCCATGATAATAATGGACTGAACCTCTGAACCTGTAAGCCAACCCAATTAAATGTCATCCTTTATAAGAATTGTCTTGGTCATGGTGTCTCTTTAAAGCAATGGAACCCCTAAATAAGACAGCCTCTCTCCTCACTTCCTGTAACCTGATCATATGGGCCCCCGGACAGTTTTTAAAAAGTCAGTCCCACTTTCCTGTCAGGGTCTTTATCCTGGGCTGTTCCTTTTCTTAGGGAGTTCAGGTTGACGCCCTGTTCTTCTCTGTTCATAGTCTTGTAGATCAGCAGTGCTTGCAATGACTATCCTGTTTAAACCAGTGGCGTCTCCTCTGAAGTTGTTACCCACCCCACTTCATTTTATCACCTGAATTGCTTTCCTGATCACGTTTTACTTTTGTTAATCCTCTGTAAGGAAAGCTCCACAGTGGCAGGAAAGTTGCCTCGGGAAGCGCATGTGGTAGGTGCTCGGTATGCATAAACCAGTGACTCACTGCCGTGGTGGTACCGTTCAAGGATGAGAGATCTGAGTCTTTTGAGTAACCTTTCCAGGTTCACAAATCAGCAAGAAACAGAATTACAATTCCCATCAATATCTGTCTATTTTTAGTCTTTTCTAACTAATTAGTGATATAACTTATAGAAGGATGTCTGCTCATGATCGATTGATCACAATGATTGAATTCTCATTTTTTTTTTTTTTTTTTTTTTTGGTACAGTCCAGTTGGATTAACATTACTTACTTGTCATTGCTTACATTACTAATACAAGCTCTTTTTAAAGGAGAGCCATTCAAGGAGGCCATGAGGTGTCACAGCAGGTAAGGGTGCTTGCCTCTGAGTCTGAAGACTTGAGTTTGGTGCCTGGAACTCCCATGGTTGAAGGAGAGGATAAGTTTCCACAAGCTGTCCTCTGAATTCTACTAGTGTGCCATCACACTCACACACACACACACACAAATGTAATTTTTAAATTCAAGAATAAATTAAAGTGGAGCTACTCAAGCAGCCATAGAAATCGTTTCCATGAATCTTTGGTGGTATGCATTGGTAACAAGTGCGTGTCTGGAAACAGCAAGTTGGCGTTGGGCTGCCCTACTGATTTTATCCTCTTTCGATACAGTTACTAAAGCTCAAGCAATTGTGTATTGCACATGCTCTGTTTCTGAAGAGGAAAATGAAGAAGTTATTAAGAAAGCACTGGAATGTCAAAGCCCAGGGCCTAAAATACAACCTTACAGGTAAGGAAAGGACACTCAACCTCCATCAAGCAAGACTTGAAAATGACAGTATGATTTTTGGAGTTACATAAATACACTAGAGTTTTTGTTATAATTTAGTATGACTGAAGAGTCTAAAATCTTACAGTTTTGAAGTGAATTCTCCACAGCTTGTGAACGAACACTTTAACAGTTTTTTTTTTGTGTGTGTGTGTGTGCATGTGCGCACATGTGCAAATGTTGAAGGATGACTTGGAGTCGTTCCTCTCACCACCATGTGGGCCCTCGGTTCTGAACACAGAGCACCAGGTTTGGCAGCCAGCACTTTAATCCACCAAGGTGTAGCACTAGTCTATGAACATTGTATTGTATGTATATTTGTTTTTGTTATTGTTAAAGCTAAAGGCATTTTGACTGTGGCTTTTTTGATTCCTGAATAAACTAGGTCCAGATTTCATATCTCTCTTAGATACATGTATCACCCCACAGAGGAAAATAATACAAAATATTTTTAGAAAGTGGACTGAAAACTGGATGTGTACTATTTTAAGTACGTTTAGTATTTTGTACCCACTGGGAAATCAGTAAAAAAAAAAATGATATGGTTATCTATGATAGCTTCAAGATAAACTATAGCAGTAAAGTTGGGAAAGAGAGAGCATTGATACTGATACTGATAGTCTGAGATGGGCGTGATAGCTCATGGCTTAGTCTCCAGCCCTTTGTAAGGTTGAGGAAAGAGGTTTGCCACAAATCTGAGGCCAGCCTGGGCTACATGAGAGACCTATCTCAAACAAACAAACAAACAAACAAACAAACAAAAAAACAGTGCTAAGGTCTGGGGATATAGCTCAGTTGTAGAATGCTCACCTAGTATACTTGAGGTTCTTGGTTTACTCTCCAGTGCTGCCCAAAAGAAACAAGCAAAACAAGCAAGCACTAAATAATACCAAACAAATACAGCATGTACTGTGGATATCAAGAACTCACTCCAAGAATACGTTTTCTTTTTTTTTTTTTTTTAAAGACTAATTAGTTTTTCAAGTCTGTGATGATGAATTAAACATCTATTTTCATGCTGTGATTTCTCCTTCGGAATCTTAATGTGTATATAGTCTGCTCTGGCCTCCCAACCTGATACTTTCCTGGTTTCCATTTCACAGGCTGACAAGTTGGTCACACCAACACTTCCTCTCTTACTGACTTTCCATTCTTACTTAGAAGCTTCTGTTGATAGCTGCCCTTGTGAGGTTTCTATTGTTTCGAGGAAATACCATGAATAAAGACAAGTAGGGGAGGAAAGGACTTATCTGACTTAACTTCCACATCATTAACTAGCCCATCATCGAAGGAAGTTAGGGTAACAACCAACACAGGGCAGGAGCTGATGGCAGAGGCCATGGGGGGGGGTTACTGCCTTCTGACTTGCTCATCATGGCTTGTCTAGCCTGTTTCTTATAGATCCCAGGACTTACAGAACTCAGGAATGGCAGCACTCACAAAGCTGTGCCCTTCCCCTTCACTCGTTAAGAAAATGTCCTATAGCTGTATCTTATGGGGGTGCTTTCTCAAATGAAGTTCCCTCTTTTCGTATATGGCTCTAGTTTGTGTCAAGTTGACATAAAAGTAGCCAACAAAATTGACCCCTTGTCAACCTGACATACAAATATATCACTATTAAGTCATAACCTTTCCTTTCTTGTTCATCTGAAACACACGTGAGTAGCAACATTACAATAGAAACATTAAAATTTAAAAGTTCCACAGTCATTAAAATTTTAAACACTTAAAAATTCTCTTTAAAATATTCAGTCCCTTTAAAAATCGTTATAATACTCTTTGAAAGTCTTTATAAAACTCCAAAATCACTATAAAAGATAAAGTCTCTCAGCTGTGAGCTCCAGTAAACTCAGCTGCTCTCCATGAGCCCTTCAGACCTTCAAAACCAGTACCACTTAGTGACTCTTACACTCCCAAGTTCAGCTGCCAGCAGGGGGCACAGCCTTGGCTGCCTTGTAAACACAGCTTCCATGTCCTGACTCTCAGGAAACACTTCCCAGAAGATTTCACCTCTGTTAATGATGGCCTCTTCTTAATCATCGCACTGCTTCCCCAGCTCCAGCTGACCATTGTCTCAGGAAAGCAAAGGTTTCTCTTCAGGGGTCCTGGTCTTTAGTTAATCACAGCTGATTCTTCAGCCCAGATGACCAGAACCAGAATCTTAATTCAAATAGTAAATATGCAAGGGCCTTGATCGTCTTAAGTAACTCTTCCCTCCGGAATTTCTCAGGCCTTTGTTGTCTGCATTTCTCCCAATACTCTTTCCTCCCAGGTTTCCACAGAACAAGTCATCAAAGCTTTAATTACTCAATGGATTTTCCAGCTCAAAGTTTCAAAATCCCTCCCCCCAAAACATGGTCAGGTTCTGACACAGCAATACCACGTTATTTTGTTACCGATTTCTGTCTTATTTAGGGTTTCTATTGCTGTGCTGAAACATGACTGAAAGCAACTTGGGGAGGAACTGATTTATTTGACATAGACTTCCACATCGTCCACCATTGAAGGAATTTAGGGCAGGAACTCTAAAGGGCAAGAACCAGGAGGCAGCAGCGGATGCAGAGGCCATGGAGGAGTACTACTTCCTGGCTTGTTCTCATGGATTGCTCATCCTGCTTTCTTCTAGAACTTAGGACCATCAGCCTAAGGATAGCACTACCCACATGGCCTAGACCCTCGCCCCCCATCAATCACTAATTAAGAAAATGTCCTACAACTGGATCTTATGGAAACATTTTCTCAATTGAGGTTCCCTCCTTTTAGACGACTCTAGTTTGTAACAAGTTTACATAAAACTAACCAGCATAATGGTGGACAGTCCTGAGGTCCTGAGTATCATAGTAGCTAAATTAAATTACCATCTACTGATGAAAAGCTCCCCAGGGACATCACCATATCAGTGATTTCACACGTATGGCTCTCGATTCATTAGGGGTAAGATTTTTGAGATTATAATATAGCAAAAGCGAAGTGATATTTGCTTTCTATTCATGTAAGCCATGATTAATTTGTAATGTAGTAAAAAAAAAAGATACTGTTTGTATTTAAAATCAAAGACAGTAATTCACATTCTAGATTGGTCTGATATTTAAGCTCTGGTTGAAAGGCATATATTCAAGAAGCTTGCAATTAATTGTGAACACAGTCAAAAGTAACTACACACTGCCTAGGGACATATGTGTTATGTACTAATCGTTAATTTTTTAAAATTACATTTATTTACTTATTCAGTGTGTGTGTGTGTGTGGTATATATGTGTGTCACAGTATGCATGTGGAGGTCAGAAGACAACTTGCCGGAGATAGTTCTCTTTCACAATGTGGGTCCTGGGTATCAGGTCATTAGGCTTGGTGCCAGTCATCCTTAACCACTGAGCCATCTCACTAGCCTAAGAGTCATTTCTTAATGCCCCAGTGTGGTCGCCCACTCATTGCTTATATTTCCTTTTACTGGCCCCAAACTATTTAGTTCATTTTGGACTTGAGCTATCATGATATTAACATCAGGCCTATGTAAGTGCTCTACTTTTTAAAATCTCATGTGTAGGCTGGAGAGATTGCCCAATGGGTAACATGAGGTACAAGTATAAAGACCTGAGTTTGGACCCCAGCACCCTTGTAAAAAGATTTGCATGGCTGCATGTGTCCATAGTCTCAGTACAGGCATGGTGGGCAGGAAGTCGAGTTGGAGACAGGAAGATCTCATGATTTTGCTAGTCAGCCAGTCTAGCCAACCAGTGAACTCCAGGTTTAATTAGAGACTGTACTTCAGGAAAGGAAGGCAGAGGGCAATAGAGGCCAATGTCATCTGTGTCCCCCATAGATGCCATGTTTGGACACTCACTCCACACATGCACAAACATGCACACGTGCGCGTGCGCGCGCGCACACACACACACACACACACACACACACACACACACACCAAGCTAACATGTTAGAAGTATTAACGCAAAAAGAATGCTTTAGGGCTGGAGAAATGTCTCAATATTTAAGAGCCAAGTTCCATTCCCAACACGCACATGGTGGCTCACAAGTCAGTGTAGCTCCAGTTCCAGGGGACTCAGCACTTTCTGACTTTCATGGGCTTTAGAATGATTGTGGCACACATACTTACACTCAGGCACATACACATAAAACAAATAAAAAAATTTTTTTAGGAGGATCTCTTAGATACAACCATTTCTTCAGTTTGATTCAGAGTCTAGATTTCTCCAGCACAAAAGAGTGTGCATAGTTTAAATGTTAACTATCATTGCCAAGTTATCCAACTAATAGCCACTTAAAATTTCCTTCATGTCTATGAGGGTTCACCTGTACGTGTTTACGTGCACCCCATGCGTGCCTGGGGCCTGCAGAGGCCAGAAGAGGGTCAGGTCCTCTGGATTTGGGTTGTGGATGGTTGTAAGTTGGTGCGTGAGTCCTGAGAACTGAGCCCAGGTCCTCTTCAAGAGCAGCAAATGCTCTTATGAGCTGACTTACCTCTCCAGTCCAGACCCCAGAACTGTGTGTCTGTACCAGTCTGAAGGTGGAGAAGACTCACTTTTCTTGTTGAGGAAACTTGTGTTTACTCATTTCTTTTCCTCTCCTTTTCTTTTTACTATTAGTTTACTTGCTTTACATCCTGATCGTGTCCCCCCCCCCACCTCAGTCCGTCCTCCCAGTCCCACCCTTACAACCCCTCCCCCCAACCACCCCCTCCTCGTCTCTTCAGAGAAGGGGAAGCATCCCTTGGGTAACCCACCCTGGGGCAGCCAGTTGCAGTAGGACTAAAAGCATCCTCTCCCACTGAGGCCCAACCAGGCAGTCCAGTTAGGGTGAGGGGATCCAATGACAGGCAACCGAGTCAGAGACAGCTTCTGTTCCAATTGTTGGGGGATCCACATGAACACCAAGCTGCACATCAACTACAAATGTATAGGAGGCCTAGGCCCAGCCCCTGCAATGCTCTTTGGTTGATGGTTTAGTCTCTGTGAGCCCCCATAGGTCCAGGTTAGTTGACTCTGTAAGTCTTCTTGTGATGTCCTTGGCTCCTTCAGTTTTCTCAATTCTATCCCCGACTCTTCTACAAGACTCCCACAGCACTGCCTGATGCTTGGCTGTGGGACTTTGCATCTGTTTCCATCTGCTGCTGGATGAAACCTCTCAGAAGAGTTATGCTAGGTGCCTGTCTGTAAGCATAGCAGAGTATCGTTAATAATGTCAGGGGTTGGCTGTCTTACATGGGCTATGTCTCAAGTTGAGCCAGTCACTAGTTGGCTGTCTCTGCTCTGTCTTTATCCCTGCACGTTTTGGGTTTAAGGTTCTGTGAGTGGGTTGATATTGCCCTCTCTCCACTGGAAGCCATGCCTGACTACATGAGGTGGCTACTTCAGTCTCCAGGTCCCCTCCTGGTAGGAGTCTCAGCTAGAGTCACCCCCATAGCCTCCCACAAACAGGGGAACCTTCCCCGTCCCAGATCTCTAGCTACTCCCTGAGTTGCCCCCCTCAATTGCCATTCTCAGTTCCAGCCCTCTCTGCCACACCCCCTCTACCCACACCTGATCCCATCCCTGTTCTCCTCCTCTATGTTCTCTATCTTCCATCCAGGTCACTCCCTCCATCCACCTCCCCTTCTAAGTGAGATTCACCCATCCTCCCTTAGGCCCCCATAACTTATTTTTTTATAGCATGTTTATCCCATATTCTTTATGGCTAATATCCACTTAGACGTGAGTACATACCATGTGTATCTTTCTGTGTTTAGTTACTTCAATCTGGATGATATTTTCTAGTTCCATCCATTTCCCTGCAAATTTCATGCTGTCTTTGTTTTTAATAGCTTTAAATTAAGATAATGTAAATCATCTAAACAGTCCTATAGCCCCTAAGGAAATAGAAGCAGTCATTAAAAAATCTCCCAACCAAAAACAGCTCAGGGTCAGATGGTTTTAGCGAAGAATTCTACCAGATTCTTAAAGAAGAGCTATTACCAATACTTCTCAAACTATTTTACAAAATAGAAATGGAAGGGACACTGCCATAGAAGGAACTCATCTATGAAGCCTGATACTTAAACTACACAAAGACTCAACAAAGAAAGAATTTCAGACAAATCTCCCTTAAGAACATTGGTTGGTTTACCTATTTCTGAGGCTGCACATGTTTCTGGTTTACTGACTGAGCAACACAGTGTCTGGAGTAAAGAATGGGATTCTAGAATAGAAGCCTTCAAACATTTTTTTAGAATACAAATATGCACTATAATTTGTTTTAATAACTCTTAAGTTGATATCTAAAATTTTCTTTGTAAGTTTAGATAATTGTAAAAAATATTTTTCTGGAATATTTATTTTCAAAATATTATATATAGGTTTTAAATGTTTCTCTTAATACAAAAATTCTATTAAGTATTTCGATTTACAGTAAGCTTTGTCATTTGACTTTTGGAAAAATGATACACTTCTGACTTGTTTGCTAAAACTAGCTTTCATTTTCAAAATCAATTTTACCTTGTCAAAGAAGTCTCATTTTATTCTTCGACTTGAATGAACATGTTAATGTGACTTTGTGACTTATGAACTTTAACCTAAGATACATAGAAATAAAGATTAAACATGAATAGAAGAAACAACAAGAATGAGTAGAAGAAACTGTCTTTAGGGAGTGGTTGAGAAAAACGGAAGGGATCTCAGCCAGAACCGGGCTCATCCCTGCATCATCGTGCGGAGGGCAGTCAGTGAGCGGTGGACATCTAACCTCTCCAGTAGGGAAGGGGGATGTAACCAATATTAACAAGTCCTCTCCTTGCCCCTCCTCCAGCATTTTTGAAGCTGTGGGGAACACACTTAGGAAAGTGGGCATCTTGGTGGGTACTTTACAATACCAACCAGAGAGGGAAGTGGAGAGGAGGAAGAATGGGTCTTGTAGTTCAAGAACAGAAGTTTGCAGACTCCAACGCCCGCTTAAAAATTCCTACTTTGGTCTGGAAAGATAGCTCAGTGGTTAAGAGTGCTTGGCAGTCATGAGCAGCAGGATTCAGATCCCAGCAATCATATAACAAGTCTAGGAGTATGTGCACACACACCACACACACACACACACACACACACACACACATCCCAATCAGTTAAAAAGTGTTTTAAAAAGTCTTACCTAAAGCTGGGATTGGTGGTCCATGCCTAAAATTTGAGGTTTTTTTCCCCTTAAGTGATTGGCAAAATAGGAAAAGAGTTGAGGAACACTCCCTTCCTCTCTTGTACAAAGAGCCATCTTAACTGTCGAACGCTTCTCTTCCCTGCCGCAGGCTCAGCCCCCCTGTTCTCCCACTGTGCTCCTTAAAAGAGATAGAACTGTCTATGGACAGATTTTTCAGATTGGAACCATCTGATATGACCAATGGCTGTTTTCTTTCTATCTTAACAAGAGAGGTAAGAAAGAAGAACGCTCCTAATCCATGACATACTTTGGAATTGAAAACAACAAACTCCCGTCATGGGGACTCACTTCAAGACCATTTGGCAGTGGCTTGATTGTATTTCACAAGTAGCTGAAGGGCTAGAACAGGATTATCGCTGTGTGGCAAACAGTCTCTGCTCTCTCTGATTCCCCTCAGTGTCCCTCCTTGACTTGCCCTCTCCCACCGCTCCCAGAAGTCTGCCAACTGTCTAGCATTCTTCCCTAACAGGAGAAATAAGCAGCGGGATTCTTATGAGGTTTGTTAATGGGGAACTAAGGAAAAGTTATTTCCTGGGACTTCTGAGTTATGTTAGGAACTAAGGCCTAAAAACCATTTACTTTAATATGTTTTATATTTCACTCATTAACTGATAAATATTTAAAATTTGCAGAGCGATGGTGACCCCTCCTATACTAACATCTGCCTGCTCTCATTGCAGCGAGACCCATCCGAGACCGTGTCAGTGAAAGATGTTCTGGCCCGGGCTGCAGCCAAAGGCCTACTGGATGGGGTTGAGGTTGGGAAGGCAATTAAACGGGACAAGAAGAGGAAAAAACCAAAAGCACTACTGCCCAGAGCTCCTCTCCATGCAGACCCACTTCGTGACCAATTGGTGGTGACTGGTAATGACACCAGCAGCAACATCCAAATGAAAATCTCCGAGTTCCTGCATCGAGAAAGTAAAGCGAGTTCTATAGCAAAAACACCCATTCCAGCAAAATCTGTGCCTCAAGCAAGCACCTCCTCCCAGATCAGAAAGCCCAGCAAGCCTTTATCCACCCCACCGATGAGGAACCCCTCCAGGCCGGTAGAAAAGCCGACAAACTTAGGGAGACCTCGGCCAGAAGGCAAAGTGATTCCTCTGAAACGGGTTGAAATCGTTCTGCCTCCAGTGATGTTCCCACTGAGTCCCCAGGGGCCCAGGTTTCAGATGCCAGCCACTCATTATTATTACCGCTTCATTGGATCAAAGGTTGGTGTGCCCGGCCATGTTCCGTCATCAGTAGCCAGAAGAAAGGAGAAGGTTAAGGAGAGCGTGCCTTCTGCCTCCTTCGTCAGGCACCCTAGACCATGGCTCTGACTGTGTGGCCCTCCTGACAGGGTGGCTGGGCTTTGTCCATGTTTAGACACTGTTACCCAAGATACTGGTGCTTTTGGTCACTTAGTATTTTCTAATGCCATATAACCTCCAGAGAGAGGACAGATGAGGAGTAACACTGGAGGGGGCTGAGCTAAGCTAAGGTTTCATCAGCTCAGTGCACATAACCTGTTTTAGGAAGTTCAGTTGCAGACTGGATCAGTGGTTAGGCCTTGTCTCACTCTTGGGAGGTTTGAAGTGTGGGCGGAGCATGGCTGTCTTACCTGAAGGGAACCCGGGATCCCTTCCAGTAGGCTGACTTGCAGACTTCACTGAGAGGCTTGGTAGAAAGTCCTGAGATACAAAGGATGGTGTTCTTTCTTGCCTGCTCCAGCTCCAGCCAGGAACCTGAGACCACTCCTTAGCTAGACAGTTACTGTAGCTGAAACCTCTTGAATCCCAACTGAGGCCAGCTTTTTCCTTAAGCATCCCACTGTTCCTGAGATAGGACATGGCGGGAGGTTCTCTAGTAGGCTGAACTTTGAGTAGAGTAGGAAGCACAGGAAATCCCAAGTGCCAGATGTGCACAGTCCAGATGTTCATTCAGAAAAAAAAAAAAAAAAAAAAAAAGAAAATGTTTCTGGATAATCTCCAGAATTCCGAGTAGACTAAGCATGATAATCCCTCCCTTCTATGCCAAACATTGCTGGAAAAAGGACAGTGAGCAGGTTTCCACCTAAGGATTCTTATTCTGAGAACAGAAGGGACATATCATTGAAGAAACTCAGAGGTTTCTGATTCTATGCAAAGATCAGGTGGCACAGCCAAATGTACAAGTCATTTCAATGGCACACAGGGATCAAACCTTGGTAACTCATTCTGATACACAGTTAGAATATATTGTAGCACTATGTTAATTACATTAAAAGTCAACTACTCTTAGCTATATCAACCATTGCCTAGTAATATTGACATGATTATCATTTCTGGGTCTGATTTTTTTTTCATCATGGCAACAGAAATTGTTTGACATTAAATAAAGTTATGATTACAATTCTTATTTTTTTTTTAAAGTTCAGACACATTCAGAGTTTGAATGTGAAGCTTTATCTTTAGACTCCAACTGCAGAGAACTGTGAGTTGTAAACGCTCAACTCAGGCAGCAGGACTCCCATAGACTGGGGTCTGTCTCAGCCCCAGTGGCATTTTTTTTTGTCTCACTTGAGGTGGGAAGGACAGCATATTGGTGGGTTTGCTTTTCATAGTACATTTTTATTTTAGCTAAAGATTGATATTTTTCATTAAAATCTGAGTGAAGAAAATGAGTTTTGTACTTTAAGAGGTTTATATTTTTATGCCAGAGAGCTTTTGCTAGTTGACTCTTAAAAGCACAGGGTGTAGGGAACGGGCAGATGGGTTTCCGGTTCCGGTCTAGTCTGAGCTGCACAGTAGATCCTGTCCGGGCCCGTGCTTAGCATGCACTGGGTACCACTTCCCATCCCTAGCTCTATAAATCACAAGCCTGCTCTGCTGCCATTGCTTAGACCTCTTACCAAAACATCAACTGCGCATCTCTTTAAATGATGTGTTTTGGGGTACAGCCTAATCTACCGCTGTTCAGAGAGGAGCTGCCATTTCATCCCAGGAATGGGAACTCAGGCTGAAAACCTTCACTCTCACGTCCACTTCCTGGGTTAACTCTTTACTCCATAGAGGTTCGGGGTACTTTCTAATCTCTAGCAGCATGTGGTTCCTGTCACCACTTGGGTGTCCCCTAATATGTATCTTGGCACTAAATTAGTTTTCTCTTTGCACATTCATGGAGATTCTGCTCTTCTTTAGGACTCTTCTAGGGAGGACAGGATGAATAATTTCCTGATAAAGTAAGAAGAAAAACAGGATAAAAGCAACCTAAGCGAACCCTAGTGAAGACCGCTGATCACACTGTCTTTAAACTGGCATTTTACCTTCTTGAGCTTCTTAAAGTGTTGGCAAAATAAAAAAAAATAATCAAACTACTATAGTATTCAAATACTGCAGTAACGATTCATATTTTTATTTGTTTACTTTGTGGTGCTGGGGGTTCAACCCAGAGCCTTGCCCCAAACACATTCATAATTTTTACCTGTAACTATTTATCAGTGTAAACCCTCCCCAAAAGCAGGATGAAATGTTGTCCATTTAAGAGTTGTCTTTAATAACGTAAGAGAAGGTGGGGTGTGTGGGGCATACCTCTCTAATCCCAGTACTCAGGAGGCTGGGGCAGGAGGATTGCCTTGAGCTCAAGGCTAGTCTGGGTTATATAGGGTAAACTCCATCTCAAAGACCAGACAATACCACAACAAAGCGAATGACAAAACTTGAGTACACACTTTTATTCGTCTCCTGTATGTCAGGGAGTTCAAACAGACCCAACTGGCTTTCCAGTTATCGACTTCCATTTTAGATTTAATGGCTCCCCAACTCTGTTCCTCAGTCTTATAAGAACGAAAGGCAGACTGTGTGTGTGTGTGTGTGTGTGTGTGTGTGTGTCTGTGTGTCTGTGTGTCTGTGTGTGCTGAAATATCTTCATCTTAAAAGATTGCTTACCAAAAAATTCCAGCTGCTGACAAGATGGGTTTCTGTGTTCGGAATGCCACCTCACTTCATTGACTGAAAACGTTAAAGTAACTACTTCCTAATTCTTAACAAGTGGGAAAACACAAACGCTAATGAAAGCAGAACCTTCCATTACTAAAGCGATTTTTTTTTTAAAAAGTTTAATTTGAAGTAAGAACAATACAAAAAAATAAAATAAAATTACTGTAGAGACACTAAATTCGTTATGTGTTTGTTATATATGTGGCCAGGCTGTCAGATCAATGAGCCAAAGATTTTATGTAGCTACATTTATTCCCAGGACATTTTACATGTAAGTGTGTAAACATGGTCAACGGCAAACAGCAACACAAAGAAACAAGATGTCCTTTTAAGGGAAGTGGCCGATGTGGCTGCCTGGTGATGTCATCACAGCCTTGAGGTGCCAACTTTCCCCCATCCTTCCCAGGGACTAAACTCAGATCCCTGCACATTGTGCAAGAGCTCTACCAGTGGACCACACTGCCAGTATGCTGAAACAGGTCCAATTGCTTACTTTCTTACCGGCTATAAACACATCAGATGTTAGGTTAAACCGGGCCAACTAGAGAGCTTTTGGTTTCATTAAATTGTGCCAATGTCAGGGAGACATGTGGTTTTTGAAGTCTTGTGTTGAATAGATGTGCCATACACTAAGTGGAGGTTTGGGGCTACAAGAGGCCCAGTTCTGAGTAGTTTGTTATGCGTCCTTCTTAAACACCTCATATGGATTTAAAAACAAAACAAAACATAGCAGTGCCAACAGTTGTATCGCCAAGAATTTGCTTTAATGGAAATGGGTCTAATGTCCCTTCATGCAGTAAGACAGACAGACGAATAAACAAAACAGTGGCTCTAGTTAGCTATGGGTGGCCTTAAGTCCAGGTGGAAACAAAAGGCATGTGTCTCTGTGTGTATTATTTTTCATGAAATCACACGTATTGTGAAAGACACAAAGAGGAAGCACCTCACAGTGCCTTAGGCTACAAAGTAAAGGTCTTCGCCAGATGGCATGTCGGCTGCCCCCTTGACGCTTCCAAGGGGCACGCAGATAAGGTGGTAAGGGTGCATCTATCTGTCTGCTTTTAAAAAATAAACGGAACTTTAAGCATTTTGCCTTCTATTCTACAGATTCCAACAGAAATGTGACTGCAAATCATCACAAAACCACCTTTTAGGTGATGTATAGTCCACTGAGTTACTTAAGACCTGGGCACATGGACATCATACCCAGTAAAGAGAATACAGTAACACAATAATGCAGTATATTTCAGTAAAAATAGAATAAATAAAATAAAAATATTTCAAGCTGTATTTAACAGGTTAATTTAAAAAAAAATGATAAGACACACAAGGCATCGTGAACATGGCTGCCTGTTTACCGAATCACAAATATAAAGAATGCATAGGTAACCGAGTATCACAAAGACCTCAGGTAAAACATCAGCATCCTCTCACAGACAAATACAAACATACTTTTCATACATACTTTTTGGCCATGGCAGAAAGTGTCTGAACATATTGTTTAACATAATTCATTTTACAAAAAAAAAAAAAAAAAATCAACCTGCACTTAGTACGCAAAGCTACTCTCAGAACAGAATGTGCAGTAAAAGTACTTCACACGTAAAAGGCTATCGCTCATCTTAATGCATCCTAAAATTGCATATATAAATCAGTTTGCTACTTAAAGCTAGCTCAGTCTTCTTGATCCTGAAAACAAACACACATATGTCTTAAAAAACTTAAAGGGTTTGGGTAGAGACTGCCTATAGAAATGTGAGTTTCTTCAGAGTTTTGAAGCCAAGTGCCCTGAAACATTCCGCTGCGGAGATCAAAATTAGAGACCACAATAATGGGATTCTAAACCATTTTTCTCTGGGCACAATAAGGTTTTCGGTATGCAGAAATGTCTCAGATGGCACCTGTTACTTCAGCTAGTGTGCAAGCCGGCACACCAAGGGTAACACCCTCTCTCGAGTGACATCACTTTTACTGTCATGTTAGGATGCCAGCGAACAATTCCACCTTCTCCGCATCCCACTTGCTGTCACTCCATCATGTAATGAGGTGGTAACCGCCACAGCCAGGAATAAACCAGGCTGCTGAGGACAGACATTTTTCCTCTACGACACATTTGAGGAACACAGTCCTGGACCCAGAAAGGACAATGGTCTTAAGTAAGTGCCACTGGGTAGATAAAGTGGACATTTTCCTGAACTCACTGGGGAATTCTGAGATTGCCTGAAAGTCTTTCACTGTGTGGCTCCAGGGTCATTTGTGGAGGGTCCCCCTGATTGCACGGGAGGAAGCATAATGTGGTAAAAGATGCGGGTCATGATCCTGGCTCTCATGGACTTTGGTGGCACCCTAAGCCACTTCCTTAGCTTTTGGTGCTCTGTATTCTGATTTCTTCAGTGAGTTTGGTGCCTTTCCTCCCATGTAAGGCTCAAATGTGATAAAACTGTGCAGACCATTCTGACAGGTACAGAGCAAGGTAAAAAAAAAAGCACTATTTTATAACTGGATATTACTTTTGACATTAAACATAAACAACACTAATAAGATGGGCCTTTTAAAATAACAATGTCAACAAGAGTCTACCTTTGTCTATCTTTATGGTTAGGTTCCTTAGCGACACAAAACAGGAGCAGGGAAACGGTATGTGGGGGACAGGGCTGTAAGGAAATCCATTATTTCCAAGCATAATTTGCTCTGATAGGAAACAAGTTAAATCTTGAAAGTAAAACAGGAAAAATGGAAGTTTAAAAACACATCTAGTCAAGTCTTAACACATTCCTAACATCAAACGCATAAGTTCAGGAAAATTACAACTTAAGATTCGTTGCCATGGACAACAGATGATGGATAGATAACTTCCTGGACAACGAGCGGAGAGAAAGGTGGGGGCAGCAGGGGAACCCCAGGAATACATACACCTCCAGGAGGGGAACTAACAAGAACCACGGTGGAGATCAACAATAACGGTGTGTGACAGATATAAATGACGTTTCCTCGACTCGAAATTGCATATTAGCTTGATATCAAACTAAGGATGGAAACTGCAGGAATATTTCATTTTTCAGGTGTGGGTAGAGGGTGGCCACAGTACACTTTAATTCTCTAGCTGCATTGTACAATGTAAGGCAGAAGTTTGAAGTACGTTCCATCCCAAATGCATCGTGACTCTTTTTTTTTTTTTTTAAATAACCAGTCTGAAAACCATCTGAAAAAGAAAGAAAGGCCTTTTTTTTTTTTTTTTTTTTTTGCTTGATTTTAATTCCTCAAATTTAGTTTTCTATCAATTTTAAAGTTCTCCTTTGCCCAGCACCCTGAACAGCTTGTAGACGTGAACCAGTGTCCATGCGTCAGAGAGCTCGTGGAAGAAAATGGTTGGCTGGTGTCTGTACCAATGCCAACAGCCAAGTGTTGTCAACCAGCAAGCTCATTTTTATGAGAAACTAAAACCCAGATGTGTCGTCCCATTTTTACAGCAATTCAATGGTATCTGCTACTCAGGATCCGAAATCAGAGCAAAGTGCCGAGGGACCCCAAGGTGGCTTCACCGTTCATCCAAGGACGCGGTGTTAGTTGTCTAGGGAGGGTGTGGCCACATTCTTCTGTGTGTGCTTGAGAAGTTCTGTTCACAATATTTACAACAAGAAGACCACCTTCCACTGCTCAGGGTGTAACTTACAGGTTAAAAAAAAAAATCATGCTTCTTTTCATATCACTTGGTGGCGGCAAGACGAGGTCACATGCTTGTCTAACACTGTCTGGTTAAAGATAAATTCTCTGGAGACAAAGCATCAGCAACTGAGTGGAAGGCCAGGTGTCGGCTTCTTTAGTGTAGCTATTCAATCCTCAGGTAATAGTGACAGACTCCTCTAGTCCCGGGCTGCTAGGGCGTCTCTGTGACAGGCCGCTTCTGTTTCAAAGTGTCAATGAGAGATAAGACCCCTCGTTTCACATTGGTCGTGACTCTTCGGGTCACTGAATCCACCGGCGGGGGCGGGGTCGGACTTTCTGCGAAGGTGGCCTGGCTACCAAGCACTTCTGATATCGCAACTGGAAGGAAAGAGGCAAGCGGCATTTAGGTGATATTTCTTCTTGGTTATTGTGCTTGTGACTCACTACCAATGTGTTGACTCTCAAGAGTGAACGGCCTGGCTTCTGAATATAAGTCTAGTTCATCACCACCACCACCAGTACTATTATTACCACCACACCAGTCCCACCACACCAGTCCTACCACCACCATGCTACCAATACTACTTTTATCTCCATTACTACTACCACGACAACCCCACCTCCACACATAACAATACTGCACCATTACTATTGTGTGTGGGGATACTGATCCTGGTCGCTGTCTGTGCCAGGCAAGTGTTCCAGATTCACTTCCTTCTCAGCGTGAGACAATTTGCTCTTCCCACCCATGGCTCACTGTCTGCAGCTAACCAAATGAAACGGGTTAATACAAAGGGGGTGCTAACTCAAGCTTTCACCAGACACCTACAGGTGTGTGCTCGTGCCGGGGGCCCAAGAGAGGGCGCAGTGTGCAGTCCAGGCTCTAGAGCTTGTGAGCCCTAGGCACCTGGTCCTTAGGTTTCTCCAATCCTCCGTTTCTTTGATTACAAAGCGGTTGAGAATTAGAAAGCAAATTTGTAGAAAGCATAAGATAGGCCTGGCAACACATATTTGTTCCTGTTTCCTACTTTAGTAGAAGATGTTGTACTGAGATTTCAGTATGTATTTTATGGTCCAAGTATGAACTCTAATAGATTTAAAAACCATCTTCATCAGCATTGGCAACCTGGGCACATCTAGCCTTCAGAAATACAATGACATAGGCCTGGTGAGTTGGCTCAGCAGGTAAGAGCACTTGGTGTTGAAACTTATCACCTCAGTTTGACCCACAGCAGGGAGAAAGGACTTCCCAGCTCTGCTTGCTGACCTTCACATGTGGTGAGTGTACTTGTACTCTCTTTCTCACACCGTGTACACACAACACACACACACACAACACACACACACTAATAAAAATATTAAATATACATTAAAACACATAAAAATATACTAAAAAATAAGTAGCCCACTTCTTTAGTACTAGCAGAAAGTTAAGTAGTTCTTCAAAGTTAGATGAAAACGACAAGGTTTATCATTTCTCTCTGATCTAAAAGGACCAACGATAGCTTCTTTTCAAAAGTTAAATGTCAACAGGCTCCTTAAGGTAGTTACGGCTGCTTCTCCCTCAAGCCCACGAAAGATGGACACGGGGTTTCCATGTCCTCTTGTATCCTCAGATAACTGGTTCCTTCCACTCAATAAGGAAGGATGGCTCCCCACATGTCTGCCCTATACAAGGGAATCACCAACCACGCACTTCTAGAGCATGAATTTATCACCATGCAGGTGTGACGACACTGAACCCTGGACTTGAAATCTCAAACAGTAGCTTTGTGTGTTATGTATGGGTGAATCAAAATTACACATAACTGATGAAATTCATAAAAAATCTCCCTCTGCCTGATTTTAAATTTCACTAAAGTGTCTTCACTCTGGTCTACACGACACAGCTGCCAATTATGCCTTAAAAGCAAGTTCAAAAGAGTGTCACTGCCGTATCTCGGATACCAGGAATCCGTGTGAGTGCTGGATCTGTATGAAGAAGGGGGCGCTGCACTGGGGAGCTGGATCCTGAGTGTGGTGGGAGCCTGGATTCCACCCAAGTGCCTGTACCACAGTGCTGGAGCCACTCCAGCTGGCTGCATTAATAACATTTTTTATTAAAAAAAAAAAAAGTGTTTCCAAGCAGAAAAATGAGTCCGGGAGTTTGGAAAAACAAAACTGTGGCCACTGGTAAAAACTAATTAGCTATGTTGTTAGCATTTAAAATGTATAATTAGAGAGTGAGCGAGCGCCAGTCATTCTAGGCCCAAACCATCTGCTATGCACCATTTCAATTTTGTAAAATATCTAGGGTTTTTGCTCGCTCGATTGAAATAGCACTTGTTTATCTCCTATAGCCCTTCTGCCCACCTAAACTGTCCACACCTGGTTCCCAGGCTCACCTCAGCGCCTGCACTCCCCGCTCTTCCTCCTCCATGCTCCCTGCTCCTCTCTGTGCTCCTCTCCTCTCCCTGCCCTCTCTGCCCCTCCTGCTCCTCCCTCCTCCGCTCCTCTCGTGCTCCTCCTCTTGCTCCTCTCCTCCTCCCTGCTCTTCTCCTCCTCCCTGTGCTCCTCTCCCTCTCCCTGCTCTTCTCCCTCCTCCTGCTCCCTGCTCCTCTCTGTGCTCCTCTCCCTCCTCCCTGTGCTCCTCTCCCTCCTCCCTGCTCTTCTCCCTCCTCCATGCTCCCTGCTCCTCTCTGTGCTCCTCTCCCTCCTCCCTGCTTCTCTCCCTCCTCCCTGCTCTTCTCCCTCCTCCATGCTCCCTGCTCCTCTCTGTGCTCCTCTCCCTCCTCCCTGCTCCTCTCCTTTGCTCCTCCTCCCTGCTCCTCACTGGCTTAGAATCCCAGATCACACCACTTACAGAAAATACTCCTCTAGCCATGACCCAGTGAGTAGGAGACAGATGGGGTGTGAATTCCAGGTCTCTCTTCTTTCCCTCTCTTCTCCCTCAGGTCAATAATGTTTTAGAGATGAAAAAAAGAAGTGCGTGTATGTGTAGATGTGTGTGTGTGTATGGTGTGTGTATGTGTGTATATGTGTGTGAGTATGGTGTGCGTGTACATATGTGTACATGTGTTTGTATATGTATGTACATGTGTGTGCCATGTGAGTGTGTGTATATGGTGTGCCATGTGAGTGTGTGTATATGTGTGTGTAGTACATGTGTGATGTGAGTGTATATGTGTGTGTATGTGTGTGTATATGCCTGTAGTGTGAGTGTGGTAGTGTGTAACGTTCATATTAATACATGTGTGTACATGTGTTTGTGTATGTATGTACATGCATGTGCCATGTGAGTGTGTATATATGTGGTGTGTATGTGTATAGCTTGTGCCACAGAACACATATGGAAGTCAGGGGACAACTTGTAGGACTTGGGTCTTTTCTAATATGGGCTCAGGGTTCACAATTAGGTGATCATCAGGCTTGGTGGCAAGTGCTGAGCCATCTCACTGGCCTCAGTGGGCACCCGACGCCATTTGCTCTTCCCCTATTCCATTTATCTCTGCCCTCCCTCCACCCATCCCATCTCAGGTAAACATTTTAAATAATCATTCTGACTTTTTGTACTAACACTTAATACACAAATGCCCCTTTCTTCCTTGGCTGCTTGAGAACTGGTGCCATGATGAATCCCTTTAAATACCTGACCAACGATCTACTTCAAAAGAAACAAATGGCCGTCCATATTCTCCCCCCCTGGGAAGGCAACGGTAACTAAGCCGGGAATTTAGGGAAAGCAGCCAGAATGTACAAAATGTACAAAATGTACAAAACCACACCAGATGTCACTTTCGTATCTGGATTCAGAACTCATTCTGGTGGCGGTGCAGCAACTGGCTTTGGTATGATTTATGATTCCTTGGACTATGCAAGGAGAAATGAGTCCAGACACAGCCTTGCAAGACACGGCTTGTTGAGAAGAAAAAGACACCAAGAAAACAGCGAGGGGAGTGGGAGACGAGAGTGAATCGGGGGGCACTGGGAAGGCCAGCAACTGTGGAGGAGAGAGGAGGGAGGGCTCCATGGTGAGGGGGTCTGAGCCGGTGGGGAAACCTTTACAGAAAGTACTGGAATATTGCAAAGATTTAAAAAGAACCACACACACCCCTACACACACATACTCAAATACATCATAGGAAACAGGTAATTTTTCAATGTCACTAGACTCTCATGGACCCACACTGTCTTATGTGTGGTCCGTCATTCACATAAATGTCATTATGGGGCACGTGATGTAGGTGGATTCCCTTAGCACAACAAAGTGTGCAGACTGTCCCCATCCTAAAATAATCAAGCTCGCCCACCAGCCAGTGTCGTCCCTTAGACAACCCTTGACAGACTTACTTTGTTATTATTTTTTAAAGATTTATTTATTATGTAAACAGCTTTCTGCCTGCATGTATGCCTGCAGGCCAGAAGAGGGCACCAGATCTCATTATAGATGGTTGTGAGCCACCATGTGGTTGCTGGGAATTGAACTCAGGACCTCTGGAAGAGCAGACTGTGCTCTTAACCTCTGAGCCATCTCTCCAGCCTGACATACTTTCTTAGTGCCCACTTTGCGAGCCCTTCTCTCTCTGTCTAATTCCTTCTCAGTCTAGTGCAGCCTCTCCCTTCCGATTATGGTTTTTTCCATACTCCTGTGGGATTTTTGGATTTCTTTCCCACTGCATCTGGGTTCCCTGATTCAGGGGTCACACTTGGGCTTTCTAGGGTCTGTGCAGCCCATGGGTACAGCAGAGGGGACTGCCCCCATGTCAGGAAGTGCTCTATCATATCCTGCTGATGACCCTTCATGTCTCTTTAGTCTTCACTGGCTGATGGGCCCTTGGATTGATCATTATGCCTCAAGCCTTTATTTAGGAAATCATCGCCAGAAAGATGGGTGCTCTTCCCTTCCAATGGCCGACTATTTTAAAACCCAAATATGAACCGGAAGTGGGGGTACTTGCTTTTATGGTTCCATTGCTTGGAAGGCTGAGGCATCAGATTGCTGAGTTTGAAGCCAGTCTAGGCTACACAGTGAGATCCATGCCAGCCTGGGCTACCGTGAGACTTTATCTCAAAACAACACACCTTAACCCCAAAAGCGAGGCCTTACTAATTCCTACTTTACAGTCTTTTCTGGAGAGAGTCAAGCTTCAGCAGTCTTTCACAACAGGGGTCCTGTTTCTCCCACCAGTTCTACTGACCTACACCACTGTCACTTGATGGTACCCTGGGCTCAGGCTCTGGTGCCTGCCTTTGCTTTGACCATTAAGTTTTTCAGTGTGTACCATGAAAGGTACCCAGAGCACACCTGCTCCATGAAGAGATGTGTTTGTCTTGAATCAGATTCACTGTGAAGTACCCTAGCCCAGCAGCACGGGGCTGACCCTATTTGTGTAGTGGTAATTATTTATAACGGCGTTTTCTTGGGCCAACTATCTAAGCGGCAGGAGCTCTGCTTAGCTCTGTCGCCATGTTCTGAAGCCAGAGGCCATGTGTGTGCAGCAGCTAGGAACGGCCAGCCAGAAACACTGGCCCTGCCATGCATGAGATGCCAGTGTGGGAGATGGCTCTGCCAATCTTCCGCACTGTCTCCGCAAGGCTGGGCTTTGCCCAGACCATCCCACATCCACGTGGGCCGGTAGGAATTGAGACTCTAATGCTTAAATATTAATCAAAGGCTTTATATATTTGGTAATGCTCAATAACAATATGCCTATACAAAGAGAGTTTTTCCCAATTAGCTAATCTAAATATAAGTTGTTACCTGAGACTGCTCTCCATACCTGTGTGGCTCTCCATCCTCCTACATCTCTCTCTCTCTCCCTCTCACCTTGCTCCTCCTCTTCCTTTTCCTCTTCCTCTCCTTACCCTCCCACCTTAGCTCCTCCTACATATTTGCCCCTTACTGATGTTATGTCTAGTCTCTTACCTCACAAATAAAACAAAACCAACTACTGGATAGGGTTGTTGTAAAAATTAGGAGGTAAATAGAATATCGATGTGCTGAAAACAACTAGGGAAATTAAAAACTACTTGTTAATTATTATTTTTCAAATAGTGAGTCGAAGGTAGGCTTCGATGACTCACCAATGACCAGCATTTCTTGTCACATATGGAAATTAATTTGAAGTCCAGAATAGGTGACCTTAAATCATATTGGTTCTTTACAGGATCCTGCCTCCTGAAATGCGCTCTGCTGGTCATTAGGAGTTACCCACAAAAATGAGAGTGCTATAAAGCTCAGGGCTTTAGGAGTCCTACTGTATCCTCTTAAGTAAGGGTTTCTGCTCTAACTTACAGCATGTGGGACAGGCAGGGTAGGGTGGGTTTGTACATACAGGATGGGCTCACTCACCATGCAGGCAGCCTGGACAGCTTCCGACACATTGGCTGCATTAGGCTCACACCAGAACACATGACACTCAAAGCGCTGGTTCCCCGTGTCCATGATGAAGGCAAATGTATGGATGTCCTTCCCGACCCCCATGAAGGACAGAAACCTCACTCGACACTCCACCAAGACTTCCTCTTCATTCTGTGAGAGACATCGTTCAGCACTTGTGATCTCTGGGAAGCCAGACAGCTGTCAGCAAAAATCGGCACACCTTAAAAACACCTCATAGAACCCAGCCCGGTAGGACCTGCATCTTAGCAGAAAGGCCATTCTTGGCTTAAGTGGCCATCGAGGCCACCACTGCCATGGGTGTCTCCTGGTATCTGATCTCACTGTGAATGACACTTCTGTTGGGGATCGGGATGTGTGCCCATTCGCCATTCAGTATATCCCACATCCCTACATCGTCTCCACTACGGTAGGAACAGAATGCTTGCTGTCATATAGACTTCTACAAACTGCCCAATGCAGGTCACCCAGTGGCTCAAGACCTCTTTGTCTAGGCAAACCTTGAGGGCCCAGAAGAAAGAGATTCTCAAGTCTCTCTCCGTAGGCTTTTCTACTCAAGCAAAACAGTGCACCAAATTACGCCTCACACCGCGGAAGACAGAACACTGCCTAATCAACACATTTGTCTAATCACCACGCCTCCTACTTCTCCACACACAAGGCGGGATAAAGACGCGTGTGGAATTCGTTTCATAGCTGACACCCACTGCAACAGCCACGGGCAATTTGTGAGTTAGTAGGCAGAGTTGGAATACCCGCTTTCAGATCATAACATCCTGACTTGTTAAGTATTCAGGAATGAGACACATTTCATAGGCAGACTGCTCTGGCTGAAGAGGTCAGGACGTTGGGAAAGAAATGCAGGATTCGGGATTTGGGAGACGGGAAGAGGACAAAGGGGTATGAGATAGAGAGAGAGCAGCACTAGCCAGGACACTGCAGTGGGAGAGGATACAGCAACGTGCTGCAGGAGGGGACACAATCCTGCATGAGCAGAGAGGCATGCAGGCTGGGGAGAATTCTGCCCACCGCTACGGATGGGGTGAAGTGGCAGAAGCCAGGACACGCTTATGACCCGAGGCCTTCCCACAGTGCTTCATGCATCTTTGTAAAGTAGGCTGGAGTCAGATGGCCTGGCTTTAAAGCTTGGTCTTGTGCCTCCAATTTGATCTTAGTCAAGTGAATTTGTTCAGTCACCACAATGGAATAATGCAGGTTGAGGCCAATGCTGGCCTGTCGGGATGACCAATGACCTCTTCTCCATAACTTAGAAATCATTGGGATTCTCTACCAGAAATAACATTTGCACCTAACCCCATACAGCATATGACCCAATCCACACCAGAATCCTAATAACAAAACCAAAATTCACAGTAAGCCATGGCTGGTGCTACATCATCATCACCTCAAACAGTATGTCTCTGGAGCAAATGAGGAAGGCAGGATTGGGGTCTCAGGATGGAAAGACCCAGGTCTCAAGGAAGGCACAATTAGATACAGACAGAGCCCCGAATCTTCTATAAACATAGGCCACTTTAATCAGTTGGCAGTACAAACCCCAAGAGGTCAAGCTTTGACTCAGTTTCTGAGACTTATGAAAGGGCATTGTATCCAAAACACCCGCTGTAGCCCAGGCAAGCCTGTCCCTTCTCCAGCTCCCCACCTTTTCACTGATGACTGTCACGTGGCATCTGCCACATTCATGTTCACCGAAGGCCAGTCCTCCTTGCTGGATGACGTCATAAGATTTTCTATGGCACTGTTCAGGGTATCCATGCCTACAGACAGAAAGGATGATTGAAAATCCACTCTCTAATACAGGTCCAGTCGCTCAGCCGCAGCCACATGTAGGTTGTTGTCCCTGGTATCAGGCCACCGTATCACTTTGTTCTCGTTTGCTCGGAAGATAAAACCCAGCTTTTCTAATAGAGAGTCATGAGCATCTCCAGGGACCCAGTGCATGTGTATGTATGTGCATATATGTGGGGGGCGGGGCATGGGTGTATGTTTCAGTGGGTCCTTTCTATGAGACCATGACACCCCAACCTCAAACCTGCTTCAAAGATTTCCTCCACTTGAGGGTGTTGCCTTTGAGAGCCCGGGGACAGACAGCCAACAGAAGCCAGCATCTATCACAGTGTCAAATCCTCCTTCATCAAATTGGACATTTAGTCAGGCCAAGGTTGATGGCCCCTTTACAGACACACTACATGCTGTCCAGTGGGCTCCTTTGCGAGTTGTAGAACAAACAAGTTTAAAACAAATTAATCTGTTTATTGTGGTGTGTGTGTTTGTGTGTGTGGAGTGTACATGACCTAGCATGTGGACATAGTCAGAGAACAACTTTTGAGAGTCAGTTCTCTCCTTCTACCATTTGGGGTCTGAGGATTGAACCTCATGCTGGTGGGCTTCGTCGAAGCTCCTTTACCCACTTAGCTATCTTGTCTGCCCAGAAGTAACAAGTTTATGGAGATGTAACTCACTGGAGTTCACTCTTTTTAAAGCAAGCATCTCACCCAATGGTTTTCAATAATTCAGTGCAGTCATCAGATCAACTTCAGAATATGTTCATCACCCTGTAAGTTTTAGGGACCACTCTCCATGTTCCCTATAGCCTAACCTCAAAGCAATGCCTTACTATTTTCTAGGGATGTGCCTATCCTTAGCATGTCATGTTAAGAATCCCCCACAGAGGACTTTTTTTAAAGAGTGACTTATTTCATTTATCTCAATGTTTTCAAGGGTCATTCATCTGTGGCATATTTCAGTAATTTTTTTTTTTTTTTTTTTTTTTTTTTTGGTTTTTCGAGACAGGGTTTCTCTGTGTAGCCCGGGCTGTCCTGGAACTCACTCTGTAGACCAGGCTGACCTCGAACTCAGAAATCCGCCTGCCTCTGCCTCCCAAGTGCTGGATTAAAGGCGTGCGCCACCACCGCCCGGCAGTAATTTTTAATCTTTTTTTCCTTGCCATATAAAATTCCATTCTCTGAAAATATTAATTAATTTGTCTATTAGTCAGGCAATGGGCATTGGGAGTGTCTTTACTTTCCAGACTGTCACGAATAATGCTATAATGAATGTTTCTGTAGTTTTGGGGGAATGATCCTTCTACTTTTCTTGGGTATGTACACTGGGGCAAAACTGCTGGGTCAAAGGTTACACCTTTAACCCTTTGAGGAACAGCCAGGCTGCTTCCCAGAGATCCTTTTGCCTTATCCCCAGTGGAGCACAGGGTTCTAATTTAATTTCTCCATGGCCTCTTCCAGGTAGACACAACAGCTCCCAGCCTTGTGAGCTTGAGCAAATGGGGCAACTCGGTTCCTGCCACCGGGATGGGACCTGAACACTGGAGACATTACTTCTGAGTCCTAGTGTACAGACACCGTGGCTCCATCAGTTTTTCCTTCCTGTCCCTAGTTGGTAAGAACGGAGGCAGGAGCCTGGCCCAAAGCTGGAAGAACAGCAGGGTACTCTACAGTCCGGGGCTGCTCATCTCTGGAATGCTGGGAAAACAGGAAATCCAAATCGGTCTCCTTAGAGTCCCTACGTATGCGGGGATCACATGTCAAATCAGGCTAGCTTTTCCTGCATCACTCATGTGATCAGGACGGTTATGTGTCCGGATGATAGTACCACAGAGGCATGGATCTGGATATGAAGAGGAATGATAGAGTGGCCTTGCCCTCACGGGAGAACAAAACAGCTCTCATGTTTGGAAGGCTTCAGAGGTTTACCTACCGACAGGTCTGTCTACAGGTAACATGCCCAGGTACTGCACGTGGAACTTCTGCACCAGCTCCGTCTTTGGTGTTGGAAAATCTACTACAGGAACAAAAGCAGTATTGTTTCTCAGTAGTTCAGGAGACAGTAAAAACCAGTCACACGTGCTTGGCATCTGCACTCCCAGAGGGCCATCCAGACCAGGATGTCTTATTAAGGATAGCATTTCTCAACTGCAGAGGTAGGGGTTTTGTCAGTCTAAACCCTCCTGACCTCTCTTTCACAGTGAAATGCTTTGGAAGGCAAAGATCAGGTACGGTAAGTCTTTCATGTGCTAAGAAACAGCTTTTTGGGCCCTGTTTGTTAGGTGTGTCTGGTGCCCAAAGAAAGTTTAATCACACAGGGTACAATCAAAGACATGTGAGAAATAATGTAGCCCCCAGCTATGAACTTGCAGATTTTTAAACTAAGTGAGTCTTTACCCCAGGGCTATACATGAGTTAGAAAACAAAACAAAACAAACTCCACTGACAAATAGTTTTTAATTTGTTCAACAGAAACACACAACAAGTGCTCTTTGTGTTTAACACTACTGACAAAAGCAACTCAGTTCCTTAGAGGGCCTGGAGCAAGCCCTCAGTTTCCCCTCCCCCACCCAGGAAGGGCCCAGCACACAGCACCCAGGCTGGCTCTTGCTCCTACCTCTCAAAGTCAAGAGAACGGATTCTAGGTTGGGGACCACCATGCCCAATTTTAAGGCATATTTTTCTTTTATATGTATGAAACCTTTGCTAGTTTGCATATGTGTACCACGGGCACGTGGTGACTGTGGAAGCAGATGAGGGCAACGGGTACCCTACTTATGGAGCTCCAGGAGAGTAGCCATGTGGGTGCTGAGAATGGAAACTGGGTATTCTGTAAGAGTAGCAGGCCAGAGCTGCAAAGGAGGAGAAGGAGGGGAGGGGGAGGAGGGAAGGATAAGGGGAGGGGAGGAGGAGGAGGGGAGGAGAGAGGAGAGGGGAGGGAGGAGGAGGAGGAGGAGGAGGAGGAGGAGGGGGGGAGGAGGAGGAGGGGGAAGTCAGTCGAAGTCACATTGCTGAAGACATACCTTGCAAAGGGACATCAAGACTCATATTGGTCCTCTCCTGTAAGGAGCTGCAGGCCAGGGCTTTGGCATTCTTCCGTTCAGCCATAATCTAGACATCAAATGAAAGTGCAGCTTGGGTTCACGGTTACAAACCCCATGTCACCAGCCAGCCCTGCCAGTAAAGCGTTAGAGTTGATTCCACTGGGATTTAAACTAGTGTTGCTTCCTGCCTTCTTTCCCTGCCAGTCTCTGCATTATACATTACCTCTCACATCGCCCGCCTGCCTTCTGGGGAACAGAGCACCTCCTTAGAGCAGCAGTTCTCTTAGTGCTTAGAATTTCCTTCTTCCATCTGTTGGTTCTCCACTCTGCTGAGAACAGCCCAGCATGTGCCTTGTGGGGGCACCTGGACCTTCTGGCCCCTGTGCTCAGGGAGCAGAGAGTGACACACTTTCCTGCTGCTGCCCCATGTTTACTTTTGATACTCTTTCCAGGGCTCTGGAGACAGTGCACGGTTCAAATCCCACCACTGTCCTTACTGGCTGTGACCTTGTATAAGTAAGCTTCCCTTCTGGGTCTCCTTTCCTTCACTGAATTTATGTCAAAGTACAGTTGTGTGGATTAAATGAGTATTAAATGAATCCAGAAGGCTCAGAAATGCCGGCCGCTATTGTTATTCTCCGAGTCTTCCAGGCAGTCTCTGTTCTGTGAGGGACACTAATGGTCACTGTGTGCAGACATCACACTCTTTGCTCTTGTTGTCTACTAGAGAGTTGTACAGTGGTGTGGATTTGGGAATTGAAAGAAGCCTGGTCACACGTTGCCCTACACTTTCAATCCCAGCCCAAGATTTTTGTTGCAAGGCGAGAAAGTCATTTCTCTAGGTATGCAACTTAGAGGTGCTCTAGCATACATAGGAAGAAAGCATAAATTACCCGAAAATACTCCGCCATCTTGTGAGGGACTTGGGCATCCGAGGATGTAAGTGGGTAACCCTAATGGATCTGTTACCGATGCCCTGGACTTCGAAGGACCACTACACGTTAATGACACGGGCTGAGCACCACCTGCCTGCTTCTTCCCAAGTCTGACTTCATAGGCAGCCCTCCTGCCCTCCCGATTGTCTTATCTGCTCAGGCGGTAAGAGGAAACAGGTAGACTCTGCCCATGCCCATCTTACCTTGGAACAGATTTCGTGGAGACTTGTAGCAATGGCTTTTGCTGGTGTGTCACATCGAAACACATGGCATTTCAGAATCCTTGTGTCTTTGTCTCTCGCCACATAAGCAAAGTCCCTGGGCAAAGAAAATTCACCAGGGTATTAGGAAAGGGAGCCTTCCACCAACACGCTCTCCAGTTGTGAATGTTAACGCGCTCACAGCCAGCGTGTCAGTGGTGAACTGTGGATGCAGATTAAAAACAGAACCCAGAATGTCAGCAGCTTTGGATGGCAGAAGCAGAGTTCAGTGGCTGTTAGGGATGGGCGGCTATATGACAGGACAGGGTCTTCTAAAGCTAGGGTCTTAAACTTTGGGTGGGGAACAATGCAGAGCGAACACGGAATTCTGCAGAAAGCATCTGTCACAGATAGGACAGTGAGACAATGAACACGGAACTGGGAAGATATGAACTACAGAACAATGCAACGGCAAACAGCTCGGCAGTGGAAGTATAACAAGAGGCTGTAATGTGTGCACGGAGAATGGGCCAGCCCACAGCTGCCTGAGAAAGCTGATGGGCAATCAGAGGGAACACTGGAGCACACAGATCCTGTGGCCTGGAATACTACCACGTGAGTCGGCTGAATAGCCACACTTCATCCCTGGGGCAAGGCTGGCCTCCTGTGTTATATATCTGGTTAGCTTGAGCAAGTGGCTGGGTGCAAGTGCTGGGTGGCTGTATGTTTTTATTGATACCCACTGTGACATGACTTGGCTTCAAAACAACTATGCCACACAGTTAAGTTTCTTGCTGTTATTAATGGAAACAGTGGTTCTCCAGAGAGGGAGTAAAATGTCTTACTGTATAGCCCAGGCTGGTCCTAGAACTCCATCCAATCTTCTTGCCTAATTTCTCAAGTTCTGAAGCTGTACGCACGTGAGCTACCCCACACAGCAATTGTATTTATGTTTATATTACTTGTCTTCCTCTCTAGTTTTTTTTTTTTAAAGATTTATTTATTTTATATATGAGTATACTGTAGCTGTCTTCAGACACACCAGAAGAGAGCATCAGATCCTATTACAGATGGTTGTGAGCTACCAAGTGGTTGTTGGGAATTGAACTCAGGACCTCTGGAAGAGCAGTCAGTTAGTGCTCTTAACTGCTGAGCCATCTCTCCAGCCCTCTCTCTAGTTTTTTAATCTTTAAAGATATATTCTATCTTTAAATTATATGTATTGTGTGAGTATGTACATGTGTGAGCATGTACATGTGTGAGCAGGGTCCCCCACCCCCGAGGCCAGGGGCATCAGAGCTCCCTAAAGCTGTTGGGAGCTGGGTGCTGGGAACCCATCTCAGGTCCTCTATAAGAGCAGTAAACACTCTTAACTGCTGAGCCACCTCCCCAGCCCCTATTCGTGGGTTTTTGCCATATGGGTTCACGATGTGGCCCAGGCTGGCCACAGAATAATAGCAATTCTCTTGCTTCCACCTCCCCAAGTGCTGGAATAAAAGGTGTGAGCTACCCTGCAGGTTAAATTACTTCTCTTAATGTAAGAACTGGTGCTGTTTTCATGGATGACTTCACAGAGTTCTAGCCAGAAGTGTGGTACTAGAGTGAAGGAAGGGTGACAAGCTAGAGGGGTTGGCAAGAGAAGCCTGCCTCCTTGCCTGCTGCCACAGGAAGCCTTGGGGTTGGTCCTGAACACCGGCTCCAGGCTAGGCCATCCCTGCCTACCTACTTCCGGTTCTACCCTCACCTGCCCTCACCTGCCCTCAGCATCTGTCCTAAGTACCTCTTGCTCCTTCAGTGACCATTTCAGCTGGCAGCTCTCATGCTGAACCAAAGATTCCCTAGCCTGCTAGCCAGAGTCCTGTACCTGATTCCAATATTATGGCCTAGCTTACCACCTGGACATTCCCTGAATCCCTTGGTCCCATTGTGGCCTGACCAGTAGTCAGCATTCTAGCAAGTTCTTATCCTTGCCTTTGTTTACCCTGTCTTTACTCTATTGCCACAGCTAGGCTCAGCGGTGCCCCCCAGGTTCCCTGTACATACTGCACAGTGACCTTCCTGCATGCCAGTGAAGCTCCGTGAAGATGGCTTGTGCCTTATTCCCAGTGCCCCGTCTCAGACTGATCATAACAGGAACTTGTAATGTTTGTGGACTGAAGCACAAGTCTATTCCAATGTCCATAGTGCCTATTGGGAATGGTGGCAATCACGTGGAGGTGGTAATGGATACTGTGGCACTGGGTGAAGGACAGGTCTGGGGAAGGTGTTATAGATTTGCAGGGATGGGTAGACTTTGAGAGGCAAGCATGGTCTTTCTCCATACTGTATTCCCAAGCCTTCACATCCTAGTGTCAAGCACTATCAAGGAAACACACAACCTAAAAAAGCAACAGTTCACTTCTGGAGCCTGCTCAAGGGAAGCCTTGTACTTGGCTGCCTCCCCAAGCTCCCGCATTCCCCAGATGGTTGGTAGAGTAAGGCGCACAATGTCTTACAACCCTTCTCCTTCCAACTCCCAGGTCTGGCTGCTGTGTTTCCAAGGCCAGATCTCTCCAGGTGCCCCGGGGTCATGCACAGAAAGTGCAAGCATCCTCATCTAGATTTTAAGAGCTGAGGAATCTTTTCCACATCATTCCTTCTATCAATGTCTCCCCTCTCTCTCTGCTGAAGAAGAGGGTCCCATGATTCTGTGTTGTGGTATCATCCCTCATTGTCCAGAGTTTGCTCATCATCTACCCAGTACAGCCTCCCCGAGGCCTGCCTGGCCCTCTGGCCCACAAGGCCTTGCTTGTTTAAATGCTGTCAATATGCACATTCTGAGTGCTATACCCTCTCTTTTGTAGAAATGCACAATTCCCCTCTGTGTCTGTCCTCTCTAAGGAACAGGAAGGAACAGCTAGTAGGGTACCAGATGCAGGCAAACCAGCTTCAAATCCATTCCTGGTTCTATTTAGCAAACACCCCAAGTCAAAACTTCCTGGGTGTTGACAAGTAGAAAAAATCCTCATCATGAACCTTTTTTTTTTTTTTTTTTAAGAGACAGGGTTTCTCTGTGTAGCCCTGGCTGTCTTGGAACTCACTGTGTAGACCAGCCTGACCTCCAACTCACAGAGATCCCCCTGTTCTGCCTCCATGTGCTGGAATTAAAAATGTGTGCCACCACTACCCAGCCATGAAACTTTTTGAATGAAATTATCAAAATGGTGTTAAAGTTGCCTTCAGCTTATGTGAACAAGGTGTACATAAAGTAGAAATAACCGTCAGACTGAGTCGTGGGTCCCGTCTCATCAAGTAGATGCAAACATTCCAAACCCACAAATCCTTCTGGCCTTGGAGAAGCATATTAGACCTGTGTGACCCCCGATCTGAATATTAACCCCATCTTTATGTGTGGGCAGAAACATTTATTCCAGTACTATGCTGCCATTCTCTGATGAAAGCGTCTAAGAGCCAGCGTCTTCTCCCTGCTGAACGGTGGCTGGCAGGGAGCAGACTATCCCAAGGTTACTAGGGAGGATGGGACACACCTGGACCACCAACCACTGGCTCAGCTCTCCCAAGCGCGAGCTTTGTGCTGTCTGCGCTTTCCTGTGTAACCTCACAGGCATAATTTTTAACAACTCATCATTATTAATCTTTATTTCCTTTCCGATCAGGGGAAGGTGCCTCAGGGCAGTTGTCTGAATCTACATTTTCCCAAAGGAGAAAGTTGCAGCCTTGGGCTTTATGTGGGAGGGCTTCTCACAGGTTCTAAGCAGCCTATCTCTTCCTATTTCTTCATAGATAGTTAATAGACAGGCAGAATATCCCAGTGAGAGCCTCGTGTAAGAGCGTTCATTGACCCAGGAGGCTTCAGCCTCCCCAGCATCTCTTTCTGCGAAGTCAAGAGGTCTGCATGCCTCTAACTTTACTCCACTACATATCCTGCATCACCCTAAAACAGCTGTTAGTTTAGTCCCCACACAGAGGTCTGCAGAGGTGACAGTTCCTCAGACCTAGAGCATAGGCAAACATCTCATTAATCAGCAGTGAGTCCAGACACCTCTTCACAGGTTGTTTAGAAGTTCTGTCTGCAGCATCCCTCTTCTGTGTCTCTGCGTCAGACACAGAAATGGCTTCCCTTGTTTCTCAGAGATGCTCTTGTCCTAATTCATGGACTCTGTGTGAAATGTCTTTGCAGATGTCCAACTCAGGGATCTGGAGATGTGCCTGTATCTCTGGATTGTCTGACTGGCTCAGGGAAATCCCAAGGGAGGCAACTTCTGCCTTAGAAATCAAAGGCCAGGACCAGGGCCACGGGAGAGGGGTACAGATAAGGACAAGCATGTATGTTTTCCTGAAATGACAGCCCCATCATATCTGGAAAACCCACTGTAGACCTCTGACCTCTAGCACTCTCAGAGAATCTATCCGTTATTTTAAGCCGCTTCTGCTTGTAGTCATTTGTTACAGTAGCAACAGACACTATGCAGCTACCCTAGGACTTCCCCCAAATTGGAGTATGGCATTTTATATATATATTTTTTGAAATAGTTAATTCACTTCCACAGTTTCCTTCTGTGTGGCTGCCATGGTGCATCAATAATGCAAACACAGACAGACAAGGTTCAGCTGGGAAGCCCAGGGGCAAATGTCACACACTGGCCAGAGACATGCGAGTGTGTCCTTATACCCTCTCCAGGGTAAAAAAGGCAAAGAAGGCTCAAATGAAGCTCAAATGACTACAAAGACAGAGGGAGCTGAGCACCCAGGTGTCTGAAAGAGCCCCTGGTTATCCACTGCACACAGTGGGGGCTGTAATGTTGCTGTCCTAGGACTCTATGATCCGTCTCTACAGCACACTCCCCTACAGGGCATCTAGCCTTTAACCCAGGGCATTCAAGCCTAGCATTCTTACATGTGTCCAGACATAGGTGTCACATGCTTCAAAATTTGTTCTGATGGTGGACACTGAGTTTGAGGTACCTAAAGGGCAACAGTGGGGAGGGCCAGCAACATGGATACTTGGTCTTTGAGGTCTGGGAGGGATGCAAACTGGAGAGTCAGTTGAAGTCAGCGGAGCAGACAAGTGTAAAGAATAGCAGAAGCAAAACAAGCCGTGGGGTTCAAGGAAAGGCATGGGAAGGCTCAATTCGGAAACCTCTAAAGATAAGGTGGGAAAGAAGTTAGGGAGGAGGGAGGCCCAAGGTGAGGCTGGGGGACTTTGCAGAGCTGAGGGACCGAGCAGTAGCACACAAGCAAAGGGGAGTCTGGCTTCCTGGTCCCTGACCCTAGAGAGGGGAATTTAGGATCCTGGTTAGGACAAAATTGATACCCTATTTACTTTTTAAAGACCACTTCTCACCAGGCAGTGGTGGTGCACGCCTTTAATCCCAGCACTTGGAAGGCAGTGGCAGGTGGATTTCTGAGTTCGAGGCCAGCCTGGTCTACAGAGTGAGTTCCAGGACAGCCAGGGCTACACAGAGAAACGCTGTCTCGAAAAACAAAACAAAGCAAACAAACAAACAATCACTTCTCTTTTTGGAACTTATCAAATACATATGAAAGTTGACAAGAAACTCCCACGTCTGACTACTGGACTTCTATAGTCATTGAAATAGCACCAACTAGCATGGTATAAAATTTTACTGTCCCTGCCACTATCACAATGCTATAGGCCATTATGCTTATACCTCGGATTCTTTCGTGTCTTTTAGTGAAGTGATCTTCTTGTATTCCAAGGAAATGAAGAAACCATATTGTGTGTGTGTGTGTGTGTGTGTGTGTGTGTGTGTGTGTCCCTCCATGATCAGAGGACTCCCGGAAGTTGGGAAGATGGCCATTCCAGTGCCAGGCACATGAACTCAGGAGACCACTAAGGGCCATGGCCCATCAGGTGTCACATCACAGTTGGTCAGCCATAGCTTGGATACTGTGCGGAGTACGCAGTTGACCTATGACATAGGGGTGTTGTAGAGCACATATGGGGTCCCTATGGCTCAGACACTGTGGGATAGGCAGCTGGCTGGTCTGCAGTAGAGACATTTCAAGAGCCACTAAAGAGTCTATGTGTATTAGCTTCCACAGTAGTGGTATATCTCTAGAGATAGGCTCCTCTACTGCCCCCTGGTGGCTGGGCGTCTCACACAGCTGAGCATCTTCTCAGGACTCAGCAATTCATATATAAAACTACACCACTAGTCTAAATGGTCCCCAGACCCCTGTCACAACATGGCTTCTGTTTTCCCACACATTCTTCAGGATATCTAAGTGTCCAAGTTGTTCCAAGCTCCAGCTCACAGCCTGTCTAAGGCTAGACCAGGGGCTGTCTGTCAAAGCAGGTGTGGGCCAGCCATTTTGCTCAGAATCCTACTCCATTTGTTCTCCCTGCCGTGGGAGCTGTGGAGTTTTGTTCTACAGAGCAGGGAGTGGGAGGCTTGCAGCCGAAACCTCTTGTCTCCTCCTTAAACCCCGACAGACGCCACTGACAGGACTCAAGCCCCTCTAGCAGGTTGATTACTGAACCCGTGTGCTTCCAAATCCTTTCTTCTTGTCCTTTTGCTGTTCTCTCCTGTAATTATTCCCCCAGAGGACCAGCCTCAGGTTCTGCCAGAGAGAAAAATGTCAGCGCTAAGACATCTTTGACAGCCTCAAATTTCTTAATGGCAAAGTGAAGAACCAAAGATTGCTTTCATTATTCTCTGCTCCACGGCATCTCGGTCACCCTACAGGGGCTTGCTCAGTCTTCATGGAATGAACGGATAAACAATTCTTTATTCAAAGGGCTGCTATTAAAAACAGCCTCTTGGCTTACTCTGTCAATCTCTCTGGCAACTCTCTTAGGGTGTGTGGAAATTTACTTATGTATTTTCTCTCTCTGCCAAACGAACTGAAGGTGTCTAAAGACCTCTTTGCTGCTATATACATTAACTGTCTCTGCTACAGTAACCCTGACAAGTGATACCCAGATAGAAACCTCATTTCCTTATGGAACCAGCCTGCCTTGATATTGTAAGGCTTCCAGTGACTGAATGAAAAAAAGTGAGTGAGTGTGTGTGTGTGTGTGTGTGTGTGCATGTGTATATATGTATATATACATATGTAGATATAGTTTGTTTCTCTTAATGAAAGACTGGAACCTCCTTCCTTATACTTTTTGCTGGTTGAACTAGCTTTACTCTCTGGGGAGACCCAGAACATGACGACCTTGTCAGCCACACTGACGGCCCATGTATGCCCATTGAGCTTTCTTCTCCTCTTTTCCATTGCTGTCTCACCAAACCTCCTCTGCTGGTATTTCTTACCTCCATAGAGTAGATGACATCGTTTATCTATTAATTCATATTTTTTTCAGGTGGATATATATTTTTACGTAGAGACATTGTAAAGACTGGTCCACGACTGCCATTTGCTAAGTGGTAGTTACCATTATAAACGAGGAGGAGGTACAGAAAAGCCTGCTCTAAATCACAGCCTCCTTTCTATGAAGGACATTGTTGTGGTGGTTTGAATATGCTTGACCCAGGGAGTGGCACTATTAGGAGATGTGGCCTTGTTGGAGGAGGTGTGTCACTGTGGGGGTGGGCCTTGAGGCCTCCTCCTAGCTGCCTGAGGATTGAGGCAGATATCTAGAAGAAGGGAAAACAGAAGCCAATTGGTACTAGATCGAGATGAAGAACTCTCAGGTCCTTTTCCATCACTGTGTCTGCCTGGATGTTGCCATGCTTCCTGCCATGATGATAATGGACTGAACCTCTGAACCTGTAAGCCAGCCCCAATTAAATGCTGTCCCTTAAAAAAGTGGCCTTGGTCACGGTGTCTCTTTTCCCTAACTAAGAAAGGTGTTTTACTCAATCCTGCATTGACTGGATGACTTCCTAGCCACACGCAGGTACCCTTCCTCCCAGCCTGCCTTTTTGTGGAAGCTATAGGCCAGCAGTGTGGTTCCTAGCAGAGGGCAAGGTAGGGCCACAATCAGGAGGAGACAGGCACAGGAACTTGGCTAACTACTTCGAGCACCTCTAGAGGAAGCTTTCTCTCCCCTTTGCTTTGCATATGGAGTTGAGCATGGGATTTTGGAATCTGGAAGGTGGGCCCACACGAAAACACAGAGTGCTGACAGGAATCAAAATATGGCCAGGAACACCTCCAGGACCTAGGAGACAAATGAATCCTGTTTCCAAGACTGACTGCTCTTATTTCAGATTAGACTTGGGGTAGGAGGTACAGGAGATGGAGGAGGGGACATGAGGAACTTTGCTGTCCTAGATGGCTGGCCCAGAATACCTGCCTGCTATCTGTCTTGGGTGGTATTCTTCTGTTTTATCATGCCCAACATGAACCATACCAGGTGTGGGTATCTGGGATCTCATCAAGCTTGGGTTCCAACTTGGCAAACTTCTCTCTCCTTCTGCTTCGTCTAGGAAGATGCTGAGTTCTGAAAGGAGCAGCCCAACACCTCGCTACCTAGGGTGAACACATTCTGTACAGCCTCTCTGGGAACGTTCTTGAGATGTGGACTGTGTAAACAGCAGGCCCAAGGTCTACCATCTGCCAGGAGTGAGGAGGCTTGAACAGAAGGTGGAACGTTCTCTAGTGTGCACTCTCACTGTTAATATTCAGAACAGCTGTCACAGCTGTCTCCTAGTAAGGAGACCTGGATGCAGAGGGAAGGAGGAAAGGAAGAGCTGGCAAATGGCTCGACACTTCCCCACCGTGGATTCCTGCAGTTGTGGTGCACCGAGGTGAGAGAGCTTATACCCCATGCTCAGGCCCAGGGTGTATCCCCCAAATCGAGAACTTCTCTTATTCATATCTTCTGTTAGACCCATCTAGTAAGTATGACCTGCTTGGTCCATGTTGTCTCATCTGGGCAAGACAGGAAAATGGTCACTAGCTACAACAGGGGTGTAGCCAGAGGATCCAAGCAAAGAGGAGCCCATTCCTGGAACTATCTCTTCGCTATAGCTGGCACTTCTCAAAATGCCCTTCATCTACCAAAATGGAATGGATGGAGATATACATTCATTCATTCATACATACATACATACTTATCTCCATTCCATCAATTTGGAGGCTGACACTCAGAGCATTTGAAACTGTATAAGCACTCTGAAATTCATGGGTATATCCTCTCCATGGATAACATCCTTCAAGGAGGACAGGAGGGCTCCCTGGCTTTGCTGTGGCTAATAACTGATATGGAAACTGACTGTACTCTGGCTAGCCACCCAGGAAACTTAATAAGAGAACACAACAAAGTTCCAAATTGTCACTCTTCAATGTGTCACACACAGGTTCAATGTGGCATGGGGACCCAAACATATTGGTCACATTTCCTCCCCGGCATGCTGAGTCATTTGTTCAGCCATTAGTGAGAAAGACCCGAGCCCTGGTAGGGTGGCCGTTATTCTCAGCCCATCACCTTCCCCAAACAGAACCAAACACAGAAGTAGGTTAGGGGCCCAGGTGCAAATGATGAGGATAAAAGGTTACACAAGACAAAGGTCTGCCTTCGGAGGCAGAGAGGCTGTGAGGATGGTGATGGAATGGAGGAAGCAGTGAGTTCTGTCAGACACACGAGATGCCAGGGAAGGGGAGAAGTGAAAAATCGCCCGTTACCTCTCTCTGAATCCGGAAGGCATGAGGGAAGAGCAGAAACAGCGGGTTAGCATCCGTACTGTATCCAGTCTACGACGCAGCTCTCAGCGCCGACATCCCACCGTGGTTCCCAACTTTGCAGCCATTAATAGCCTTTCTGTGCTTATTTTAGCCGAACCCTATCACCCAGAAGAGTGTATTTCGAGCCACACTACGATGAAGCCAAGAGTTGCCAGCTGAATTTGCAGAGGCAACAGATCAGCCGGGGGAGGTAACCAAGCTTAAAATATCACAGTCAAGTACAGGAGACTGTTTGCAGGAAACACTGGCAGGGAACTTATCTTCAGTCTCCAGCCCTGGACCCAGCTTCACACACACACACACACACACACACACACACACACATCCCACACAACCACCACCACCAAACATACAGAATCAATCAAGCAAACAAGCCTTACCTGCTTCACAGCCCCTGGACATTCTATTAGAGCTGCAGCCCTGGTCCCCAGGAGCTTTAATGAAGCCCTTATCGGGCAATGGGGAGGGACATAGGGCAGAAGTGGGAAAGAAAGAGGTAGGAGATGAAGACTTCAAGGGTGCGGGTACAGAGCAGTGCCAAGAGGGGGTGTGGGTACAGAGAAGTGCCAGGGTAGAAAGGAAGGGGTGCAGAGAGAAATAGGGAGCATCTGGAGGTTGGGGGGTGGGGGTGGGGACAACAGTAGGCTTTGGGTTTCCTGCTCAGAGCTACCCGGAGTTGCCAGGCGACCCTAGAGATGTCGCTGAGCCCCCTATCCCTTTCTGTTCTGTCAGAGGCATTACAAAAGGGCCCAGAGGCATTGTCCTCTAGGCACAGGTGTTCTGTTGAGTAACAGTCTGAGGAAGCAGAGCACCAGACAGCTAAGCCATGAGAAGAGAGCGGGGTTCATAGGACCTGCAGCTGCTGTCACCTAGGCCAGGTGAGGGTGACAGTTAATACCCAATCAAGTATATGATCAGATGTTGAACTAGAAGGATGGAGGGAGCCATCACACTCTACCTTAGACAATACTTGTGGCATACTCCCACAAGGGGACTGGGTGTGTGCCCACAAACCTAAGCAGAAGCTACAATGTCTCAATGTAAAGCCATAGAAAGCTTAGAGCACATTTAAAAACTTGCACCATAGAAGGCTGCAGTAGGCCAGGTGGTGGTGGCGCTGGCCCACACCTTTGATCCCAGGACTTGGGAGGAAGAGGCAGGTGGATCTCTGAGTCTAAGGCTAACCTGTTGTACAGAGTGAGTTCCAGGACAGTCAAGGGCTACACCGAGAAACTGTCTCAAAAAAAACCCAAACCAAACCACACCGTACCAAGCAAAAACAACAAAACAAAATAAAACAAATAAAAAAGGCTGAAATAACATAGCATAGCACCAAACTGTCACCTTAAGGAGAAGATCACGGAGGATATTTGTATGAATATTATACGGCAGGCACAAATGAATTTTATACATCTATCTCCATATTCAGGGAAAATCATTGTGATCAGAATGGGCCAAGCACCAGCACATGGGACACCTCTAATGTTTATGATTACAACAGCACACCTTATCCATTGAGTTCTGGGGTCATAAGGTCTGTGCGGGCCCTACCAGCAGTCTGACAAGGTCATTAGTATGGTGTTCATGGACACAGGAGAAAACAGGCTCAAAGAGTTTGAGGAACTTGGCCAAGTCATACAGCAGGACCATGGTGAAGACAGGGTTTGTGATTGACAAGGAACCTGGGATCTTGGAGGAGCAGGGAGCTCAAGTATCCAGGAAAGACTCTTCAGGCTTAGGAGGTAGACAGGGCTCAGGATCTTCCATGATGGGATTAACCTTCTCATTGTCAATTTATCAGGTTCTCCCAGTGTGCCAGGCTCACAGTATTAGATGATAGACTCCCGACCTAGGTCACCCATCAGTGAAGAGGGGACAGAGACACTAGTTCAGGGCATTCACGAGAAATGAGATTAAATGAGATGGCATTTAACCCAGATGCAGTGACCTGCATTTGGGGAGCTTTTTAGCACAAGTCACGGAATGGGTTCCTGTCTCAGTCAGGCTGGCGTGGGCAGCGTTTGGCCTTGAGGGCCTATTTGGAGGTTCTAGCTGGGACTGCAGCTATGTGCATTCTGACTGGAGGATGGTCTTCCTCTGCGGGAGAAGGTTATCTTCAATGGAGCATGCAGCTTTGGAAGGGCACACGTGGGACAGTAAGGGAGTGGGAGGGCATTTGTCTAGCCAGCCAGATGAGGTGACTCAACCATGGTTATCAGTGAGATGACAGATGTCACCAGCCTATTGCCCTCCTATCTATAGGTGGCTTCTGAGGGACACTGTCTCTCATGGAAGATATTCACCTAGGAAGGGAATGTTTCTTAAGACTCATGGGATGCTCTTACATACTCTCCTCACCCTGCTACCAAAGGCAAGCTTTAGAAGTGACTTTTGGTAAGTCACTGATCCAACGGAGCCTCAGGTTCCTACCTTAGACACAACAGGCTCTTAGAATGTCCTTCCAGTCAGTTTCTTCTTTTAAGAATAATAGTAAAAAAATTTTCCTTTAGGAAGAATGTGCAAGTGATGTTTCTTCTAGCAAGAGCTTTTAGTTTCTCACTCCTCTCAAATGCCTCTGTCTAGCATATGACAACTTTGCACAGTAGCCGGAAATCTAAAGACTGAGAACAGGATGTTTTGTTTTGTGTTATAGCCTCGGCTATTTAAACTGGACCCATTGCAAAGGACTCATTTGAACAAACACCCCTGACATGCAGCTGCTGTGTTTCCCCCTGCAGGAAGACCTGGGAAACATCTAAAAAGAGTTCATTCTTTGGGGATTCTGAGATACGGCTTGAAGTAAAAACCAGCCATAAAGAGAGATTTCAGGGGAGCTCTGAAATGTCATTGGAAAACCTCAACGAGTCACAGGCTCCACCACTTGCTATGTTTGCTAAATGAGAAACATCAACAACAAAAAACCCGTCGGCCCAGAGCTGGGCTTCACAGGAGATGAGCCGTTCTGAGAGTGGAGGAGGCTAAACTTAGTCAGCCGCAAGCCTCCTCCCTTCGCAGTGTAGACGATGCCAGTGGGAAGAATCAAGTCCCAGGATTAGTTCCACTGAAGTAGCTTACCAGGGCTGCCTGATCGGCACGCTCCTGCCACAGTTTCCTTGCAAAAACAAATGCAGGAAAACAGGCACGGTTTTCCTTACTACAAACCTCAGACAACAGAGCTACTTTGTCATGTGCGTTCCTGAAAAACAGGAACAAATGGCATGCCAGAGCGACACAGTACAGTATCGTTCTTTGAAAGAGGACGTCACATTTGTGTCCTGGGTAAGCTACTCATGCAAAATCATAACCACCTCTTTCTCACACCCGGTTCACAGAGCAAGGACTCTGCTATGGCCCAGCTTGTCCACTATGGTGGAACCTTAAATACTTCTCTTTATCACTGTGGGTCTTTAGAACTCTGGATGCAGAGGTGACAGTGAGCTGTGGTGATATAAGTCTTCCACGTGTTTTTGCACCCGATAGTCGTTTTCCCGCCTAGCTTCATGCCATGGTTAACTGACTTTTATTATCTGTTTGCCCCTGTTGGTTGGGGATCCTTGGCTTCTTTGTTCTCCAACTTCATCTGTAATGTGGGCAAATCAGTGAGACATACATCTTTACAGGGGGGAGAGTTGATCCACAGAATTCCTGAGCTGTCATGGGTGGTGGTGTGAATTGGATGTGAACATATGGGGGGGGCAAGAAAGGCGAGTCTGCTCCCCATAACTTGTCTTGGATTACCACCTCTTTTGTGACCTCAAGTACCGTTCAGTTCTGGAGGGGATGGAACCAGAGGCCCAGCAGACCCCTGTGGACTCTCCATCTCAGTACTGAAGTGAATAACAAGTTTATGCAAATTACCCATCTGGTTTCTGGCGAGATTCACGTGCTTCAGCTCAGGGACAGGTTTTCTTTCCTGCAGCTGAAGATGACTGGAACACCTGCCTTGAACCAGGGACACTGTCCTTCCTTTCCAGGGCAGGCTTCTTCCCCCAGCTCCTGCTACCAGCCCCCGCCCCAGTGACAGTCATTAACTGGGGCCAGAGAGAATCAGAGTGCCTAAGGATTTACAGAGGGGGAAAGATATTGAAATGCAAGGCACACTCTTCTCAACAAAGGATTTCTCATGATTCCGGAGAGAAAAGATACAATAGTTAGTTAAACTGGTAGCTCACAGACTAGGGGGGGTGGTATATTTAAAAACAACCAAGGAATGGGTGTCTTGTTTTGGTTTTTCCCTGCCAAGTCCGACTTGTGGAAAAGAGTTGAAGAGTTCCAGCTTCCCTTTGTACAGATCAAAAGTGAAACACAAAGCTTGCCTCTCTGACCGAGAGAAAATTTAACATTTAGTTTTCAAATTGTGGGGGTGGAGGAGGGTAACTCATGCCACGCCCCAGTTTCTAGGGAAAAGTTTGAGCTCATTAAATAATATTTGTCATACATGAATGTGAAGGCGTGGCTTTCTTTTTGAAAGCAGAGAAGGCACATGCCACCCAGAAGGCTTCTATCTGACAGGGCTGTAGGCTGTTTGCTGAAGACTTTGATACAGATTAGGGAGATGACAGCTCTCCACACCGTGTAAGAAGCATCTGCAGTGGAAAAGGGCCTGAGACTCGATAAGATTCCCCATGAAACGTGATAAACAAAACCAAAAACCCTAAAGCAAAGCCACGCTGTGCCTGTAGGTAAATTCCCTTCTGTAAATCCACTTGTTTGGGTGGATGGGGGAATACTAGGGTAAGCAGCATATCAAATGTTTGTTTTTTTTTTTTTTTTTTTAATCATGTTTCACTTAAGATGCAAGTATTCTTGATAATCTATAAATTCAATAGTGTCTAAAGAAATACAGACAACACTAGACAGAGTAGTCACTGCTATTGAAATAAGCACAGGTAGTCTCTGGTCATGAGGCATGTTTTATAAAAGGGAATTCAAAGTCCAGGGAACTTATGCTAACTTGCTTCACCTGCACAGCCAGCAGGAGGCCATTTACCCAGGAGAGTCTGGGCTACACTCAATTGAGCTCTTCCCCTGTTCTGTGTGTCATGTGGGAACCTGATGCCCGAGTGTGGCTCTAGGCAGCTGCCTTTACTTAGGGCCCTCTCCTGCAGGAGATGTGGCCTTGGTTCTTGGAACTGTTCTCTCCCTTCCTCCCTTTTCTTTCTCTCATTCTCTGTGTCTCTGTCTTTCTCTGTCCCCACCAGACTATGGTTCTTCAGTGCTGGGGCCAACAACAGAAATTACCTGCTGTGTTCTTCAGTCTTCTCCCACTACTCTCCAGCCTACAGCCACCCCCAAATTCCCTGCCTTCCCAACCCTGTAACCATGGGCTCCCAAACATACCAGTCTCTTCCTGCTTATTGTCTATTACCCATCACCCCATGTTCTGTGCAGGTTCCCTTCGATCAATCACCAGCACCCCTAACAGGCTCCACTGTCCCCAGTCACAGCTAACTGGAACCATATGAATTGCCCTGATTATATACTCATAAGTTCCCTCTCTCCCCCCACTAAAACATCAAGTCCAGGTGAGCAGGGGCCTTTTACCTCCATTATCCATCATTGGCTGGCATGGGGCGGGCAATCAACAAGCCCTTTGGGATGAATGAATAGCTTGAACAGAGAGCATGCGTGCCATCCCCTTGCCAGTCTTAGGTAACCCAGCTAGCTAGATTTCTCTTTCTCTTAGTGTAATTCACAGATAGTCCTTTAAAAGTGACTTCAGTTCATAATCGCATTTCCATGCCATCTGAAGTCCTGTCGTAAGACATCCACTTTGCTGCAATGGGCAGGAGGCGAGTTCTTGGAAGTTCACTAGTCTCTGGTGACTATGTGAAAGCAAAGCACATCTGTAGTCTGTTCATCTCCAGCATCAGTGACAATGATGGTTCTAGGGTCCCTAACCAGATTCCTTCTTTGGGACATTTGTCTAAACGGAAAAACAGCTCCTCTGCTCCTACAAATCAATACATAAATTTCCCCTATATATCGATGTCTATCAAGATTTATTGGCTCCTCAGGGAATTTTCTTTATGTTTCTACTCTGAGAAATAAACTTTAGCTTGTTACTCTTTTAGGGAAAAGAGCCGAGATAACACGTGTGCAGAAGGAGAGGATAGGTAGAAAGCTGTGGGAGATCCTGAGAGCACCTCTCCTGAGGGCCACAGTATCCCAGCAAGAGTTACCTTCTTAGTGTGACATGTTTATGCTCTTCCTATAAGTCACTTATTATTTTTAAGCTGTGGGTGTGTGTTTGTGTGCATGTGCACACACTTGCTCACTGTTTATATTATATGCATGTATCCCCACACAAATATATACATACACGTATGTATTTGTTTGGCTTAGAGCCTTGTGCATTCTGGAAAAGGGCCTTAGTCTCATCAAGCTACCTCTCAAGTCCTGCATTTGTTTTGAGTCAGGTGCTTGCTAAATTGCTTAAGCTAGCCTTGAACTTTGGATCTTCCTTTCTTGGCCTTCCAAACAGCTGGGATTATAGGCCTGCATCACCAGCCTTATCCTTAAAGAAAGTCCGTCAATCAATCAATGAATCTTAAGAAAATAAAAAATGGCAACTGTTGATGTATTACTCCAGTTTTACTGTGTGAATTCACCTTTCTGTTATTATCTGTATTTGTTGATATTTGGTAATGCAAACAGACACATCATGTAAAGAAAGAGTGTGTGAGATTAAACAGCCCGACCTGCAGAAATTCTTTTTGGAGACTGCTTTTTAAGAGCTGGATAAAGGTAACTGGGCCTTCTGACTGCTACAGGACCAAGAAAACAAAACTAAAAGCCAAAAAAAAAAAAAAAAAAATCGATGTTTATTTCAGCTGTCACTGTAGGTTATTCTTTTACTCCTGTGTTCTTAGATCAGGGCTTAATAAAGTATGACCTGCCACAAATGTATTTAAATGTATAGAACACAATGACACCAATTCTCTCAGGTGTAGGTCAAGGCTGTATATGCCATAGGCAAGGTAGCTTACTCAGAGGCCACAATGCCAGCAAGACTAAACACTGACTGCTTGGTCTTTACAGAGTCTCTGAGCCTGTTCTAGATGGTTGGATTCAGCACTGCCATGCGTGAGGTAGGCACGTGTATACGAATGGTTTCTAGAGCACCCAGTGCCTGCTAAAGAAATTATTTAAAGTTTGAGATGGTGACTGATCCTAGCACCACCAAGGGAAGAGAAAAATCAGGATCATATCAGTGGACCAAGAGTGGGGCCTGGTGGCAGGGCAAAGCACTAGAAGAATTCTTATTATAGACAGGTGACAGACTCAGCACTGGCTCCGTGCGCTAGTTCATTTTGGGTTGCTAAAAAATACCAGAGACTAGGTACTTTATACAGAAAAGAAGTTTGTTTAATTTATGGGAGATCCAGGAGCATGCCACCAGCTCAGCTCTGGTGACAGTCTTTAGCTACACTGTATATGGCGAAGCATAGGGTCACTGGCAAAACAGGAAGCTGGAGAGATTTGAGAGAGCTTCTAGGCTCACTTCTAAACTTCAACTCTCATGAAACTTCCTGCATTAATAATTTACAGGATGCTGCCCCATGACCCAATTTCTTTGCACTAGGGCCTAGGTATTAAAGACACATTACCTTAACATTAGCCAAGCAAGGACCACGTTTCCAGCACACGAACCTTGGTGGATAACCTCAAAGTGTAACTACCATTAACAGCCAAAATGTAGGAACAGAGATTTCCAATTTGTAAATCCTCTAGGCTGCAAAAAAATTCCAGCTGTGGATACCACTCAGTGATAGACACAAAGCCCTGGGTTCAGTCTCAGTCTGTCTGTCTGTCGTCGTCTGTTGCTCTCACATATACACACACACACACACACACACACACACACACACACACACACAACAGAGAGGGAGAGAGAGAGAGGGGAGGGACAGAGAGAGAGAGAGAGAGAGAGAGAGAGAAGGAGAGAGAGAGAGAGAGAGAGAGATTGATTAATGGAATTCCTACATGCCCACCCTGAAAGAAGCATCGATGTGAATCTTTAATTCAGCCACTTTTTTTTTTTTTAACTGGCACTAGCAGGCTGTAACACTTGAGTCTTTCAAGGGGGAAGGGATGAAGGCAAGAACATACTTGACCCTTAAAAACACCATGTGCAGGTAGCCTGGCAAATAGATGCATGCTCTGACATGACAGAATCAGGCCAACTGGGCCCCAGTTGACAACCATGCTTTTGGCAGCTGCTTTCTGCTTTCCTTCTATCATAATTATTTCAACTGTCATAATTTATTCATCCCCCCCAACAAGCTTACAAGTTGTAGGTAACCAGTACAGGCTTCCAGATCAGAAAGCCTGGCAGTTCCCCCACTCCTGTGCCTTCCCAGCTGCTAGAATATTGACTGAGACAGAATATTTTGTATCCACACAGTTTTGCAAAACTAAAATGATTTTCAAAACCCTGTTTCTTGTCAAGTTGCCCTCAACTTTCGGGTTCATAATTCTGCAGTGAAAAGGAGATTAACAGAAGAATGTCCTGAAAAATAAGTGCAAAATGTCCTCACTTAGAGTGACTCAATTGACCATTTTTACAGCTTTCTGAAGGAGGGAAAGCAAGACGTTATCCGGTCGAAACTGTATTTTGAATTTTTTTTTTTTTTCCTCAGGCTAGTGATATTTGGTACAATGGTCTCTTTTGATGCTGGGCAGTGAGCTATAGTCAGTCATGTGATCAAGATTTAAAAAAAACAAGCAACTATCCAGTGTGTTGGCTGGCTAGGTAACAATGTCGGTAGAGGTTTTAAAGACATTTTCTGCTTATAGCATTTTCAATTTACCATGGGTTAACAGGGAGGCAACCCAGTCTCAGTTGAAGAGCATCTGTATTTCGTTTCCCTATTCTTCAAAGACTAGGTCCTTCTAGCTCCCCAAATGCTGGTGAATTTTCGGTGTAGTTGCTAGGGGAGTCCAGTCTTTTCATTTGACATACCTATAGAAAAGTTTGAATTATCAGTTGTAAAAAATATAGAAAAGGAGAATGTATCAATGGCTCCTTATAAAACCAGGAGCAAAGGTAAATAATGTAGGTTTAAATCTCTCTGCCCTCCTTTACTTTGAATCTTTAATTCAGAGCAGAGGAAAAAAAAATGCTTGTGGTCCAATAAATCACAAGTAGAGAATGACAGTCAAGAGCACCGAAGGGTAAAAGTGTCTTGGAAAGACAGTGAGACGTGTAAGAGTCCACTGGGTACCAGCATTACAGTGTGGACTGCAGGAGACAGCGGGATGGAGTCAAGGTCTCGACACAACATAAGTTTAAAGTGAGTCACTTCGCTGCTTAATAACTCTGTCCTTGAACAATCACTACTTCCATCAGCATGTATTCCCAACAGAAAAACCAACGAGTCCAGAGCACCGCCTTCCTGCCTCCTCCGCATCTAAGCTGTCAGTCCCGTCTCTACAGCAACCCCTCATCTTGCTTGTTTCTCTTCATGCCCTTCATCGTGTGGGATCGCACCTGGACAGGACGGGCTACCCGGACCCTTTGCTCCCAGGATCCTTTCCCGACAGCCCTCTCTAGGATCTTCGTGGATGAAGTAGACCGGCCATTGGCATTCCTTCCTTTGAGAGGTCTCGTGACCATCAAAACAAAAGTAAAATCTGCTACCACAGTTCAAGGACGCTGCCTGACCGTATTCCCATCTGTCTCTTCTGTCTGCACGCAGATTACTCTGGATTCCTTAGTCCATCACCTTCTGTCATTCTGTCCATACCAGCCTTGAAGCCCAACTCAAGCCTTTGCCTCCTAGGGTGGGTCTTCCCCACTGAGCTAACTATTGTCTGTTATGCTGTTTACTGTCTTCAAGGAAGGCTAAACCTTTATATGATCATCTTGCTCCCAGAGTTGTTTTCCTGTGCTTCTTTGAGAGTAGGCTATCTCATTCTCTGTGTAAGTCCTAAAGTGTCTGACTCACAGACTCTCTATAGCTGTCAAATAGATTAATCTATGGATTAGAACTAAAGACCATTACAAGTAAACTCTAAAACAGACACTGAAGAATTTTCTAATTACATTTGCTCATTTGTACATCAAAAAGTTCAGTATTTTATGAAACACAACTATCATGCGAAGGCACAAGATTCAACGTCTAAGAACTCAAAAAAAAAAAAAAAAGAGCCATGGTTTGTGTTAACCATTTAGTATATCATAGCTGAGATTGGTGGAAGACTGAAAATCCAGATGAATATGAAGTTATCTGGTATTAATCTTCTCCCCACATCGGTGCATCAAGAGTATAAATACATTCGAGGTTCCCCCCCTGGAACCCATCTTGGCACGCTGACGACTGTGGGAGACATAAGGTTGCTTAGTTCGTAGTGCAGGATGAGATTCATTTTTCTGAGGGCTTGTTCAAGATAAAAGCTGCTTAGGTGACAGCAAGAGATGGCATGAATGATGGTTTTTGTAACAGATTACAATTGCCACAGCTGAATGAACAATACCACTGCTCACACAGTTCTGCTCACAGCCCAGGCTACTCTGAGAGGAGTCTGTGGTTGATGTAAGAAGTTCACCCCTGAGAGACCCGTGGACCTGACTCTTCTCTCCCTACCCCTTCTTTGAGCGGAGATGGCTTGGGTTCCATCTGTTTCCAGCCATAGCCCTGGGCTCAGCTACCCTCACAGTGTAGCCGTCAGGGCTCAGGGTCATCCCCCTGATCTCCAGGGATGTCCAAGCTCAGAAGATCTAAAATTGGCCCCACCACAGCACAGTGGGAGTCAGAAGAATAGAAGAAGGCATCCACTATGCTCCCCAAGACTAAGGCTCAGCACTCTGAAGTTCGATACTTGTTAATAAATAAATTAAATAAATAAATAAATAAATAAATAATAATGACTCCCCATTGTTTAAAAATAAACAAGAGAACTAAAAAATAATGTGTGCACTGTTTAAAAAAAAAGTGGGATTCCCACTGCTGAGCCAAAAACCATGACACCTTCTTTTCTAGACAGCGGCTGACACTTGATGGAAAGTCTCTCCCCTTGCTGGGTTTGATTCCCATAGAATTTTTGAGGACACGGTCACAGGAGATTTTTACAAAATTATAGTTAAAAATTCACAAATACAAATTTAGGGTTGTTTTTTTTTGACACCATTTTCTGCCTCTGACTTCTTGCGAAAGATCTCTGGACTTTATTCCTTTCTAAAAGCAAATAACTAAGACAGAAGTAGCAGAGATCTGGATGTTAGGCAGAAAACTTACAAAATGTCCTTGTGTCAGAGCAAGGCTAGAGGAGAGACAGAGTGCTCAGTTGGTCTGGGAAAACTAGAGGAAATCAGGCAGAATCCTCACCTCCCCCATCCCACCCCCCAGCCCCCTGGGCACCAAGGGAAAGGCAGGCTGCAGCGGCAGAGTTATCAAAAGAAGGAAAAAGACTAATGGACCGCCTCCCGCCTCCTCCTGCCTCCTTCACCCAAAGCAGTAATGAAGATTCACAGCTACACATTCATTAGGGGATCGATAGACGTGCCTGGTTACAATATTGGGACAGAGAAATGGGTAATTGCTAGAAAAAAGGCGCAGATTCCTCAAGAATTTAATCAAGTGTTGTAAGCAATATTTAAACTGCTGTGTTTTTCTTTTTCAAAACACTACTTTTTCAATGCCAAGAACATGCATGTGATAAGTTGGCTGTGCTTCCACATTCTGGGAATTTCAGGCATTTTCTACCCATGGAAATCATACCAATATTCTGCCACATAAATAAAATTATTTGGAAATGAGGTTTTTCTACACAAAGGATATTGCCCTTAATTCAAATACTACATTAAGAAATGTAGTATTTTTCACTTCTAATTTAGAAAAGATGGACATGAACGTTTCCCGGGGCACATGTGAGATGAATACACTCAGTCACAGGACACTGGTCAGCACAGAAATGCTCGGTGCAGACGGCCGGTCTACACAGTCCAGCACTTCTTGCCGCGACGGTAAACTGAGATCAAAGGAATGCCTCCCACTCATTTCTCTCCAGAGGGGTAGGAAGACCCCTCTCAGACCAGCTGGCTGCCCTCCTCCAGACATCATGCTAAGCACGCGCTGTGGACAGGGAGGCTGCGGCCTTTGTCCCGTGTGTCTCCAGGACCTCCAAGCCCAGTACCCCACACACCTGCAGACAAAGGCGTGCCATCCCTCTCCAACTTCCTCACCTTGAGTTCTCGGTCTACCGGTTACCGGGGCAGGGCGGAGGCACTGTCCGAGGCTCTAGGACGAGGACCTGGTAACCTAGCCAAGCCAGCCGGGTGCACTTGCTTTAAGCCAGCGGCAGAAGCAAGAAGCATCAGCAGTAGCATCAGCAGCGGCAGCATTTCCATCTCAAGTTCAAGCTAGCTGCTTCCGCGCCGCCCCGCCCCGCCCGCGAGGCCACCATCTCTCATTGGCTGCTGAGCCGGGGCCCTCCTGCGGTGCTCCTGCCAGGTGCTCAGGCCAGACGCTTCAGCAGGTACTCCAGCGGCAAGGGTCTTTTGAGCAAGGGGCTGTGCAAACCGTCACCCCGGACTATGTTCCGTGACTACCATTCCCCTTTGTACAGTCTCGAGCTTGTAAAGAAAGTTAATTCTGATCTCATTGTGTGTGTGTGTGTGTGTTACTACCACGGCCAGAAAGCCTCTACGACAGACTCTTCCACAGGGCATAAAGTGAATGAAATGAATAGATTTCAGAAGGGAGCTCAAGGTGAACTGGACGGTACATTTCCAGACTACCTATTAATTTGCACAAAAGCCCTTACAGCAACTCACTTCTCTAGCCCTGCCTAAGACACCTCTTATGAAGCCCTGACTTGAAGCCAGGCTCACCCTGGCACTCTTAACATTCTAGCTGACAGCCCTTCCTGCCATCTACATGGAAGCAGAAAAGTGTCCAGTTGGCTAAGTGACAGCATTTTAAATGGGACTGGCGGTCAAAATAGAAGTTTGAAAGGAGGAGGCAAGCTCATTTGCTGATTACATTGTGTGCACGGAATACTTCCTTTGCCTAATTGTGCTGGGCTAGAATAAGTTATTTGATTGATTAATTAACAAAATGAAGTAGAAGATTGGCTCTGTTTTGTTCAGATACCCTCCTTCCCTACACCCCTTGTGCTGAGAAAAGAAAATGGGAAACAGACGCAGAAATGAATTAGTGTGTTAAACCAGGAAGTTTGTCTGATTTGGAGAAGCAAAGCAGGTGTACTGGAATCTCTTAATGTTCGTGTTTTAAAACAGAGCCAAACATTTGCTTATCTGCTCAATATTTACGACATGCATATGCTAAACACCAGGATCTGTGCTGACAATTCCCTTTTCTGCTTAGCAGGTGTCTCTGTAGGGACAGTGCTATTTACTTCATAGTGATCCGAGTCTATGACCTGTGTTAGGGCTGTTACTTAGAAGACTTAACTCAGAATCAGCTTATAGAAACTACAAGGTATGGATGCAGCCCGCCTGAAGGTGGCGCTGTGGGTGATTTGAGGGTTGGGGTTCAGCAGCCAGGGCAGCCATCACCAAGGCTGGAGACTGATTTCGCAAGGTGGTTCTCCTCCCTCCCACACAATTCTAGAGTGGTTTTCTGGCCCCTCACCCCCCACTGTAGCAGGACTGAAGCAACAAGTCAGTCAGATGGGACAGTGAGGGGTCTCCTGGTAGGAAAGTCGTACTTGATAACCACCAATGCTCTATGAATACACTCCCAAACATGCCCCTCCCTGCTTCTCTAACTGCGCGCTACCACCCTGGTCTTCAAGGTCATCTTCTCTCACTTGGATGGTTGTAGTAGTGTTTCAAGTCTCCCTGTCTCCCTTCTTGTCCCTAACAGACTGCTTTTATATACTCATAGATAGGTCCCTTTAAAACCTTTTCCCGTGGCGGCACACTACCGTAATCTCTGCACTAGGGAGATGGGGGCCTGAGGACCAGAGTTCAGGGTCAGCGCAGCTATAATACGTGAGTTTAAGGGCAGTTTGGGCTACGTGAGGCCCTATCTTTTTTTGCTTTGTTTTTCAAGACAGGGTTTCTCTCTGTGCAGTCCTGGCTTTGCAGACAAGGCTGGCCTCAAACCCATAGAGATCCACCTACCTCTGCCTCCCAAGTACCGGGATTAAAGGTATTTGTTGCTAACAGCATGAGGCCCTATCTTGATAAATATATAATAATTATGAGCATCAGCTCTCTTGCTTAAAACCCTCCTGTTGTCCTTCCCCTGCAATGGAAATAAAGATCCACAAATACTTCTGGGGTGGGGGGGTGGGGTCTGAGGTCACACGGGATATGGTCCTTGCTCCTCTTTCCAGCCACTTGCTGCAGACAGTTCTTGCTCTTTCCTCTGCCTCCGGTCTTCTTCCAGTTCCTCGGATGTGTCTAGCTATTCCCACCTCAGAGCCTTTGCTAACTGTTCCCTCCTCCTGAAATGCCCTTCCCTACATTCGCTTCCCTGGCCAGTCTTTCCTCTGTTCTTCAGATCTCAGCCCACACAGACTACTTCAGAAAATGTTGTGAACCGGCAGCACCTTGTTGCCTAACACTGGCTTTCCGCCACAGCCCTGGCTGTGGTTTGGCAAATACACCTTCGGATGATCGCTTGGATCAGCACCCACTTCACAGTGAGCTTTAGGGCAAACTGTTGTCTATTGTTCTTGTGTGGTAAGGAATGCAAGCCTGGCCACAGAGCCTGGCATCTTTGGTTCTCCAAGACACTGGGACACCATGCCTCCCAGAGGTGGTGTTTGCTGGAGGCCTTCGCTCCAACTCTGCAGGTGCCAGACTGAGATCAGCCTGTGGACCAGTCAACCTACACAATGGAGCCCTCAATTCTGGCCACTGAGGCTGGGGACAAAGCTCTCATGGATGACAATATTCTGTGCTACTGTCACACAGTCATTCTGTCTACAACCAACCTGCCAGGACGGAACAAGTACATGGTTCACACTGGGACCCGCACCCCATGTGCTTCTTCCCATGGTATTAGACTGCAATCAACCTCCTTTATAATAACACATGGTCCATCAGTGTGCGCTCAGAGTCCTTCTAGCAGTCAAAGGTGGACGTAGGTGGAGTCAGGGTCTTGGGGGTTCTTTTGACCACAAGCTCATTTCCTGACATAGGATAACGCATCTACATTTAATGGTTATGTTCAGTAACTTTTGTCCTTTTTAAATTTCTCAACGACCATGTGATAGCTCACGGACACTTTTACAAATAAAGGGCAGACTCCCATTCCCAAACACCTACTATGAGTTAGTGGCCAGGTCCGTGGTCACCTCTCTCAGGAGCCTCTTCCAGGCTTAGCATCCTTGCCTTTGTGTTCTCTGGCTCGTGACGCTGCTTTTGGCAGTGGTCAGTGGTCAGCAGGACTGGAACATTTTCATTTGTGTGTGATGTATGTTTAGACCAACTCCAAGTTCCTAGCAAGTCCCCAGCATCAGTCACAGTACCCTTCCTTATACAGCCCCATAAGACATGCTCTCCAACATGAAGGCACAAATAAAATTTCCCTAAGTATCATAGCAGAACAAAAATCCATTTTATTTCTCTTGGACCTACATTTAAACTGGATAATAACCGTTATAATGTGTGAACAGACGTAATCCGAGTCCAAAGAAACATAGGTTCAGTCATATGTAAAATTGTGGTACTTATGCCAACATATTCCCTGATAAATAAGGATGATGTTACTGTAGTAACCAAGTATTTAAGGGGTACACTATTATCTGGGGATTTTTTTTCTTTCTAAAAATAAGAATGTTGCTCAAAATTATTATCCTCTTTAAAAATCTGACACAAAAAGAAACCTGACATGATTTATAAAAACAGGGAAGCAGCTCACCGAACTCTCAAGTCGTTGTGCTTCCTAATTAGAATGAAATATTGCAGTTTATTTGCATAATATATTAAGGGGGAAAAAAAACCTCTGAGGCTACTTATCTTTCCCTCCCCCCCCAACCCCAGTACAAAGCTGACTGAAAAATATAGCCGGCATACCAATAACCGAGGCTACATCCCCAAGAAGCACAGCAGAAAAAAAAAAAAAAATCAATTTTATTTCTTTCAGACCTGCGTTTAAACTGGATAATAGCCGTTATAATGTGCAACAGACATAATCCAATTTCAATTTGTTTGATTAGATGAGTATAAACATTAAACAAGAAAGCCAAGGGATTGTCATAACTACGTTTAGCTCTTGGCTCATTACAGAACAAAGCCTTTTCATTCGCTCCTGGAAAGAGAGCTACTAGGAAAATATAGAATATGAATCTGAACTATCTTTATGCATCATCCACAACATGTTTAGATCGCCTCAGCCAGAGATCAAAGCAGCTCTGAACCAGCAGCCACCTCTTCCCCAAACTAGGAGGAGGAAAGCCCTGACTGTTCCCTTGAACACTTGAGACTGTGTTTAAGTATTCCCTTCCGATCACACTGCATAATCGCAGCCCCGCCCAGGCTGGTGCTTCTCACCTATACTGTAATAACTGTTACACCGCAGGGGCAGAGTGTGGGAGTGTGGGGAGGAGTGTGCAGGCCTGGGGCAGAAGAAGATGAAGCAGCAGCCAAACTTCTGGACCCCACACAAGCTCTGCAGGCAGGTGTCTTGTGGACTGCACATGGAGAAGGCCTTTCTAGAGCAGGCACCTTGTATGGCAGACAGGATCAAATGGCAATACCCTTGTCCCCCTCTCCACTCTGAGCTTAGAAGAAGGTAATTATGTTTCCCCTGGGCTTGGATCTTTGGTACCTGGGCAGGATGCTGTCGGGGGGATCAACACCTTTCACACGCTTCCTTGTATGAAGGCTTCAATCATCTGGGGATTCGCTAAAACACAGAGGTCGGGGGTGGAGGCCCGGGTACAAAGACTGGGTGATGGCATGTCCTTATTCAGCTGATTATACTACTTTGAATAACAAGAATCCTAATACGAATTATGCAAACAGTGAACACAATTCAAGCAAAGGGCAGAAAAAGAATTCAGTTCAGAGCTGCAAAGAACCCGGGCAGTGGATGCCAAGGACTCAATCAGGACCGGGAATATTCCCAATTCAGAGGATGCGGTCCTGGAAGACATTCATTCCTGGAGGCTGTGGTCTGTATTTGCAGAAGAAACCCCACTCTGCCACACCAAATCCATGAGACAGAAGCGTGGCTTGCATTCAGATGAGGACATGACCTTTAGCAAAAAGACCTCCAGGTTTTAGCCCACGATCTCTAACTGAGCTGTCTCACAGGAAGTCTGCCCCCTTCCCAAGACAGTCTCCTGTCCAGTGCTCTAGGTTTTGCCTGTCCTGCCCTATACAACGCAGAGGCTCTTTATAATAAATGTCTGTTTACAACAAAAACCTTTGTATATGGGAGAGTTCCAAGCCCCCGGCAGGCAGCGTAGCTCATTTTCTTTATGCAATATTCAGCATACAAAACCTCCTACTAGACCAAAGACTTTGGGCAATTCCCTGGCATTCGCTAGACTATAAAGAGATTGACTAGTCCCTCCAACCAACAGTTCCCATGTTCCCAACAGCTAGGGGATGGAAGGTGGGGGGATGGATGAAAAATCATCACCCTCCAGGAATTCAGAATCCTAACCACCACCACAAGCACTCAATTCCCAAGGTGCTCAGCTCTGCCCAGCCCCTTCCCCACCTCCTCAGCCCTTTCCTACCTGCCCCTCCCCTCTCTACCTCCTCAGCCCTGGCCTCTCTCCTCAGGAAGCAGTATTACAATGAAAGCCAGGGGACAATGCCAGCCAGGTGCCTCCATGCCTCGTGAGAAGGGGAAGCGGCTGTCTGACAACATCCACAACCACAACTAGAGAAAAGCCATGTTTGTGTCCCCACATGAGAAATTCGAGCCTCACTTGACCCGGAATACGTGACCAGGAAGGTGTGGGGCAAGGGACAAGAGTGGAGCACAGGAGTGAAGCCAAGGGAAATTATTATTACTATAAAAAATATTTTATTAGTATATATTTTTTGTGGGTATACATGTTTTTCCTGCATGTATCATGTACATGTCTAGTGCCCTAGGAGGTCAGAAGAGGTTCCCTGGGCCTGGAGTTACAGATGATTGTGAGCCACAGTGTAGGTGCTGGGATTTGAACTCAGAACCTCTGAAAGAACAGCCGGTGCTCTTAACAGCTGAGCCATCTCTCTAGCCCCAAGATAAATGTTTCCATGTATTTTCCCCATACCTTACTTACTACCCATCTGGTTTCTGTCTCAATAATTTTACTTTTCCCCAAATGCCATAGAAATGGAATTATGCAGTGTGTGGCTTTTAAAGTCTCATTCTGTGACTTAGTGAATGGCTAAGTCTGTTAGGAGCTCATTTCTTTTCACTACTGAGATTTCTATTTGCAAAACACTCGACTCCATTTTCTATTTGTTTAGCTGTACTGCAGCTTCTCCATCTACCAGTGAGTGGGTATTTGTATTGCTTCCAGTTTGGGACAAGTTTAAGTGAAGCTAATTGTTGGTCTGTATACCGAAGGTTATCCATGGAGACCTCTGGCCCAGCCAGGGAGGAGGGTTCACATAAAGGGGCAAAGGGCACGAATAGGGAGGGGATGTGCCAACACTGCTGCTGCTCTGGTGCCGCTGCCTCAGCAGCCCTCTGTTGCTCAGAGACACTGCTCTGGCTGTGCTGAGCTGAGCTGAGCAGAGCAAGAACATTCTCTTCCTAGGCAGTGTTACGGCTCTTATGGTAGGTGTTCTCAAGAGGACAGAGTAATTCTCACATACACCTTTATTCCTTCTGGATAGGATCTTATATACAGTTTTGGGGTGGGCTGGGTCTGATAACAGATGCTTCCTATTGGCTTGACCTGAGATGCCTCATCTACATGAGGAGGGACTTGTGGGCGCTGCTCCTACATGACTGATGGCCATAATTGTCTCTATCGGGAGCTGTGGCTACATGACAGGGGCCTAGAGTCAGGCACAGGTGAAGCTCCTATCGTCCCTTCAGGGTCTCCGGGGGTTTTAAGTCCTAGCTCGACCTTACCAGGCTTCCTCTCATGGTCCACTACTCCACAGCTAATAATAATAAAACAAATAAGTTGGTGTGGTGGCAAATGCCTAGGAAGGCTGAGACAGCAGAGTCATGAGTTCAAGGCCAGCCTAAGCTACATAGCAAGATCTTAGACAGTGGGTAAGGTTTGTAGATCAATGGTAAAGGTAGGAGCTTGAGTAAAATCTCCAGTACTGAAGGAAAATGAAAAACCAATGAAAATAATCTTTGCCAAGGGGTGTATTTGGTTTCAATAAACACATAAAAAGGTTGTAGCATCATGAATCATTAAGTGTGGATTAGAACCACCAGGATGCGAGGGGAGATAGCACAGTGGTAGTGTCTGTCAATCTCCAATACAGAAACCAACCAACCAACCAACCAACCAACAACAGGAGTTACCATGCCACATTCCAGATTGCTAAAAATACAAGTGACAAACCCTTTAGATAAACAAACCCAGGGGCTACTATGTGCTGGTGGCGACTGTGAGCAGCTGAACTGAGTTGGCTGGAGACAATGTAACATGAACGGCTACTCGGAAGGGCAGAACAGCAGCTGCTTCATAAGGAAAAAACGCAGTCACTGCACAATTATCAACCCCACTTCTGTGCATTTCCCTAAGAGATGTGAAAACTGGGTGACATCCAAACAAAACAACACACACACACACACATACACACACACACACACACACACACACACACACACACAACAAAGAGAGAGAGAGAGAGAGAGAGAGAGAGAGAGAGAGAGAGAGAATATGAATCAGAACCTGTCCATGTGTTTGGGATCAAGCAGCCCCCTAAAGATGCATGGGTTGTTTGTGAATGAGTTTCTTAAAATTTTAGGTTTGTCCCAGATTTCCACGTTTCTAAACATGGCCACATCAGTAATCTTTAAAAATTAATCTCAAGATTGCAAAATGGAATCATTTTAATTTCCCAATGGTCACAAAGCTGTTCTTTGGAGCTTGCTGCATTAGCTCAGTGCGGGAGGGCAGCTGCTGGCACTACCCGTTACTGTCACTTCCCTCACAAGTAGCACAAGAACGAGCTAAAGCTTCAGGCTAGAACTGCCCTTAACCTGTCTCCTTCTGACTGTGCTTCTCTGGCCCACACAGGGACCCCGATGTCACAAAGAAAAATCAATTACGTCACTGACGACAGAAACCAGAGCAGGTAGAGTTTGCCCAGCATTTGGACTCTTCAACATGTGTAGGTTTTGTTTTATTTTACAGGTGTTTTGCCTGCAGAAGCCAGAAGAGGGCGCCGGATCCCCTGGAACGGAGTTAGATGGTTGTGAGGGGCCATGTGGGTGCTGGGAATTGAACCCAGGTCATCTGGAGGAACAGACAAGAGCTCTTAACTGCTGAGCCATCTTTCCAGCTCCCTTCAATGTTGTTTAAACAAAGACATTATTTATAGCTACTAGATTCATCTCATTTTCCTGCTCACTGCAAGTTTCCAATTGTGTCGGGCAGTGTCATTTGGGATCAGTATGGTATAACACCGTTCTGTACCTGCTTTGTAAATAAAGATTTATGACAGTACAGACAAGGGCCTTGATTTGTTTCTTTTCTAAGGTTGGGTTTGTCTAACAGTGATGAAGATGAATAACTGAGACACAGACAGTCTAAGACTTCACTGTCTGGTTGTGGATATTCGCACACTGCTTGCTAGCCTCGCACAGTTACTAAATACTAGCATTTCTGTAACATTTTATATCTTCATAGTGGTTTTTCCTATCATGCTATTAGTCACAGCATTCTATCAGCTACATTACATTAGTTATCTTACTTTAATTTTTATTTCACCTTTTACATTTTACTTTTATTGACGTCTATGTGTATATGTGTACATGTCTGTGCAAATATATATATATATATAGTGTGTGTGTGTGCGCGCGCACATGCGCACCTGAGCCTGTGGAGGCCAGAAGAGGGCACTGGATACTGGATTCCTTCTGTAAAGTTACAGGTGGTTGTGAGCAGTGCCTGATAGGTTTGTTGGAACTGAATTTTAATCCTCTAGAAGAGTAGTATACAGTCTTACCCAGTGATCGGTGTTTCCATCCCCTCGTTACTTTATTAACACTCCCCTTTCATGAACCAAGGTTCAGAGACAATGAATGAGCTGAAGTAATATCGACTGAAACACAAAACATGATTCTCCAGATGTTCTGTTCCTACCATACACTAATTCTCTCTTCATCCCCCTCCTCCCCACGCAAAGAACAGTGTGTCTCCTGAGCAGGTAAGCTAACATCAATGTGAATTTTCATTTGTCTGCTCTACAGAGTTCATTCAATTAAAGCTCCCCACAGAGTTCACATATGAGGCTCATGTTCTCTGTGCTGGTGCTCCCATTTACTCAGAGTCCTGAATGCTTAACCTACATAACAAATTCCCTCCCTTGCAGCCGGTGCTCCTTTCAAATGTACCGATCAGTCACGAGGAGGCTGACTGGGTTGTGTGAGATGTAAAGTCTGGGCAGTCTCTCGAGTTCAGGTTAAAAAAGAAAAAGAAGACAAGGCTGGAGAGATAGCTCAGTGGTTAGGGGTGCACACTGTCATGCAGAGGACCAGAATCCGGCTCCCAGCCCCCACATCAGATGGTTCACAACCACCAGTAACTCCTGCCCCATGGGGATTTGGATGCCTCTGACCTCCATGACACCTCACTCATGTGTACACATATACATAAAGATGCACGCGCACACTGACACATAACTAAAATAATAAGAATAAATCTCTTAAAAGAGTGGAGAAGGCAGCATCTTTGGTCTGGTGAGTGTAGAGCATGTGTCGTGTTCACTCAGCTAGAGTCTTGATGAAACACAGCTGGCTGCGTACCATGCCTGAGATTCTGACTCCAGGGGGATTGTGGGTGCTAGGTAGAAAACTTGGGCCCTCTGAAAGAGTAGCTAGTGGTCTTCCATCTCTCTAACCTCCACCACCACCCCTTTTGCACACACACACACACACCACACACACACACACACACACACACATATATAATTTTTTTTTGGAGGAAAAGAAGGGTAACTACATCATTAAATCAACCTTTACAATTTCCTTTTAGGAAGAGAGTAACCCAGTTTTTAACAGCAATTTTAACTTCAGAATCTTATGAAAACCTGACTGACAGGGCTGTGGGTCACGATTAACCCGAAGGAGGGAAGTGAGTCTACCCTGAGTACCTCTGACTGCAACGATGAGGAGTTAAATGGGCTCATGACTTATTAACTGGATGGGGAAATGTATGTTTAAACACTCCCGATACATCCAGAAGACTGAGTCGGTAACCCTAAGGTCTCAATCATCTTAGAAGCTGAAGGAATGTCACACGAGAGAGCTAAATTACTTACCCCAAGCAAAATTCTGTACATTTACAGAGTACTGGCCAGACCCATTTGGTCTTTTAACCACCAAAGAGCAATTTTACTCTTTTGGTCAGCCACAACTGTTAATTTTCATGGCTACTTTTTATACATGGTGCCTCTAACTGCACCCACCCCCACTTTTTATGTTAGCCTGAAGGATATTTGTGTACTCAGTAGCCACTAACTAGTACTGGCTGAACAAAGGCTTAACCCTGAATGGACCGTAGTTCTTACCAGAAAAAATCTCTCTCTCTCTCTCTCTCTCTCTCTCTCTCTCTCTCTCTCTCTCTCTCTCTCTCTCTCTGTGTGTGTGTGTGTTTCTGTTTCCTTTTGGCCTTGCTGCATTATTTGAAAAACAAAATAATAAATCTGCCTCAAAATGTTGTCATGAAGACTGAAAAAAAAAAAAAAAAAAACCCTCACAAAAACAAACCAATAAATACCCAGAACAGGAAACGTCTCTTAACTAACACAGCACGTGACAGGTGATGGACAGGTGTCCATCTAGCAGCTCAGACCTATAGTCCCTAGCTGGACTGGTGAAATCTTGAAGTGGGTTTCTCAATGAACACTGGCTGGCTTGTTTGGCCTGTCTGGCCTGGCCCCCCTTTCTGGGACAAGCTGTACTACCTAACCTATGTGACCACAGGAAGACCTTGGCTGGTGTGTCTTATGAGGTGGACTCTGTACAGGGTATAAGATCAGGATGGACATCAGGATGTGTTGGGTTCCAATCTCCTCTCAGGAACTAGGAACACACAAGAAGCAGCAGGGAAAGAGTACAGCGCACGTTGACACTGCCTCAGCCCCAGACTTGACGGCACCTGAGCTTCAGAGAAGACAATCAAGGTGTCTTTGCTTAAGACAGTTCAAGTTGTTTCCTGCTGCTTACAGTGATCTTTGTGTTAGTCAGCTTTCGTTACTATAACAAAATACCAGAGAGAGTCAACTGATAAAGAGAAAAGGCTTGCTTGGCTCATAGTTTTGTAGGTTCCAGTCCATGAATTATTGGATCTGTGGCAAGACATCCATTATAACGAAAGTGGTGGCAGAGCGAACTCACCTCATGGTCAGGATGCAGAACAGAGGGAAGAGTGAGTAGAGTCCATCAGTCCATTTCAAAGGGGACACTCCCAATAATCCAAATACCCCCACTATAAGCCCTACCATTTAATGCCTCCACAACTTACCAAAAGTACCATCATAGGGACCAAACCTTGGACATGGGCCTTTCAGAGACATTATGCAGGACCCCAAATTTACCAATCTTCCAGAACCCCAATCTCCAAGATGGTGAAGTGTGGGACTGTGTAAGGGTATCTTGGTTCTTGGCTGGGCATGGGCCTAGAACCAAGACTCCAAGGGAGAAACAGCAGGAGTTCGGCCACTCCCCAGAACCAGGTCCTGACAAGCAGTCTAATCTCCATGGACCTACATTGTTCAGTCACGTAGGCCATTACAGCCCCTCCCAAAAGGTAGAGGGTGTAACTACAGGCCTCAGGCTCTAGAGAGATTTACATACTAATGAAGGCCAGAGGGCAGAGCCAAATTTAAAACTTTCCCCAGAACCTCCCCCTTTCTTCCCTCCCTTAACTCAGGTCTGCCCTGAGTTTCAGGGGGGTACATCCAGATCCATCCACCACCAGCCATGAAAATAAACCCTTTTGGAACCAAGGATTTTCTCGTATTATTGAGGCCTGCCATCGCCAAAACTTCCAGCCTCTGGAACCCCAGACCTTTCTCCTGTATGTGGGATCGGCCACTTGGAAGCCTCCAGGACTCCACCACTGTAGGCCCCCTTTTTCCCACAGCAAAGTCCTATGTGTCTGAGGTTAATGACTCCAAAACCACACACCAAAATGAGTGGCTACATTCTCCCCCAGCCCATGGCCAGCTGATCGCTGATAAGTGGGGGTCCAAATGAGGGAGCCGCTTGGACAATTAATTGGAAGCAGAATGAGGAGCAGGACTAATCCAAGCAGCCATACCATGGCTGGCCTGTGCAGATGAGGTCAGAGCCCTGAGGAGACCTACCTGCTCAGTGAGAGGGAAGTGTATTCACTGCTTGTGCTACATTACATCATACCCTAGGGAGCAGAGCGGGAGACAGCTTAGAGCTCCTACCTCCAGGCTCAAGTGCCTTCTACTGGCCTAACGCAGACTGAACCTGCAAACGGTGTGTGGGCACCTGGCACGACACAGCACCCATGCACCATGCCTATGCCACCTCAACTCTAGGACAGGCATCGCCATTATCCCTCAGTGGTTGGCAATGCTATTCTTTGATGAGCAAACTAAGGGATGGAGAGGGTCAGTAAGCTGCCCGACAACACACCAAACAATGGTAGACTGGAATGGTAGACCCATCAGACCTTAAAATCCAGTTCAGTCCTTTTAGGTAACACAAACAAAACAAAAGCCCGCACTGTTGCAGGGATGGACGGTATCTGCTGTTAGACAACGCGCCGTCAGACAGTGCTCCTGCTTTAAGCACTTAATATTCAAAACTGCACTTAGATTGTTTCCCCACAAAGGCTGTACAGGGTGTTTCTGGTCACTCTGATGCTGCCCACTGCTTTGCACCATGGGAGCTACAAATCCAAGGTCCAAATGGAACATTTCGCCTCTGCAGGCATGGTCACAAGGGTCTGTGTGTAGCCATTGTTGAGTAGCTATTCATCAAGATTTGGACGGTGAGTGTATGCGCTACTTGTGAGACATCACATCATGGCGGGGAAGCACAGTGGAAGGCGCTAAAGGCAGCTGGCTACACCATGTCCAAGGCCAGAAAGCTGACAGTGGTGAACTCTGAACTCCAGTACTCATGCTCCCCCATCCCCCAATCCAGGGACCCCAGCCCACAGGATGGTGCTGCCCACACGCAGGGTGGGTTTTCCCCTCCTCAGTTAAACCTCTCTGGAGACATTCTCACAGACACACCTCTGTTTCCATGGTGATTCCAAATCTAGGCAAGGTGACAGTGGTGATGAACCAAGATCACAGTAAGTATTCAAGTGACTCAAGCATTTAGTTTGTTCCTCCCACCACACACACACACACACACACACACACACACACACACACACACACACATGTAAAAGTCACTGCTATCCAGTGATGCTGGGCAGTCTATGAGTTTAAGGATCTAAATGAAGTCCATGGCCATGATGCCATGGCTACACCTATGGCATTCTATTCTACAGCCTTGAAGGACACGACTAACAGTAAAACAACCCAGGTGTAGTGTCACAGTTTATAAAGTCTCACACTACTAATCCCACTGTGTCAGAGATGGGAGTGTAACCTGTATCAAGATTCTAGCACCGGGATAAAATGTCCTAAAATATAAGGAAAATGTAAGAAGAGACCATTTTCTAAACAAACTAGGCTATAATTTTAGATTTTAAAAGGCAGATAATGAATGTATTATAAAGCTAACAACCTTTGAGGAGAAAAAATGGTTTTCATGCTTCGAAGTTTGTACCTTTGTATCAGTTTCTTTGATGACTATTACTATCACTCATCATCATATATCATCACCCCATCACATCATCACCACCACCACCCCATCATCACAATCATTAGGCTTCACCACAGAGCCCCAGCTGACCTAGAAGACACTATGTAGCCAGCATCGTCTAGACCTAGATATTACCCTAGCCTGCTGACTGTTATTTTCTTGATAATTATACAACTGTTTATTCTTCCTGAACTTATTTCCTGTAAATATGTATTATCTATAGTATTTATTACTTACAGTTTATTGGAATTCTTGAATACTGAGATACCAGGCTCCGCATGCTAGTTTAGAAATAGAAGTGTATAGTTGGGTATAGTGGCACACACCTTTAATCCTAGAGGCAGAGGCTGGCAGATCTCTGAATTTGAAGCCAGCATGGTCTACAGAGTAAGTTCTAGGACAGCCAGGGCTACACAGAGAAACCCTGTAAACAAAATGAAGGAAACAGAAAGGCTTGAGGTGGGAGGGAGCCCCTGAACCTGCTGTGGACCTGTGTGTCTCCTCAGATGACACGCCTATGAACAAATGTGGACTCTACGCCCAGGCGTCCATGTTAAATACCAGGGAGAAAGAAATCACCTGTCTACAGACTTAAGACAGACACCACCTCATGTTATACATCATTTGGAAGAAGACAAGCTCCCGAGCAAGAACTGTTCACCCATGAAATGAAGTAAGCCTTCAGGGAACAGGAAGATGAATTAGTTCATAAACATTCTATGTTTTAACTGCCCTGGGAAAAAATAAAATAGAGGAGGTGCGTAGGACCTTCTCGGGCAGTCTCTGCCCGCTACACCCAGCACGGTTGTGCAGAGGAACAGAGCGTTGAGGATGGACAGCACTGTGGGCAGGTCAGAATTTTACTACTACCAAGCACCCCATGCATGCAGGCTCTAAGGCTTCCTTGGCTACCTCGAGGTATGGAGGGTTAAGCTGCCCAGAGTCACATGGGTGCAGAAAGGCTGGTTGTGGAATCTACCAGGACTGCATCTACTCCAGTGATGCTCAAGGACAGGTAGCACGTGAGAGAGGGAGTGAAAGGTGGAAGAGCAGGGTAGGTGGGCAAAGAGGAAAGGAGCACAAGGGGCCCCCCAGAAAACAACCCCAGAGACCAGCTCCCCATCTCTGACACCTGTAGGTAGGTCCTGAAGAAGAGTGGGTTTTTTTTTTTGGGGGGGTGTTGTTGTTTTTTTAAAGATTTATTTATTTATTATGTATAAGTTCTGCCTGCATGTATGCCTGCATGCCAGAAGAGGGCATCAAATTCCATTACAGATGGTTGTGAGCCACCATGTGGTTGCTGGGAATTGAACTCAGGACCTCTGGAAGAGCAGACAGTGCTCTTAACGCTGAGTCATCTCTCCAGCCTGGAATAGTGTTTTTTAGATGAGGTCAGGTTAAGGATTATTAAGCGGGGGTGGGGGGGTGGGGGTGGGGGATTACCCAAGCTTGGCCCAGAGGTCATCATGGGTGTTCTAACCTAGAGGCCCAGAGAGATGACACACTGGAGCAACTCGTTGACAGTGGAGACTGGCTGATGTGACATGACCCCATGAAAGAATGCCAACAGTAAGCAGAGCTGCAAGGTGTCAGGGAGAGGCTCTTCCTTGGAGTCTCCAGAACAAGTGCAGCCCTGTCCTCCCTTTGACTCATCTTAGTGAGGCTGGGGCTAACCTTCTGGTCTCCAGACTGCAAAATCAAAACTTACTTAATAGGGACCAAGCTTTGAAGACAAGGAATATACTATCCATCCCGACAATCACTGGTGCAGCACAGACGGCTTCCGCACTGTATCTTAAGAAACTTTTCCTTTTCCTTTCAACCCTCAGCTTAGTGAGTTTAATGAATAGTGTCAGGCATTATCTTTCTTATAAATATCTTCTACAGCTTCTGTTACATCAATAAAAAAGACAAAGCAACTATTAAGCTAGAGGGTAGGTGGAGATAAATCAGACCATTTCCTTTCAGAGTGAAAGGGTCACAAGACAATGGCTGCAGGCCACTGAGTTTGTAGGGAAAATATATTAAGAAATTTCCCTCCATCTGTTCTGTATAATGCCTTTAGTAAGCTCTGCTTGTCTTTGAAATGGGATTCCCAGTGGCAGCGGGAACGAGACTGGCGAGCTGGCGAGCTGGCGAGCACCTCTGGAGGTGGGCTGTGCTTTCTGTCATGTTCTATGGTTCTTTAATTCATGTAGAAAGCCAAAAGTGTCACTGGCATTGGTCAATAAATACTAAGTGGCTGCAGGGAGATAGTTTTTAACTTTGCTGTTCTTTTTATGACTCAGGGACTTTACAGGGAAGAAAAGAACACCCCGAGACACTCCTGTTTCAGAATGCCCCCTGCTTCCCAACCTGAGATACAGGGGAAGTCAGGGAAACTCGTACTTTAAACACCCTATGGACAACGGGGCATTATAACCCTGCTCTGCTTCTTTATTAAAATTTATATTCCACTTGCTTTCCAGAATGAATCAGTGGCTTACAATAAAGGGCACACATTACATCAAGTTCTTACAATTTTTTTAAAAAAGTTAAAACTTAAGTAAGTTTTTTTTTTTTTTAACTTAAATTTAAAACTGCCCTAAATTCTTCATTTTCCCCAAAGGTTCTTCTGCTGTCTTTGTAATCTCTACCCTCTGTCACCAACGGGTAGTTCACCTTGGCTTTTTTTTCCTAATAATTTTATATTAACAAAGCCATATAACATATATTATTTTTTGGTGTTATGTGGGGGTCTTGTTTCTTCTTTCAGCAGGTACAGCTATTTTGAGAGTCAGCAGGCTGCTATGGGAATGGGTGTCTTGGACACTTGTTTCTCTGTTCACCTGCTGATGGCTATTGGCACTGGATAGAGCTTTGGCCAACTCTCTACACACGAGAAGCCCAAGCTGGGTATGTGCCAAGTGGAGAGATGCCAACGGTCCCATCTGTAGGGAGCAAAATGGCTTTCAACTCCTGGCCACCGTCCCTTCCCTATCGGCTCTTTACTTTTCTAAGAGCATTCTTCCAGGGTACTCTCTGGAAAACAGCCCAGAAGACAGGGATGCCCTGTTGGAGTTACAACCCTGAAACCTAGGATGTGGCACCTGAATCCAAAGGTTGTGAACTCTGAGGGAGGGAAGGCAACATGACTCTCTTGTCCTTGGAGAGGCCAGGGAGGCCAGGCATGAAGGGCAGGAAGAGTACAGCCCTGGTGACCCGGATGTTGGGTGACAGCAGTGTTGCAACTCAAGTGACTGGCTGAGAATCCCTTATGAGACAGTATTTAAAAATTCTCACTTATCTGTATCAAAACCCAACTCTGTCAAGCACCATCTACTTTAGGGCTTAAATTCCCAGTTCTGACACTTAGGTACTCAGTCTGGTAGTGAGAGGCTCAGGGAAATACCATGTTGTTCTGGGGTCCCTGAAACATGCTGTGTTTGGGAGCTTGGTATCTCATGAAGGGATTTCAAATCATTCACCACCATCACAGTGAGCCAGGAAGTCACAACTTTTACAGAGAGCAAACGTCACAGTAATGCTGACCGCCTTAGTCAGGGTTTCCATAGCGTGAAGACGCACCATGACCAAGGCAAGTCTTATAAAGGACATTTAATGGGGCTGGCTTACAGATTCAGAGGTTCCGTCCATTACCATCATGGAGGGAACATGGCAGTGTCTCGACAGACACTGGTGCTGAAGGAGCTGAGAGTTCTACATCTTGTTATGAAGACTGTCTTTCAGGCAGCTAGGAGCAGGGTCTCAAAGCCCACTCCCACAGTGACACACTTCCTACAACAAGGTCACATCTACTCTAACAAGGTCACACCTCCTAATAGTGACACTCCCTGGACAGAGCATATTTAGACCATCACACTGTCCATGTCAAATTTCTTTCAAAAACTTTTTTCTTTGAGATGGAGCCCCAATGTGTAGTCCTAGCTGGCCTGGAGCTCACTGTGTAGACAGGTGACCTTAAACCCATTAAGATCTGCCTGTCTCTGCCTCCTGAGTGCAGAGATTAAAGATGTTTACTTCTGCACCTGGCTTTGTTTCCTTGCTCGTTTGTCTAGATAGGGTCTCATGTATGCCAGGATGACCTCAAGCTCTCTGTAAAGCTAAGGGCAGCTTTGAACTAATCTTGCCTCCATTCCCCAGAGCTGGGATTACAGGTATGTTCTACCCCAGTTGACTTATGTTGCTGGAGATTTGAGCAAGGACTTGGTGCACACTAGGCAAGCACTCTACCAACTGGGCTACAGAACCATCTCCAACTTTTATAAAATACATATAATTTAATCAATTTAAAAAACATATTATATTATATTTCAAGGAACCATTACCATGTCAATACAGTAGCACTGTTGGCAATGCATAGCGCTTGTTAGAAAACACTTCTGCATTTTTGTGACTGAAGGGATGATTCCTGCTGCAGATGGAGGGATGGAGAGACCAGGACACTGAGAAGGTGCCCTAACAGCTCAAGCAAAGAACCGCAACTGGTTTGCAAATGGAGGCTCCTACTCAGTTCCTTCTCTTGGCCTGTTCTAGCACCCAGAACGCCATATAATTGCCCATGGTAATCCTCTCTGAGTCCAAACCTAGGCTCTCCAGCCATTCGTCCCTAGAGGCTCCCAAGCCATTCTTACTACATTCAATAGGAAGCTAAACATCTTCAGGGTGATTACATTTGCGACCAAAGCATTCAAGGTGACAAGCTGGTTTATGAGAAGCAGCCGCTGAACATTTTGTTCGCAGTGACATGAGGCTTAGGGCACGTGTATCTTCTGGGACATGAGCTGTAACAGAGCGAAGCTCTGCCCACAAGAGCTCAAACTTTCTCTGCTCCTGGTCACTCATACTTGTTATGGGAGTGGTGGGAAACTTAAGGGCAAAGGTCAAAGTCTACCACATCAGGAAGCTCCTCTGAGTCTGGCCCAAAATGAGGACTTCCTTCTTCCAGCAGGGCTTCCCTTCTCTGACCCTATCTGGGGAGCCTGACCCCCAGATCATCTTACCGAGGAAGGTCATGTAGCCCTTGGCAAACCTACAAGTTCAACTTCTTCTTCCCCTGTCTGAACCTGTCCAGCAAGTACCTAGTATTCCTGGAATACCTCTCCGTACAAACGAGGTATGCACAGTACGTTAAGCTCCAGCCAAATGATTTCACATTCACCCTGAAAATGCCTTCCCACTCTCCAAGGTTCACAGATAGCTGTTGTTCACGCTGAATACAGTGCAAGGGCACCCGCTGTTTCACTGAAGATCATCTAATAGAGCTGTTGCACTGAGTATCCTCTAAAAGAGCTGAAACACTAAAATCCTCAGAGAAGGCCTTCCTCAGAGAACCACCGCTGGTCCCCACCAGGAATACCACATGTGAGTGGTTCAACCATTGCTCCAACCAAGACTACTTCTCAGAATGCTCCAAGATGGTGCCTTGAAGACTGGTTCAGAATATGGCCGAAGTCAAGAACATCCCCTCCCCTCTGCCTCTCAAAAGGCCGACTCATTGCTTGGTTCAGGACTCAGGATTCAAAACATGGACGATTTTCAGGGATCCCTGAATTGTCTGCCTCCTCTAGAAACTGCAGGGCAAGCACCTGGCTGTTGCTGAAACCCGCACAGGACACCGAGCAATGAGCAGAGCCAGAACCACCAAGAGGGATGAGGCATTTGTCACAGCATTTGGCTTCTATAGTCACCATCAGTGACAGTGTCACCGTGACTACTGTGACTGAAAGTGCCCACCCGAATTCCCTGAGGGGACGTTTCCTAGGCAATCACTTACAGTGTCTTTCTTTAAAGGTTATTCTCCCTCAAAGTTCAGCGAACACCTCATCGTGAGTGATAGGAGTCAAGGATGCCACTACGATGTAAGTCAGCATGATGGCCAAGTAAATCCTGATGCCCCTGCTTATCCTGAGGGAGCATAATAAGAAATTAACTCTAGAGGTCACGACAATCCTGGGGCAACCGGGAGAGAATTATTATTCTTTCTCCAAAGACTTCTCTCCCTGAGGCATAGTGGCAGACACCCCAGATTAAACTTTCATCAGCAGAGCTTGGAGTTCCATCCATCTTTCATTACTGCCTGGCTCACAGAATCCCCAATTGGATAGGAATTCTCCTATATGAAGACCCAGCAAATTACATCTTAAAAAAAAAAAAAAAGCCAACGATAGAGAAGTAAAATATGGGAACTTTCAGATTAGCTAAAAAAAGATAAAGGTGGTGGGGGGGAGGGAAGATGGCTCAGTGGTTCTGATGTGCATGCTACTCTTGCAGAGGACCTGAGTTAGGTTCCCAGCACCTACATCACGTGTGTCACAACTGCCTGTAACTCTAATTCCAGGTGATCTGATGTCTCTGGCTTCCACAGGCACTGCACACATGAGCACATAGCCACCCCCATATACATAATTTTAAAAAAATCAAGCAAGCAAACAGGAAGGCAACTGCATTACTACTAACTCCCTGCCATTTCAGGCAGAAATACCTACTTTCATTGACCAATCCTACCTATTTATAAAGGAAGTCTCCTTGGCCCAAGTGTTGCTGTGGCCACTGTCTCAGTTAGGGTTTTACTGCCGTGAACAGATACCATGACCAAGGCGACTCTTATAAGGACAACATTTAATTAGAGCTGGCTTACAGGTTCAGAGGTTCAGTCCATTATCATTAAGGTGGGAGCATGGCAGCATCCAGGCAGACATGAGGCTGGAGGAGCTGAGAGTTCTACTTCTTGTTCTGAAGGCTGCTAGAAGACTGGCTTCCAGGCAGCTAGGGGAGAACCTTAAAGACCCACAGTGACAAACCTATTCCAACAAGGCCATGCCTCCTAATAGTGCCACTCCCTGAGCTGAGCATATACAACCATCACAGCCACCATGATATACAACATAAGTAAGGACTGAAAGCAACAGAAATAAATGACCATGGGTTAAAGCAAACCTTTCCATCTATTAAAGGTGATTATTTCAAGTCATTTTGTCATAGTGACTGAAAGCCGACTGACACCCCACCCCCAATATGTACACTGTATGACACAGGGTGGTCTCACTAAACAGAAGAACAGACACAGCCACTCACTTAAAAGAGCTTTCTCAAATGCTCTGTGCTGTTATTTGAATATAAAATGTTTTCCAAAGGCTCATGTGCTAAGGGCTTGGACTCCTTCCTGGGCACCGTGGGAGGCGGTGGAATCTTTAAGAGTGGGGTCTAGTGGGAGGAAGAAAGGTCACTGGGGACATGTTCTTCTGGGGATATTAAGACCCTGCTTCCTCATTACCCTCTTTGCTTCCTGGCCACATATTCCCACCATGAATGTATAGATAAAGTGTAAAAGCAACAGGCCCAAATAGTCACAGACTAAAGCAAACCTTTCCTCTTTTTAAAGGTATCTCAGGTGTTTTGTCACAGTCATGGAAAGCTGCCTGGACCCTCGCCTCTGAGACATAACAAGACTGTACAAGCAGCTGTCCCCTTTAGTCTGTGCTAACTCATTTCTTTCAGTATGTAGCTTTATTGTATTTTATTTCTTTTTCCCCGTGTATTTATAGTTATTTGTTTATTTGCCTTACATTGTGATTGCAGCTACCCCCTTTTCTACCTCCTCACACAGCTCTTCCCTCACACCTTCCTCTTCACTAATGAGAAGAAAGAGGTTCCCCTGGGTATTCCCTCCACCCTGGCACCTGACGTCACTGCAGGACTAGACACATCCTCTCCCACTGAGGCCAGAGAAGGCAGCCCAGTTAGGGGAACAGGATTCACAGGCAGACAAAGAGTTAGGATTTTCCACAAGACAATTGTTGCTTAGACATAGCCAATAATTTGGACAAAGACTGTGAAGATCTAAAAGACCCTTGCTTCTCCAGTCCCTGCCAAGGAATTGCCACTGTGTGACTATTACAGGAGCAAGGGGCTTCCTGTATGGTGTTCTCCTGGGTAGTGAGGGCTGAGCTGTAAAACTGCCACTAATTCCTGTGAAGGGAACACCTGCCAACATGGAGGGACCTGCCATAAAGATCCTGAGTACCCTGTCTGCATCTGTCCTGAGAATACATTTCTAAGTGCAGGCAGGGCCATTCAAAAAGCAGAAACAGTGCCAGTTCTTTGAACAGAGAGAAAGAAGAATTGCAGCTGGTAACTCAAAGGCCATGAAGAGAACATTAAATTCTCATGAGGGCAGCCATTCCGAGACAGGGCTCTGACCTTTATGGTTCGGAGAACCCAGGAAAGAGGTTGGGGGATACTGAAACAGAGATATCTGGGGGAGTACCATGGAGCAGAACTGAGTCAAAATAATTCCTTTTCTTATTTCTCATGCATTTTGCTATGGTGACATCAAGCTGACCTACGCCCCTCCCCCAAAATACCAGACTGTGGGAGAATGTGGTATAGCTAAATATGGTTTAGTCTGGGGCTGAAGGGTGAGTTTAAGGCTAGACTGAGCAGTGAAGTGATACAAATCCCAAAGTCAAAAGCAGAGAGAGGGCTGGGGACACAGCCTAATATGGTGGGACCCTAGGTTCAATATCTACTGCTGGGAAAGAATGAGGGGTTTGTGTGTGTGTGTGGGGTCATCTGAAGTTGTTTTTATTTTTCTTCCTAATCAAATAACTGCAGTATTGTCAAGATCCAACCAAGAAATGAGCAGTGTTTGAAAAAGAAAACAAAACAGCAAAACCGGAAACAAGAACACGCGCTGTGTGTGGCAAGAAGCCTTTGAAAGCAACTTGACCCAAAGTCATAAAACTTACTGGAGATGACCTAGGAGAAAAGAATATTTGAGAACACCCAGCACAATCCTTTATTCTATATTCATTGGATAAGAATTTCCTGTGATCAAAACCAGAGAGAACAACTAAGCCAAAGATAAATCATCTGACACTTCAGAGATACTTTGTGTCAACAGAAGATCTTATTACAATTAGTCATCATTACAGTCAGAAAAAGGATATTTAAAGCATTTTCCAGGAGGAGAAGGTGTGCTGTACAAACTGCACACACGCGAGCGCACGTGCACATGCACACACACACACACACACACACACACAACACCCCCTCACAGTTTCACAGGGCACACATTCAACCTGGGTAAGAATTCAGGACCAGTTGCTAGAACACACCTGTCCACATGCTGTTGATGGTGACTATTAATTAGGGGGACTTTTATCTTCATTAGGGCAGGTCCAATGGGGCCTCCACTTACAATCATTATTCATTGGATACAATCAAATTTTTCTTAATAAACAAACCCAGCAGTTTAATGTTGCCACTAATGTAAACGGATGAGTTTACGACCCCGAGCAGCTTTCCCGAAGTGTATTTCATGTGGATATATTTTCCGCGAAGGAAACTGACACATATCCCCCACCTCCACAGTCCACGCAAAGGCTTGGTCCTCAACTCACAGAACTGCCGGGAGGAGATGGGACCTTTAAGAGGTAGGGCCTGTTGAAAGGACTCTGGTTGGATAGGAACAGGACTGTGACAGGGACATTGGGCCCCACTTCCTTCTCCCTTTGGTTTCCTTGCCATGGTGAGGGTAATAGCTCCCTCTACCGCATGTTCCCCTCAAGATGGAAGGCCACCTTGCCGCAGTCTTAAAAGCAAGGGTGCCAACTGATTATGGACTGTGGTACCCTTTCCTTTAAAAAAATTAAATTAAAAGAAATTAATTACCTAAGACATTTTATCATACAAAGCTGAGTAACACAGAGAGTATTCCACTGTAGACTGCGATCCAAAGCCCCAGAGAGGGAGGGAGGGTTCAGAGTGTAACAAGGATCTGACACCAGGTTTAACATAGTTTCCCAGGTGACTCAAGACCGGTGCTTCTCAACCTTCCTGATGCTGCGACCCTTTATCTAATACAGCTCTTCATCATGTTGTGGTGACCTCCAACCGTAAAATTATTTCATTGCTGCTTCATAACTGTAATTTTGCTACTGTTATGAATCGTTCTGTAAATATCTGTGGAGAAAGAGGTTTGCCAAGGGGTCGCTACCCACAGTGTCTGAGAACACTGCTCTAGATCGTTTACTATGGATAGCTTACACCATGCTACACCAGCACGAAAGCTTCCATTAATGAGATCTGAAACCCTGACAATCCCATCTATCTCTTTCCCTCACTGGAGACAGGAGGGATTATCAGACTCGAGTGTCTTTGGCCAATGGATACAGGATCTCAGCACCCTATCCTAGAAGATGGGTTCATATCTGTCATTGAAAAAAAAAAGTGGGGTGTCTCTGCTAAAGTTCCCTTAGGTTGAGAGACTGGGTTCACTTATATTTGATAATTCTATTAAGAATAAGGAGAAAGTTGCTTCCCGTGGTGTGACAATGCTGAGTTTAAATCTATATAGGCCTTTGAAACAGGGAGGCGACATCCCTTCTTACCTACTGTTGGAATGGTGGCCTGGCAGGCTCATAGAGACCAAATGAAAAGTTCTCTGGTCCTCTGTCTTGTTGCCATCCACACACCTGAAGATGCCATCTTCCGCACAGTGACGTGCACACGGCACAGCACTCTTTTGTGCTTTACTCTGGGGAATACACAACCTCTAAAACTTCCTCACCAGCCTTTGTCTCTGGGAGAAGGGGGGTCTCCATATTTGTCTCACTGTGATTAAAGGAGTCAAAGGAGGTGGGCCAAGAAGGAGGAGGCAGCCCTGCTTTTCCAGGCAGTACACGGGTTCCTAATGAAGAAGGCAGGCCTCCCTAAACCCAGAAGAAGCTGCAGTCAGAGCTGAAACCCTGGAAGCAAACTCCACAGAGCCAACATCAGAGGCAATTCCAACTCCTTACCTAGTTCATAAAGTTTTTCGGACTCAGCCCTAGAAGACACTGGGAGGGGCGTCACACCATCCATTACCCCTAGGAGACCTCTTCATCCAAAGTAAAAGGACTACCCAAGAAACTACAAAGAAACTGAACTCACTTGAAGCCCTAAGAAAAACACTAGACCCAAAACACTTGCAGAACCTCTGAGGTCTCCCGGCTCAGTGGGGTGCAATGTCTGTGGGGAAGGTCTGTGCCCTTTCAGTCTGGCACTCCTACTTTCCTTCCTCATTTTAACCACATCAAGAAACACCCCCAAGAGATGCCATTTCTCAGCGAGGAACGTTACGAAAGAGAATGTGAAATGGCCTTGTTTTCCCGGGGAAAATGAAACACTGTTAATGTTTTATTCATACAAAGTGAAAAAGCCTCTTTCCTTTGCAGCATTACAAATTGAATTTGCTCTTGTAAATTGCTGTTAAGGAAAAAAAAAAAAAAAGGGAATCAAAGGCAAAGGAAAGTTAAATATATATTGGAAACACAAAGGCTCCTTCCAGGGCACGAAAGCTCAGGGGACCAATGGGAAGAAACAGAACCTTTAAGCGGCAAACTTGCTTCCTTATGTACTGTTCCGAAAGGGATCAGGCTCAAAGACACCCCCACCCCTACCGCAGAGAAATGTGGAGACCCTGACTGTCTTGGGTCAGGCACCCCCATGATGCCATCTAACTTACACTGTGCTCTTTGGTGGGGGTGCGGGTAGGGGTGGGGCTATGAGGGGCTCTTTGCTGCTCTGCCGGCCATCTGAGCTCACTCACCAGGGCTTTCCTATCCCCATCTCCCTGTGATCCTTGAAGCTGGCAGAAGTTTGACTCTCCCCACCGCATCCCCAGTGCACTGGCAGGGAAGCCATGTAATTAGCTGCATCTGCTAAGTGCATGTTGCTTTAAACAAATCAAAAGTAAACACTCATTAACCACTTGCATGTTTCCATCGTTGTGTCAATTACTGCACACACTAGCTGGCGCATGTACACATGTGCTGTGGTCCCTGTCGTATCCTTGTTTCTCCGACGACAGAAGATGAGGTGCAAAGAGGTCACACAGTTCTGCCGTCGAGAATCCAAATCGCATCCTCTCACATACATACGCGGCGACTAGATTTATTTTAAAGAAACAGTGTAGACCAAAAACTTGCATCAGTAAGATCTAACCTCAAACATGCGCCACAGGGCTATGGATGTACCACAGCGTGAAGCACTTGCCCAGCGCGCTCCGGGCCTTGTGTCAAGCACCACTGCAAACAAAACCAAAATAAAAACCAGACCTGAATGCACGTTCCTAGTTGTTCGAATATATAATGGTCTCCACTTTGGCTCCTGCTGTACAGACAGACACAGAGGACAGAAATTGGGAAAGTAAGAGTTCTCTACCAAGGCCATGTATTTTCACAGAGGAATAATGGCCACCTCAGAGTTCCTTTGAAAAGTAACTCACTGAAGTAAAGGTGAGAATTCGGGCACTGCCAAACAAATGACCCGTCGGTGTCTATGAGCTTCCTACCCACTCACACAGAGCACCTGTTCCAGCTGTCAGGACTCCTCACTCTGTATAGTTAGCTCAAAGATAGCTCTGCTCCCAGGAACTTTAACCCAATCAGCAGCCAGAGGATTCTTTCTCACATCCGGTTCCAGCATAAATGCTTATCTTTTGACTGTCAAATACCTGCCATAATCCTTCCTTTCTGGTTTAGGATGTACAACTGGTCAAAGACAATCAAATACTGGTGCTTGTGTACAAGAGGATTGTAGAAGACAAGGCAGACCCTCTCCTTATAAAGAGTGACGGACTCAATTCCAACACCAACCAACCACAACCAACAACCAACCAACCACAGAATGTCTAGGAGAGCCATTCCTTTGACACCTGTGATTTTTACTACTTTTGTAACATTTTTGTCCATTTTCAACAACATGATACTTTTAAGTGTCCCAAGTTTGACCCAAGATGCCAGAAGATGCCCCTGTACCTTGGGAATTGCCAAAAAACTGACAATAACTGAAGATCAACTGCATTGAACAGTGTCGAATTATTTTACAATGGGGTCCGAGTACGACATTAGTGACAACAGCTGCTAAAGTTACACCAGATGTGGGCTTGAAAATCGAAACATAGTTCCTATCACCTTGGAGAATAGAAGATTCAGAGTTCTTGTGGTAACTCATTTTCAGTAGAATTTCATAGAAACACACATGGAACGCAATTATTATAACCAAACATTTCAAGTTTTTTTTTTTTTTTTTAAATGGCCAAATCCAAGCCCCTGATCCTCATTGACTTAAAAATGGAAGGTTCAGGCTTGTGTGTGATCTTATCCTTTCAAACAACCCCTGATGAAGAACTCCCATTCATGGCGTGAGTCGGAAGTAGCCAGGATGCAACCAAGTAGACCGCTAATTACAAAAAGAAATACAGAGAAGAGAGAAATAAAGAGGGGCAGATTATCTGATGAGTTGAGAACTTGGTAAAATGAGGGAGGAGAAGTATGTAGACCCAAAGGCAGGAGTCGGAGCTGACGGAAGTTTGAAGGACAGAGCCCGGAAGGAAAAAGCCTGGGATACTGTGGAGGCAGGGGATCGAGGCAGAGACTTAACTGTGGCATCTCTAATCAGTTTGTTAAGCTTCACACTGGGGGAGGTGCTATGAGATCACCTCAGTGTTGGGCTTCACCAGCCCAAAGCACTCACCGCCGTTGTCTCGGCCCACACCCCACACTCGGATGCTCACGATGGGCTGCGAGTGTAACACGGAGCGGTCCATGGGTCCACCAGGCTGAGCATGTCGTTTTCCAGGATCAGGTACATGTCTTTGCCCTGGAGTCAAGGAGAAAACACGGAGGCCTTCCATGATGTGTTCCAGCCTGCTTTTCTGGCAGCTCTTATCTTTTAACTATTTACACTTCTGGATCTAGACAAATTACTAACAGGAATGTCCCTTTATGAACACCCCCCCACCCCCACTACACACAGCCCCTCGATAGGTCCGACAGTCCCCCCTCAGGATTCTTCATGCCAAAGACCCACTCCCATTCCTTAACCCACAGCCATAGCATCTCTTCTACTTCTCCATCCTAAGTCCATGGGATGTGGCCAGCAAAGGGTGGGCACGACTTTGCAGTACTTCTTGGTACAAATGGCAGCTCATTCCCTGTGCTTGTTTATCGAATGTTAGGTATTACACTGAATGTCTGAGGTGCTCAGAACTCTCAACTGCCCTGCGAGAGCTTAGCTTATAGTCTCCAACTAGCAGCTGGGGACACTGAGGCTGAGGGCTAAGTGTCTGCTCATGATCTGAGGCAGAGCCTGTAATGGGCACTGCCATAATACTGAGAGGGGTTTTCAACTCTTGTGCTCCAGTTTGGATTTGTAGGGTTTGTGTCCTCTCTACCCATATAGGCTGGTTCTCTAAGGGCAGGAATGCTAGTTTATGTAACTTCTCCCATGCAATCGTCACGCACATTTTTAAGGAACTATTAACCGTCTGCTTACAGATGAAAGGAGGTCTCTCAAGAAGGCAACCCAGATGCTGCCACACTGAAGCCGGGGAAGCCTGCCTGAGTTGAACCATGAGGCCTCTTGGTGAGGTTCCAATCCCAAAGGGATGGATCAGTTGCTCTTGGTACAATTTTTGAGAATGATGTCAAAGGGTCTTAGGATGACTGAGCTGTGCCACTTGGGGTGGCAAGGGTAGGTAGTGTCTCTGTCAGAGAATATTTAGGCTGTGGTCAGTGTCTACAGCTTGGATTCAGAATGACTGAGAGCCTTCCCTTAAGAGCAGAGAAACCATTTAAAGATGAACTCACTAACAAAAACGTAACTTGCACAGACTCATGTGGCCAAAGTGTCCCCACGGAGCCTCAAGATGGATTGCCTGGTGCCTCAAACCATGGTATCTGCAAATGTCTACCATTCCATTAGCGTAAATCACAGCCAACTACTTTCTTATAAACCCCAGCTAAGGATGGAAAGCGAGCGCTTTCACTGGGGGAGAGCAAAGACTGTTAAATTTCTTGTTCAGAGATATGGTGTGAGATCCACTTCAGTGTTAGAGTCGTCCTGGGTGACTGGATGACCCCCGGGGAGAAGCGAGAAGTCTCCACAAGGGTTTTCTTGCAACAGAGAAAACTATTCTTCCTTCTAGCACAGGATGGTTGAGTCTGGCTAGCAATTTAGTCCAGCCCCGTAGCAAGGCTCTCCCTCGGGATAGACGAGACCACTGGGAGCCTGAGAACTGCTTCTCATCATGACGTACTGCTGGGAGAAACTGGAAGTGGAGTTGCAAACGGTCCAGGCTGAAAGCCAAGTTTCCTACCCACGTTCTGCTTGTGGGACATGTGTCGAGCACTATTTAGGGTGTTCTTGATGTGTTCTGCAGGCATAGAGCTTGCATACAGCTCTCCTTGTCTGATGTATTCCTAATGCGAGTCTGGGGTGTTTTCTTCACTACTTTCTATTTGGATATTACCTCTTATCGTTTTGGTTGTGAGCCTAGCCTTTAATAGGTGAGCCATGTCTCCAGCCCTCAGATATTATCTTAACTAATAGTTCAAAGTAGACTCACTTTACTGAAAGTGAGACAACACGTAGGCACCAGTTCTAAGCTCACGTGCAATGACTGTCAGGTTCCAAAGCAAGAATGTAAGGGTCATTAGTCACCTTTTAGAGCAGGGGTGCAGGAGTGGGGAATCACATGTCCTGAGAGCCATGGGTTGTCTCCCAAAAAATTTTTAATGGACATTTCATTGTGCACATGTAAATGGGAAGGCTTCTGAGCTATGAAAGTTCGCTGTTGGATCTTTGAGGTCAGGGAATTCATTTAGCCACTTATCTTTCTGAGTAGCAAGTGGCGGGGTTACCCATAAGCTACCCTAGTGCGTCATGTTGATGCACTGTCCATTGCCACTGGTAAACTCATCAAGCCCCTCACTACAAGTTCTCACAGAGCTAACGAAGCATGGCAGAAGGTAGGAATGTAGCTGCTGTTTCTCCACGGGTGACTCACCTCTCCCCAGATGCCGACCGTGTCCCGGATGTCGTTTTTGCAGTAGGAAAGCTGCCGGATGCAGTTGTTGACAGCGACACTGCTCTTCCCGGGGGCAAGATCCTCCTCTGCCATCTCTACCCAGCCCAGAGAACGCACAGCAAAACACTGGAAGGCAAAGGCACAAGGCAGAAACGGTGATTCATGGGCTGGGGTCAATCTGTATCACGTGACTAAGAACTACACGGTAGCTGCAGGGTCTGCTCAGGCACCTTTGTTTGCCTCACTGTGGCTGACCACCCAACTCAGCAAACCTCTGCTGTTGGAAGATGGAATTGTGACGATTTGTACTTTTGCTATTTTGAGAAACATAGGGATGACCTTCCTTGTCTAATAAATGTAGTGCTCTCAGACATTTTTTTTTCCCTTGAAATGAGTATATGAGCAGAATTACAGAGGTAACTAATGGTACAGAGGTAACAAAAGTTTCTAAGTTCTCATGACCCCCCCCCCCTCCTTCCTTCTTTCCCTCTTTCCCTCTCCTATGGTAAGAAGGGTAACTGGTATTATAAAGTTCCTAGGCAAAGAAAACAGAAGAGAGTGAAGTTCATGCATATTCTCCTTCCCTCCGACAACATCAGTGGCAGTGGCCAGAAAGGGAAGAAGATGAAGGGGAAGGCTTTCAGGATAACAACCAGGTCTGGGTCCAACAGAAAACCAGCATCCAATCCTGGAATGCTTGCGAGTCCCACGGAGCTGTGGGTATCTTCTAAGCACAACTCCCACATACTCTCTACACTAGAGCTAGTTTATTTACTGTTCCCCACCCTCTAAAGTTCTGTGTTCATTGTTTCCCTTTAACCTAAAGAGCACTAGATGTGCTTGTTTTCTGCTACCAGAGGAGAAAGATAAACACGAACCCAGCTACCAACCCTTCAGTCTACAGTGGTGACCTGTCTTCCAGGAATGCTGATGTAGTAGTGGTACAACAGGCGTGGGAGCAAGCAGTTACTGTCTGATTGGACGCATGGCCCGCGCCAGGAGATGAAACCCACGCCCGACACTGCACAGGTGGCCAAGAACCAGAGACGAGGTAGGTCAGGGACCTATGAGAAAATGATGTGCTACTGTTCTGCTAATGTGACATAGCAATAAAATGACTCCTGAGGACATTCTACTATACACCATAGACTCATAGACCAGTGCTTTATTCATCTGCCATTAGAGAAGCCTCCTCCTGCAGTAGATAGAACAAGTACAGGGACCTAGAGTGAGACAATATGCAGAGTGAGAGACCTTGAAACACTCTTCTTGAGGGGATATCTCCATCAAAGTCCTCCCCTCAGGGCTCAGGTAACTGTAGAAGAAAGATCTGAAGAGCCAGAGGGGACGGAGGGCACAAGGAAACATGGCCTTCTAGACACAACAGATCGAATCACATTTGAACTCACAGACTGTGGCAACATGCACGAAGCCTGTACTGGTTTAAGCCAGATTGGGGTCACAGATTACATTTATGGGCAGGCCTCATGCCCAGCAGTAGATGGACAACAGAAAATTAATCAACAGTATTTTGGAGGTTATTTTTCATTTATTTGATTTTTGGTTTTGGTTGTTGTTGTTGTTGGTTTGGGGGGCGTTATAATGCTTTGCTAGACAATATTTTTTTCCTCTTACAGGTCTTATACATTATAGTTTTACATTAACTTATACATTATAGTTATTGATTTTGTATCTTTATAAGATCTCTCTGTGAGGGGTCTGTCTATGGTGTTTCTTGTACCTTTTCTCAGGCTTTTTAAATTTTAATTTTCTGTTCATTTATTTTTTCCTATTCAGGTTTGTTTGTTTTTTATTTTATCTCATGTTTGTTTTATTTTATTTTATTTTTATTTTTTTATAGTTTTTTTGAGACAGGGTTTCTCTGTGTAGCCCAGGCTGTCCTGGATCTCACTCTGTAGAAAAGGCTGGCCTCGAACTCAGAAATCCTCCTACCTCTGCCTCCCAAGTGCTGGGATTAAAGGCGTGCGCCACCACCGCCTGGCTCATCTTTGTTTAATTATCATTATTTTCAATTATTAAAAGATGCCTGTTTGTTTTCTAATGATGGAAGCAAGAAAGGGGGGAGATTTGTGTGGATGGGAGGACTGGGAGGAGTCAGAGCAGGGAAACCATAACAAGAATATATTTATGAAAAAAAACCTATCTTCTATCTATCTATCTATCTATCTATCTATTATCTATCATATTCATCCATCCATCCATTTATCCATCCATGCATCATCCCACCCACCCACCCACAAACCAAAGAATCAATTATATGCTTAATCACAAGACATAAAACAACGTGCAGGATGGACAATGCTCTTGAACTTGAGATTTGCTGTCCCCAGATGATCTGAATTATGTTTTCTCATCCCTCCCTGCACCCCAACGTCATCTGAAGCTATACACCAGTTGAAGAGACCACAGAGCCAGGTGGGCAAAGAGCCACATTCTTCCTTGAAAGCAAAGAGACTGGCTCTCAAGGAGAAGTTGTCAAGTTTCTAAATGTAAATTTGAAAATGCAATGATGACGCCTGACAATCTATCCCAACATGACCAACATCAAGTCTGGTCTAACCTTCTCCACACCAGCGTCATGACCAGAGTCACTTGCCTGAGTTGCTAATCACACTTCCTGGAGAGGAAAACTTAACAGAATGCTAAACACAGAAGCGAACTCATCATGCATACCACTCACAGATGCTCTCAGCCTGGAGGGGAAGGCTGGGGAATGCCTGTTGCTGTTATTCGGTCAGCGCATTCGGAGCAGCAGCTCTTACAAATAAATCCCAGAGAAAAGGCAGATCCTGGAGACTGTAAAAGCTACTCAGCTGCCTGTCTTCTGGGGAACAGCTGTGGCAGAGCCCCTCACAGCTTGTTCTGCATGTGTGCGTGAGCTGCAGGGAGGTTGCAGGGAAGGGAAAATACTTGTCTGCTGGCTGGCCTTTCCCTCTTCCGCTCTGCATTTCTCAGCTTCCAAACCAAGCTCTATTTCTCTGGTTGGCTAGTCAGAAACACACAGGCACACATCACCAAACATCCTGTTTTATTAAAACCTACTACTACCTGCGTCTGGGCTCACAGGCAGCCTGACCTCACCATTTCTCCAGGGAGCGGGAAGCTCAAACACCTCCTGCTGGTTCTCAGCACAGGCCCTTGTTAGTAAAGTCACTGTCACAACCCACCCTCTGGCCTTGCCCTAAAGCTTGTCACTTTCCTTCTGCCTGCCTCTAAAAGAACTGACTTTAGGCTTGGATGATCTTTATTTACACTGCGCCTACTTTTATCTATTTATCCATTCTTACATGTGTGCGCATGTGTCTATGCTCATGAACACATATGAATAGTACACAGCCTGGGATTCTTTGGCTTTGGGGTATTACTCTTACGTATGTGCAGGCGCATGTGTGCACAGGCCAGAGGTAAACTGGTGTCTTCTTCCATCTTTCTCCACCTTATTTTCTGAAACAGAATCTCTCATTGAATCTAGAGCTCACCAAATCAGGATGGCTGGTCCCCAGCTCCTGTCTACCCCAAAGACCATTCCTTTCTGAGTATATCACAGGGTCCCTGTCCAGGCGGCAGCATCCAGATCAGAGGCGAAATTTACTAGGGTTTTGACCAAGATAAATATGTACTTATTGTTGAACCTACCAGTTTTGAGGGCATGGCTCTTAATTAGCAATCAGGAAGATAAATGGATACGGTCTACCTTTTGCTCCTTGAGTGCAAGAACACATGGATTTCAACCTAAACAAACTCTTTAAAATAAAAAAATAAAAAAATAAAAAAAGAGGTATTTTCCTTGGCTTAAAAAAAAAAAAAAAAAGATCACCTAACCTACCACAGCACAGAATATCATTTTTTCATATCAATAAAGAAACAAAAGCCCAAACTCTATCATGATCATCATCATCATCATCATCAATTATCTAAAAATCACTGCCTTGCACATTTGCACAGTTCTTTAGTTTCTGATCTGAAAAGCTTCACTGCCATTCCATGTAGTCAAAGCTAAATGGTATGGAGGGACTACTGGGCTGCATCATAGATGGCTTCAGCCTAGTCTTTCTGAAGAGGAGCAAAGAGCACCAGCACTGCACGGTGCTGCCCCCATGTGGCCGGGAAGCTTTAATGCAGTTGCTATGTTACCTGAGTAACAAAATTGGCTCTTGGAAACAAAACTTAATTTGGGTTAGGGGGAGAGTCGAAAATATTTATTCAATCCAGCAGTGGTGGCATATCCCTTTAATACTAGCACCCAGGAGGCAGACGAAGACTGATCTCTGAATTTGAAGCCAGACTGGTCTATAGCATGAGTTCCTGGGTGGCCAGGGCTACACAGAAAAACTGTCTCAAGAAAACAAACAAACAAACAAAAACCCAACCAAAAATAAAAATGAATTGAATATAAAAATATCAATAAAACATTTTAACGGTTGCTCGTTCTTCGCAGTGAGCAATGCTGGAAGGCCTGGATGGTGTGATCAGATGGACATGGAGTCCAGCCATGACTCTATAGGATGCAGGGAGGCGCTGTGGTAAGCCACTTCAGGTGTCAGTTTCTTCAGATGTGGATGGGAGTAATAACATCTCTCACTTTATAGTGCTAAAGCCACTGAGTAAGCTGATGGTCTATACACAGCGAGAACCAGTAAATGTTTAATTACGATCATTATTGTCAATAAATATTCTTTCCTACTAGTAGGCTTTAAGCATTTTCCTAGCTGAATGGAATTAGTAGCATGTGGATACATATGTTGAGTATATGCCGTCGTGCTGGTGTGTGTGTGTGTGTGTGTGTGTGTGTGTGTGTGTGTGTTAGGGCACAGAAAAGAGAGCCCTCCCCCCAGGTCTATGATGGGGCAGTTTTGGGCAGGGCTCAGGAATCTGCATTCCCAGCAGCTCCCCAGATGTTGCTGATTTGGAGCTGAGGTGCTGAGAACATCAGCTGTCGAGGGGCAGCCTGTTCTCTATCCAGAGTTACACCGTTCTATGGGTTCTGAGTGTAAATGCCTGGTTCAAACCCCAGGGCTGCCACTCGCTGTTCCTGATCTTAGCCTTTCTTTCTCAGTATGTGACCATGTGCGTGTGCACATGCAGTCAGGTGTGTGTGAAGACCGGAAGTCAACCCTTTCGGGCTATTTCTCAGGAACCATCCACTCTGTTTTGTGAGGCAGCATCTCTCTACTGGAACAGGAGATCACTGATGACACTAGGCCGCCAGTGAGCCCCTGGTACCACTGCCTCTGCTTCCTCAGTGCTGGGAATGGATGCATGCACTGTACCTGTGCCCTGCACTGCCACAGGCTCTGCACTGCCACCAGGCCCTGCACTGACACTATATCCAGTTTTTCACCTGGTGCTGCAGTTTGGACTGAGTTCCTTATATCAGCACTTTACTGACTGAGCTCTCTCGGCTCCGTGTTAGTTCGTTCTGAGCCCCATCTTGGGAGACACATGTACCTGGGGAGAGCCTCTTCTGAAGGTCTGTGTGGTGGGAAGGAACAGTTCTAAGCCTTGCTTTATTATGCCACAGTCCAGGGTTTCAGCTTCTCTAGTCTAATCAGCAGGTGCTCAGCCTCTGCAGCTCTGAGCTGGCTGGAAAAATGATAACACAGAAGCTCAGAGACCTGCCAGGAGACTCCAGAGAAACAAAGCGGGTGGCATACTGTCTGCATGCTGTGGGGACCGTCCAGTGCTCCTTTCCCTCTTCTCTAGGCTCCAAAAGACTCCGTCTCTCCAGGATGATCATTTCTCCCTTACGCTAAGTTCCTGGTCTCTGTCTTCTTTCTTCCTCTGACTAAGAATGTGACGGAATGCCGCAGATCCCCCTGAACCACGAGGAGCAAGTGAAAGGGAGGCAGCCCACATGTGCAGAAGGAAGATGGTGGTTAATGTCCACAAAGTGTCACCCTGACTACAACAAGTGAGTCCTCTAACTGCTGGGGTTAAACAACTCTGGTACCAAAATAGATCTCACAAACGAAGGAGACTCACACAGACAAGTTAAAAGGCTAAATGCTACCAATGAACTCCCAAGCCACTCATTTTTAGGAATGGCCATTTTCGCTTAATTACTGAGTAAATGACATCCATTGAGCACCAATTAGCTCCTGGAGACTTACCCAGGTGAGTGAGGTTCAGTCCCTACTCTCTTGAGGCTTCTAAAGAGGAGACACACAGTGTGACTCTATCCTGTGGCACCTTGAGATGAGGGCACACAACGGGCACAAGCTTCATTGCTTGGGAGCTCATAGAAGGTTTTTGATTCAGAGTGAGTCACAGATGGCATCTTAAACGGTGTGGTGCTGTACTGAGCTTATAAGACAATGTATTCATTCACGTGTAAGCATGGTTTAATGCGCACTGCATGCCAAAGAAGAGGGATGCCTCAATGAACACTCAAACCAAACACTCCACTGCGCACTGTTTCAAAAATCTGCAAGTGAGGCTGAAGAGACGGCTCAACAGTTAAGAACATTTGTTGCTATTGCAGAGGACTCAGGTTTGATTCCCACCCCCACCTAATGGTTCACAAGGACGCATAGCTCTAGTTCCAAAGAATCCAACACACACCCCTTTCTGACCTCTGTGGGCACACTATCATGTAGTGCACAGACATACATGCAAGCAGAACACTCATACACATAAAAGGATTCTACAAGTGAACATTCATTTGGGCTGCCACAGCAAGGGTGTGCAACTTCATCACTGTGGACAAAACAGTCAATACTACAACTGTATGGGGATTGGAGCAATGAGCACAGCGGCTTGGGGCCAAGGAGAATCGCTAAGGAAGGCAGCTAGTGTTTGCTCATCGAATGTGTCAGCCCAGGGAACACTGCCCATTACTCAGCTGTGCTGATTGCTGTTTTGTTTCTCCACCTAGAGTTGATGATTCATCCTTAAGGGCACACGGCAGGTGGGAAGGAGGGGCGATATAGGAGAGGAGGTGGCATGCCCTGTCTGCAGAAGGCCACCTGGCTCTGCAAGTTCCATGGGTGGATTTCAGGAATTCCAAATTGTGTGTATTCTTGGAAGGAAGGAACGATCCCTGCATCACTTTTTAAAGCTACGGGTATATCGAGTTCTTAAAAAGGGTTCCAAGCAAGTTTGGTAAGAGTACCCACTGATCAAGACACAACTCAAGTATATGCACTGAGGGATGGGGTAGGGAGTTTGCACGCCTGTGATCACAGCACTTGAGAGGCAAGAGGCAGGAAGATCTGGGGTTCAGGGCTAATCCAGGCTACATGAGACTCTGTCTCAAAACACTGGAGGGGTGCCTGGCATGGTGGTGCACACCTTTGATCCCAGCACTCAGCAGGCTGAGGCAGATGGATCTTTGTGAATTTGAGGCCAGCTTGGTCTACATAGTGAGTTCTAGGACAGCCTGAGCTACATAGTGAAATGCTGCTAAAAAAAAAAAAAAATCAAAAAACAAAAAAACCACAGCCACCACTACCACCAAAAAGAAAAACAAAACAAAAAACACACACAGAAAACAACACACAACAAAAAATACGTAGGGAAAACAAAAATGTCACTAGCTGGTATCTAGGAAAATTGTTAAGTGGCTTGGTGAAAAAGAAGCTACCAGCCAGGCGGTGGTGGCGCACGCCTTTAATCCCAGCACTTCGGAGGCAGAGGCAGGCGGATTTCTTGAGTTTGAGGCCAGCCTGGTCTACAGAGTGAGTTCCAGGACAGCCAGGGCTATACAGAGAAACCCTGTCTCGAAAAAAAAAAAAAAAAAAAAAAAAAAGAAAAAAGAAAAAAAAAAAGAAAAAGAAAAAAGAGAAGCTACAAACTTTGGAGTACATGGAAGAAATGACACAGGAAGTAGATGCTAAGAATGAACGCATAACCTGTGGGGGCCCTAGCTAGAGGTGCAGGTGAGGGGTCCCAGAGCCCAGAGTCGAACACAGGAACAGTGTTCATATAGCCCCCCGACTGTGTCTGACACCTCAGCAACAGCTCCACACAAGGGCAGGCTGAGCTGACCGAGGAATTAAAACCCTCCTTCTCCTATGCGGTGCTTGGCGCAAAGGAGAAACACGCAAAGGCTTCCGTGTGGAAACGCTTTAATGGGAGAGAAAGATGAGGCCCAGGGAGTTGGCAGAGCTTCAGGGATGACCAGTGATGTCCACAGGACAGGCGACTGGGATTCAGGCTTGTGTTGCTAGATCCTAAGAGTATGATTATCCTGGCCCCTGCCCTAGTCACATAGATCAGCCCTGCTTACTGTCTGGAGATTTTAATCCCTAAGGTGGAAAGGAATGTATATGTATGAATATGAATGACTTTTAAGATATCTATCTAGCTCAAAGAGGGCCAGAACAATGCCCATCTAAAGTATATTTGTTCTATTTGATCTCTGTTCTGTGATGCTTTCTCAAGAGTTAAGAAAGTCGGGGGGGGGGAAGGAAGAGAGGGAGGTGGGTTGCAATAGATTCATTCTCTGGCTGGTCATGACTGTGCAGACCTGTAATCCCAGCACTTGACCCAGGGGCATTACAAGTCCAAGATCAGCCTGAGTTACACAGTGACTCCTTGTCTCCTTGTCTTAAACAACACAATGAAACCAGCTGGAACTTTGCTTTGCTTTTCATACCATTACCGAGAGACTATAGCAGCTCCGGTTTCTATTCTGAGCCAGATCTTTTGATTGTCCAGTAATCAAAAGGCCTTAACACAACACAACCTTCACAACGCCGCCTGAAAAGGCACCGACGGTTCAAGTTCAAATACCCTGGTGGGATGTGGCCTCTATTGTTGGGATGTCACTAGCCGACAGCGGTTACTCCAGGCAGGAATGAAGGCAGACCACCGTCACCACGGACATGCTCAGAAATTAAATCAGGCTTTGTTACTGCTTAGAAACAGCAAAATGCTTTCCAACTCCAGGATGTTGTGGGTTTTGTGGGACAGGTGTCTGGGGGCTCCCTTGAGTGGCGTTTGACCCAGTTTCTCTCTGGAAGGAAAAAGTCATTGGCCCGGTGAATTATTCATCCACCATGGCAGTGACCTTGGCCAGGGAGGCCCCAGAACATATTCAGCCCCAGCCTCAGCAAACATATCAGCTGCTTCTGCTGCCTCCGCAGAGTGTCTGCAACGTTATGAGCATCCAGGCAGAAAACACCACTCAGGGGCCCCTCTGGGACAATTGGGCTCACTAGTGCCGTTTATTTAAGATTTCCTCTTCCTGTTTCTGAGAGCAAGACAGCCTTACTGTGAAAGTCTATGCTACGCTCACATTTGCCAGGCCTATCTACGACGGTCACGTTGAGGAAGCATGTATACTGTGCTGCTGAAGCTGTGCTGCTTGGTGAGGGTGATGCACCATGGGAATATCTCCAGTATCCATCCCTGAGCCCGCATGCTTACCCACTACTATCTATGGCATTATTGGAAGGTTGTTTCCTAGTCTGGGTCGACTCTGCCTATAACTATTGAAAGGCCTAGCCTGAGATGACTGTTGCTAAGGTGCTGGGTGGGTTGAACCATCCCATCAGGAACAAGCCATTGAAACTTAAAAGGACGAGCCAGAACGCCAACTTGTTAATTTATGCAGAGTAATGCAAGTGCCACTCTGGCTCAACACAAGCACAGGCTGATGAGAACGTTTGCTTTTCATTGCAGAGCCACTCTGGTTTCTGATCAGCGGCTCACAGTAAGCTGAGCCACAGAGGTGCATGCAGAGGTGCCTGTGCCAGCATTTAAACAGCCAGGATCCTGGAGATTCTCCCCTGGCGCCAGAGACAGGCCTCTGGGGTGTGATGTGGTATAACATACTTGACTGTATCATTATTGCCTGCCCAGGAACCAGCCTGGCACTGAGCCCTATTTCTAATTAATAGAAAATCTGAACAGAGGTATGCTCAACTTAAGATATGGAACCTGTTTAAAAAATGTTCATGGAATAGAAAGAGAGAGAGAGAGAGTGAGTGTGTGTGTGTGTGTGTGTGTGTGTGTGTTAAGCACAAACTTGGAGGTATATTACAAAGTTCATCATCTTTATTGGCAGAGATAGTTTATTAGAGGCATACACTGTGCCACTTACAGATCACGGTCCAAGTTTCTAACATTCAGCAAAATATGTTCTTACACCACCAACTCAGGTGCAGCACTTCTTGTTTTCTGAATGAGAGGTGGAGGCACAGAGCACACGGCTGGAAGTGTCTGAGGTCACACAGTAAGCAAGCAGCTGAGCTTTGACTTTCACGGGTATGTAGTGTCACGATCTGGATTTCACAGGACAGGAAACGGGTGCCATGAAACTGAACAAGGGACACCACAAGGAACAGAGGCAGCCCAAGGGCAGCCTTGATTCTACCATTCTATACTTGGCATTTGCTGTTCTAGAGAGAAATATTCAGCCCTCTGGATCTCTGGATGTCCACTGCCTGGAGAAGCACCGGGTACACACAGTACAGTCAGTGCATATTGTCAAGTGAGGAGGACCCACAGACGTCATCTAAGACACACAGAAGTATCATGGCAAGAATGAGTAAACCTGGATGGGGGTCAGGGTCCTCTACTCTCTGCCTATACCCTCACTGTGCTCATCACCCTTCGTTTCCTCACTTGCATCACCGGAAGGAAGCCATTGCCCCTGCAGGCGCTGTTGAGGATTAAATTGGTGTAGCTCTAAGCAGAGGCCCGGTACAACCTATATATAAGAAGGAAGAACAGTGATGTCCACTGGGTCAACTCTGAAGCCAAATATAAACCCTAGAGCTCCCTACTTAATTCCCAAGTGACACAGGACCAGATACTGAGCTGCCCCGTGCCTCTGTTCCTGACACTGACAGAGACAACAGCAGTACTTACTTCTGTTCCAAGGAACACTAAGAATTTGAAGACTCCTGCTGAACGTATACAGAGTACTGTAGATGATCTAGGGGCGTGCTCAGTGTGCTAGCTTTTACTAGCATTAACTTCAAATGACTGACGAATGAGCCACACTGGCTGGCACAGAGGTCACCTAAAAGGACTCATTCAGCCAGTGACATAGCCTGTAACTGGGGTTAAATGTGATGTTCAACTCCGAGAGCCCATTTGCAGATCAGAAGGGCGGCTCTTCCCATAGGCAGTCACTGCTTAGTTCCCAACAGCATCCTCATCTGACTCTTTAGGGCAGTGGTCCTCAACCTTCGACCCTTTAATACAGTTCCTCAGGTTGTGGTGACCCCCCCCCCAAGCCATAAAATTATTTTATTGTTGCTACTTCATTAGAAATCCACCAGGGGGGGTCTCGACCCACAGGTTGAGAACCACTACTTTAGCCAAGTCTAACCGGTGGGCTCTAAACACAGGTCTGGAAATTGGAACTCATGGGAAGGGCCCTGGGACACTATGGCAGAGGGGCATCCTGAGTCCTCCCTGTATCTGGAGTCCTTTAAGTGAGCATCTAGTAGACTCCTGGTCTACACACTGGGTACCCAGAGTCCTGCCCTGGGACTGAGCCCCACCGAGCACTGCATAGGTCCAATTCAATGGGAAATGGACACTCACTGTTCTAATGACACTTCATCCACGGTCCCCATGGTCAGTACTGACTGGGAAGCTCATGCTGCAAGGCTCCGCTCACCAGCGGACACTGAACAAGTTTTGGGAGAGGACAATTTAAACAATTCCTGCCCACCCAAGCCATATGGGTCAAGTCTAGAACTCAACAGTACTTTGTTTAACTGTTCCAGATTGAAAAGCTTATATAGAAGTCAAAATGAATATCAGTATGGCTCTAAGAAAGGGATTCGTATGTAGTTTTTTTGTTTGTTTGTTCGTTTTTGCAGTAGGGACTATGGCCTCATGCACGCTAACCATTCCCTACCACTTTGCTATACCCTTGACCCCAAAGAGACTTCGTAAACCCAACACCTCTTGATCTGATTTAGACTAGAGAGATTTACTTGTCAAGTATCCTTAAACAGAGTCCCAGGCAGAATTCTTCCCACCCCCACCCCACTGCATCCCAAGGCCCAGAAGGACAGCTCAGAGGTACCATGAAGCATCATCAAAAGTCCTGTTGTAAAACTGATCATGGAAAGTCTCACAAAAGGGAGGCTGACTGCATCTGCCGGTGATGATGCTTGAGATGCCCGAGCCCAGTGGTGGCAATGAATGTCGGCGCTTCCCTTCCTTCCTCACAGCTGCAGTAGGAGCCTGTGTAAGGGGAGGCCAAGATGCTCGCCTCCCAGAATCCTGCTGTTTGTTGTTCCTGCAGATGTGTGGCTGATCCCTGTGTACCTAGGAAGCTACCTTACTCCCAATAAGCATGAGCGTATCTCAGTTTTGTCCCTGAAGGCGTCTTGGAAAAGACTGAGAGGCAACTTCTTGGTTCTGCATGGCTGATTTACACTACAGATTATGTTTTTGGCTGCAGAGCTGCGGAGGCTATTCATTGAGTAAGCACAAAGTAAAGCCATAACGTGTGTCAGAGGCCAGCACGTGAAGTGGAATGTTTACTTTGCCAGGGAAAGCAGGGTGGTCATGTGAGCTCTAAGGGAGATACTGAGCCAGAGGAAAGGAACAGAGAGGGCCTGGAATCAAGAGAGCTAGGCTGCCTCCATCTTTATCCCCTAGCCTAAGAATGAATGCATGGCATGGTCAGATCTAGGGTAACCTGGGAAGAGGGGGACATTGCATAGTTCATCTTCAAATAGCAAGTGTATTTGCAACACAGAAAAAAATGCAATACTACAAGCAAGACTACTGTTATTATTTTAGCCAATGTTTTACACGCTCTCTAGGAAGTGTCTGAAGCAATTCAGAGCCTCTTTGATCTACCCTGGAATGTGCTCTGGCAGGTGATTCTACCACAAATGGTGACCACCCCCCCAGAAAGGGGCCTTGAATAAAGTCCCTCCTTTGAACAGCTCAAGTGCAAAAGCCTTCAGTATCTAGTAGGACACAGACCCCATTTTCAAGTTCCTAATTTATGTGCAAGCTGTGAATGGAAACTGTAAGTAAGCCAACAAACAGTCCATATGTCCCCAGCTGAAGTGCAGCAAAGTGTGCTTGGCCTCTGCGGTCCAGCTCTCACACTTAAAACAAGTGTCCTCTCTTGGTCCACCCACTGCTTTGACCTCTTGCTTGTGATCTTCCTAGGTAAAACAGTCCTCAAAGGGTTTGTGGGGTGACGGCTCCATCAACAGTGTCTATTTACAAGTCTAAGGACCCAGCTAAGAGCTTAGGTGTGGTGGTGAACATCTGTAATCTAGTGTTTGGAAACAGATCCCTGGAACAGATGTGCACTGTTCATCCAGCCTAGCCTTACTAAAGGCTTCATTTAATAAGAGATTGTATCTCGAAAAACCAAGAGGAGAGACACTTAGGAAGACACCTGATGCTAAGCTCTGGCCTGCACCTGCATGTGCACACACACACACACCTGCATATGTACACACACACACCTGCATGTGCACACACACACACACCTGCATATGCACACACACACACACCTGCATGTGCACACAAACACACCTGCATGTGCACACACACACACCTCACAAATGCACACTACACTGCACATATATGCACACACATTATGTCTGCATATAATGTATATACAAGATGTCTGGATGCATACATATATTTGCACACAAGACACACACTACATACACACACAACAACAGTCAAATGCTCCCAAGCCCAAGAAGACCTAATGAAGAACAACATGTGCTAGACATGTAGTTCAGACAAGGGTCAACGCTGAGAGTGACGTGTTCAACATTAGTGAGTCAGTAATGCATGCTAATTAAGGTAAACTCATAAAGCGAGGCTGTCTATTGATCTCAACGCAAACATGACCGCGGGCCTGCTCCACTTGCAAGACTTCTGTACTCACTAATTCCATGTTGAAAGTCACTTCTTGGAGGATGAGAACTGTTGGTTCACCAGGGAAGCGTGTGGGATCATGGGGGGCACAGAGATCTTAACTAGTCTCATGCTTTCTAGATATCCATGAGTGCATGTATAGGGGAAAGGCATTCTTTGACAAGATCGGGGACATGAAGCCTAGGCTCTTGCCCAGGTGTTGCTGTGTACAGTGATTGTCAGCATGTCATCTGAGTTAGTGAAGGCTGTTCTCCACACCTGACAGAAGACAGACAGTGGGACTGTTGTGAAGGGAAGAGAAGGATCTGGGCTAAAGGATCTGTCTGGATGTTTCTAGTTGTAAAATGTCTCCCAAGTCTCTTGCCCTACCCCCATCTGCTCTGAGCACTCATTCACACTGGGCAGATCCCTCATCCACCAGGCATGGTGGTTTGGGTCTCCCAATCTTTCCATTTTCTCAACTCACGCTGTTCAATGTTCCCGTTTACAAGGCCCTTGATTTCTGAAAGCTACAGATCCCCTGGGCACTCAGCAGCTCTCTCTTGCCTTTGCTTTCCTCCACAGCTAGTCCTTTCATTTAATTGGCTTAGCCTGAACCTGGGTTCGTGGTTGGCCCCGCCCTCCCTCAGTTGGTGGGTGAAGGACACGAATGGTCTGGAGTTCAGCGTGCCCAGCCCCTCAGCACACAGCCTGACTGCTCTGAAGGTCAGGTGAACTCACACATAGGAAGCCGGACTTACAGCAATTCCTGGCCCTTGGTAACTTTTAGTCATAATTAGTGCCAGTCCCAAGACTCGTTTTAATTTTTATCATTGCTCTTCAAGAAAGGTTTTGTTGCGCCACTCATCAAAACAATTAAACGTCTGCAACTTTCTACGAAGTGTCTGAAATGAACTCAGAGAGTTCATAGATTGTGAAGACCTACAAAGACCTCAATTAAAAGCACGGCTGTTCCCAGCCCCAAGGTGCACTTACGAGCCATTTAGTCCTCAAAGCTGACTTCGAGCGAGCTACTCTCTACTCACTCAGGAAAACCATTTAACCACAGCATGGAGCCCTGAACACGGGGCTCTGGGGATCCAGAACCTGACCGTCTCATTTCACAGCTGAGTAAACCAAGTCCCGAGAGCATGCCAGGGCTGCCACAAAGAAGTGTGGGTATCTGCTTTGTGAGTGACGGGCATGGCAGGGCAGCAAGGGGTGGAAGGCTGTCCCGAAAGGCGTCCTTGTCAGTAACAACCTCTCACCAAAATGCTCACAGCCTCAGTCCCATCCTATGCCCTACAAAGAAGAGGAGCTTAGCTCAGAACCATAGCGCTTTAAGAATTTGTATATAGATTAAATATATTGAATTCTGAGTAGAAATTATATGAATTTACAAGTGAAAAGTTTACTGGATATAGTGTTAATCCCAGCACTCAGGAGACAGAGACAGATGGATCTTTGTGAGTTCAAGGCCAGCTTACTCGGCAAGTAAAGATGCTTGATCCATGCTACGGAAAGAGAGAAACAACTCCTGCAGTCCTCTGGCTGGTACCCACACCAACTACACCCCTTCCAGGCATACACATACTTAACGTAATTAAGAAATGTACTTTTTAAAAGGTAAACTCTATTTGCAAAGTAGTATTTCATAGTAGAAGTAGAGTGGCTTCTATGATGTAGTATTGGTTGGAACTTGTCACTACCATGTTGGGGAGGGAGTTCTGCCAGCTGAGTGGGCCTGGGTGGATCTATCCACTGGCAGCCTTCTCTCCACTTCTCTGAACCACTATCCAGCGTTCACTCAGTAGTTCCCATCCTCTGGGTCTAGATTGAGTTGACCTCAGCTATCCTCACAATCTTGTTTTCAGAGCTAAACTCAAGACCCTTACTTATATACTCTTTGCTTGATCAACAGGCCCATCAAGGGCCAGGACTTGCCAAGGTCTCACAGCATGGACTATTCAGAGAGTGATGGTGGCATTGCCATTCCACTATTCCATTATATTTACAGCCGCCCACATGTCAAGGAGGTCAGGTCCCCAAGCATTTGTAACTGACATATCCTAGCCAGATTGACAGCTGCTCATTCTTTCTTCAATAAGAAGTGTCCAGAGGAAATCATCAGAAAACTGAATGCATAAATCCTATGAACTGTAAGGAAAGTGGAGACGGGCAAGAAAAGCCTCCTCAGGGGAGTGTGAGATGGTACCTTATGGTATCTGAGTGTGAAGAAAATGACAACCAGGCTGGCCGCCTCCACAGGGTCTCAAGTAAGTGGGGTAGGATTACAGGAGAATCTGAGCAGCAGAACTCTGAAACAACAACAACAACAACCACAACCAACACCACATCCAGATGGGAGCCAAGGACGATAGGCATGGCATAAAACCAGGATGGGAGCTTAGCTCTCCCAGAGGGGCTTCCCTGTACCAATGGTGACAGTGGGGCCAGTATCTGAATCTAGGTTTTCATCTCAGCACTCAGAGCTGTGATCATCACAGGAGCCCCTCCTTCTTCCCTTCTCCTTTTTTCCTTCCTTCCTTCTCCCTCATCCCTATCTGCAGGGTCTTGTTGTACCACCTAGGCTAGTCTGAGATTAACAATCCCCCTGCCTCTGCCTCCAAACTGCTGGGGTATGGAAGTATACCACCATGCCAGCTGACATACCTTGGTTTCCAAATCACTTTGTGGAGATTATTCACCCCAAGTGAGAAGAAGACAGGATATACAGAAACAATAAAGAGGCCACAGGTATGCATGGATGGCTTCAGGATCTCTGCACATTTGAACAAGGCATGTGCCTAGTGCTAGCCGAGTTACCTTTGCACAGGTCTAAGTAACTGGTCAAAGCAGTCTCTTCATCTAGTACCTCGTGGGCTGTGGATTGTTCCAAAGCACTGGCTATGCTCAGAAAAATTGAACAGACAGACCCACCCAAATGCTGGTTACATATGCACACACACACACACACACACACACACACACTGGTTATACATGAACATGTGTGTACATGTGAGCTTTTCATAGAGGGAGGTTCATTATAAAGTTCAGAGGAGTAGGGCAGTATTATCGAAACATGCTCACACGCCAGCTAAATGTCTTGGCCTCCATGTCAGTTTACCTTTAAGGTTAACATTTTATTAAGTTACAAAAACAAACAAAAAATTGGGGGAAAATGTTTTATAAGTGTTTCATTACTTATCACAGTCTGTTTCGTCAGCAGAAGGCACATTTTAATGTTGACAGTGGCAGGCCAGAGTTTACCACAATCCCTCATCTTTGGCAGATCTTGTCACCCTGGATCATTGTCAACGCCGGGAAAGACCGCAGAGCAAGGAGCGCACAGCTGGGCAATCTTAGCATCATTCACAGTATTGGTATTTATGTAGGACTTTGATTTCTGTTTTTTTTTTTAAAGTTATTATAGAGCTCAGTGGTAGAGCATGATCCAACATGACCAAAGGCCTTGGTTCAATCCCCAGCACCCCAAAGTAACAAATCAACAACGATCCTGCCCTCAGCCCCCTAGTCTAAAGCCACTGTGTTAAGACCAAATCTTTCCCACCAGGCTTTTGGAGACTCAGCTTAGCTTTGAGCAGGAGATCCCAGAAAATGAATGTCTGTGTTTTGAATTTGGGTGTCTCTTCCCCGCTCCTGCTGCATTAATCAGAGACTCTGGATTGACGACAGTATAACAAGTGAGCTTCAGCGTGAGGGACGGGGAGGGTAATCTACTCTGTGTAAAGTGAACACTCGCTCGCACACAGACACTAAATGCAAATGGTCACACACTGCTCGCAGGCTTGCTGCGTCACACCAGCAAACAGCCAGGACCACTAACATGCAGGAAACTTCTTACCCGTCATCACGGACTCCTGCCTATATGGAGGATTAGAACTTTGTGTACAACTGGTGTATAAGCAAGGCCTTCCTATGTTTTCACGGAGGTCAGTGTATACCACACGTCTCTTCTCCCATTCATGCTGTACACGGTACTCTGAGACACATGGTAAAGTCCAACTGCTTAAACCATCAGCTCAGGCTCAGAGATTTTGTGTATGTGACACCTTAGAGATGGCAGAGACTAGCCGGCCACAGAGCTAGACAAAGCCTCGCAGTACTTCCAGACACTTTATCTACACAATAGACCAAACAGCTAACCGGCACAAATGACAAAACTGTTGGGAACTGCCTATTTTCTAGGAAGGACTCAGGAAATAATATGATTTTTATGTTGTCTCTAGACATAGCCTATCGGTCTCCACGCCAATGCCGGGAGGTCTCCAGGATAAGATCAGCATTACTTCATCTTATAGATGAGAAAGCGGAAGAAGTCCAGAGAAGTTAAACACCTTGCTCTAAGCCACACAGAGTGCCATTACCTGATCAGACTGGGGTTAGAACTTAGGTATTCCAGCTAATATTCCTTTCTCTTAGTGTAACATACTAGGGACAGAAATCCTGGCTGTATTTCTGCCCTCCCTCTTGTTGTCTACTTGAGTATGCCAGCCACACACACAGCAGAATATCACCATATAGTCCTAGTTTGTCTACAATTTTCTATATAGACTACACATGTAGCAATCCTTCTGCCTCTGCTCTAGAGTTTATAGGAACTATAGGCAGCACCATACCACCCGGCTTCCTCTGAATTTCTAAGACTGACTTATGACCATAAGTGAACTTGGGCCTACGGTATGGAACTCCCACCACTGCAGTCCTTAGAGAACCAGAGGAGGTGAACCAAGCATGCGCTTTAAGGGCAAGCCTGCACTTGCGCCAAGAAAGGACAGCTGACGTGCAGTACCCAGCAACCAGATTGCCGGGGTCCCTGCGGCTAAAACTGAGAGAATGCACCCCCTTGGGCTTGTGAGAGATCAAAGCAGGTGAGCCTCATGGCAGTGCCAACAGCAGAGGGGAGGTGAAGCAAGGATAGCTGGAGATCTGGTTAGCAATGTGTTGGTTCAATGGCTGGGCATGTTTCTAATAAAGAAGTCTTTCATTTAGGCAGTGGCTCTCAACCTTCCTAACGCTGCCACCCTCTAATACGGTTCCGCATGTCGTGGTGACCCCGAACCATAACATTATTTTCATTGCTACCCCATAACTATAATTTTGCTACTGTTATGAATTGTAATGTAAATACCCGTGTTTTCTGGTGGTCTTAGGTGGGACCCACAGGTTGAGAATCACCAACCTAAGGGTCTCTCAAAGTCAACTGAAATAATCAGTGCGTCTGAGTTTCGTGAACCGATCCTTTGTTAATTCCAGCGCATGCAACTGTCTGAAGCACTACTTTTGGCCTGCTGTGACTATGGTACCTAACACAAACAACTTAAAGGGGTTGTGGTTTCAGAGATTTCAGTCCTTGGGGACGGAGCTTGTGGCAGAGGCTCCTCACGTGGCAAAGAGGAAGCAGAAAGAACAGGGTTGAACGGAGGGCTGGGCTGCAACCATCAAAGGTCCTTTCCAAGTGTCCACCAGGCAGGCTTCGCCTCCCAAAGACCCCCCTCAGCCTACGCACTGGCGGCGGTTATACTTTCAGCTCATTTCACGTTCTCCACAAATGGAGAAAGCATGGGCCTGTGGGGGACATTTCAGATTGAATCCTAACCTGTCACTGTGAAATGCTGCCATTATGGATTCTTACATATTACCAGGCTTTCCTCCTGAGCCTGATGGGTCATGTACCAATGTATACACACTTGCCATGAAATAAGCAAATGCCCAGTGACCAGCTGCTGCAGACAATGGCTGAAAGCCCTCACTCCTGGTGCCAGTACAGAGATGGGAAATATAGAAGCCGGCTGCTGACTATGATTTCCTTACAGATACCTGAGCTGGAGGCAGAGGGTGAGACCCTGTTTTTCACGGCTGGGCTGAAAGGCCTCAGACTTGGAGGATCTTTTAATAGGAGTATGGGGCTGTAGAGAGGGAGAAATGGCTTAGGTAGAAACAGCCTGGCCGTGGACTCATTCTCATTGTCCTATTTTTTAAAAAAAAAACCAAACATCATTTTATTAACTGCAAATAATGTCTTCATTACCACTAAAACACCGTTACCTGGCAACCAGCCTGCGATTGGAACAAGGTCGGAGATGTGCTGCATCTTTTGTGGGGAGCCATGGAGAGCCATCTGCATTCTGGGAACCCTCCCTGAAGAACCCAGCCCTGCTGGATGAGGGAACTACAGTTGTATCTGCTTAAGGCTGCGAATTTCTCAGAGTGTCCATCACTCAAAGTTCCCTCCCAGAATCCTATGGGGCCAGGTTCGAACACCTGGTGGTCTACTCTCTGCATTGTCACCAGTGTACTGTGAACAGCTATGACTCACCCTGATTCCTACAGAGCCCTTTCAGGGAAGAGGGCAAGCCTGTCTGTCTTTAGTTAGCCTCTTCAGGCATCTGCCACCAGGCCCAGCCACTAATAGTCGATAATGACATCTCTTGTCCCAGCAGCATCCTTTAGAATTCAGAGACTTATCCATGGCAACCGGTTCCTGGATGACTCACTTGGACAAGGGCAGTGACCAGAAATTAACAGGGGGGGGGGAAAGAAGCCGGGCTTCTGCCAGGACTTCAGTATTACGCCCAGCCATGTTGGCAAATAAAGGGCGAGGAAACAGCTTTAGAAAGACAAAAATCTGTCCCCTGGGCTAAATCGCTTGTCAGCACTGCTGTGGGCTGGGGGAACTGGGGTCGGGGGAGGTGGACCAGACCATGCGGGGTTAGGCTGCGCAGCCTAGCTTTGTGCCTTGGTGTCCTGTGGCCAACTACTCGCAAGCAGAGCTCGTCCTTCCTGGGGTTGAGACAAGATCTTGCTATTCCCTCCATGAATTCCCACCCAGAAGCTGTGTCTCGGTGGCTACATCTCATTCAGCCAGGACTGAGCACATTTGTCAGTGGTTCCAGGGCCTGGCTTCTTGACTGAGTCACACAGATACGCACTTCCCTTGACAAAGGACATTCTCTTTGAATGGCTGGTGCCTGGGGATTTTGTCCTCTCTCAGAATTGGCTGTAATAAAGCTTCCCAGCACACACTCCCTGTATTGTGACCCTGCCATCTCCTATCAAGGGTCCATTTCTCTACCTCTTGAATCAGAGCTCTATTTTTGACTAACAGAAGATGGTGGCACCATTTCCAAGAAAAGCCTTCTCTCACCTGATAGCCTGAGCTTCCTGTCTTTTCCTGCCCAGTGATATCAACTGCTAAAAGCCCAATGCGAAGTGGCCTTGGAGGATGAGTCCAGTGAAGGGCGGCACTAGAAGCAGATCCTCCAAGTCCTGCTGCCTACTAGTGGATCATAGAGGAATTGCACTGCTGTGCCTCTGAATTCTGCACAACAAAGTCATAAGGAAAATGAAACTGTTTCCAGCTACCAAGTTTTGGAGCAGTTTATTATGCAATCCAGAAGATGTGATTCCAAAGCCACATAGCTAATAAGAAGCAGATCATGAACTTGAACCTAGGCAGACCAGGACCAGCTAGAGTCTATGTCTTAACCATCACAGTAAATACTAAGTATGTTTGCTCCTGTGACTAATTAAGTACTCAACAACTGTTTTTTTTTCCTACCCAGTTAATGAGTCAACCATGCAAATCAAATCCAAGAGTCTCTCATAGTTCAGAATTCCTGAAAAAAAAAAAAACAAAAACCTAAATCGTTTTCAATGGCACAAACTACATGCAACTATAAAATCCCACAGAAATGCTAAGGCATGATAATGACTTTGCTGCAGACCAGAAATAGATCTGAATGAGAGAAGACACTCCCTGCGATTTCCTGTTTATCTCTTAGGGTTAATCTAGTGAATTGCTAGCTAATAGAATTACTTCATGGAAATTTATGCTAATAGGAACCAAGGGAAGGCTTAGATAAAGAAATCTCAAGAGAAATATTAGAACCTCGAGCTCATCTCCCATTTGTTTGGGAGTTCCGCTGTGAAGCTTACTCAGCTCTGACTAGCATCACTCCTTCCTTTCTTTCTCCATGTGGGGCAGGGTGCAGCAAGAGCAGGACACAAGCAAAGCTCTCATAAGATCCAGTGCCTGGATAATAAAATGGCTGTGCAACCAAGCACTAACTGCAAACAGACATAAGCGATAGAGGGTACTGCAGTCCCTCTATCTGATGTCCCTGCAAAAGACACAGCAAAATCATGTCTTATCTTGATTTAAGTTTTGAACTCAACAGTGTCACCTACGCAGCGTTCTCTGTAGGCCTGCCACATCTGCATCTGTGTGGATGCAGCTCCTAGACTCAGCAGTGTGATCCTGTGTCCTAACCCAGGACAATCATACCAACCTTGCCAAGGCCAGCAAACCACAATGCAACGGGACACAGGAGTCCAAAAGAGGGTGAAACGTCCATCTTTAGGCAATGAGCTCCCAGTTCCAAAACTCACGACCACCCCTGGCAACTCTGGTACCTCAACCCCGTCCAGCCAGACAGCCAAAGCGACCTTAAGCCCGGGGAAGCAGTAGCCTGAAACATGTGGGCCTGAGGCCTGCTTAGGTTTGGGAGTCCTATGTATGGGGTTCAAGTCTTCTTATTTTCACCAGCTACCAGGTGAGCACCCTGTGAGACGAAATGGATTATTCAACTTGTTCTAAGCATTGCTTTCTTATCTACAGTGTAAGGAACTTGTACATTTGCAGGACAAGTTCACGAGCAGAGCGCAGGGCCCATGAAAGGGGAGTCGGGACTGTAGCATCCCTTTTCTAGACTCAGACATAACCAGTTCATCTCTAGTTGCTGTGGATTAGGGCTGCTCCATTTCATATGCAATCTTATAACTCCTCAGAATCAGGCAGGGCTTCTAATAAGAGGTATGTTCATCTAACAGACGAGGAATTTGAGACCCAATGGATCGAATGCTTCCGACAACAGAATCTTGTTTCCTTTACTATGAGTTCAAAGACCAATGCCCCCGAAGCTGCTCCTCACAAGTGCCACAAAAAATGAGGTCTTTTTAGCTTATTATACCAATAAGCTACAAAGACAGTAGCATCAGGTGGCTGGAGGCTCAGGAGACCCACGTTCAATGCTGTCTTCGCCACTAATTGTAGAATCCAAGAACTCACTTTAAAAAAAAAAATCTTTAAAATCACTTAAATTTTAAACTCAATGATTCTAAAGGAAATGTAGTCATTCTTTAAAGGTGTAATCCCAGTATTTTCCAGCAGGTGGCACAAGATCTCCTTCACAGAAACCTGAGCAGTTACAACAAAGGATGGAAAAGAATTAGTGTATTATTTTTCAAAGCGTTAACTTTTCTACAATTTGATTTTATTTTGATGTTAATAATGCATCTAGTCAGCAAATGAACCATACATCATGGAAGGACTAAACTCAGATTTCACAACAGGAAAGTGGGCTGGGCGGGCGCAGGGAAGATTGTAGATAATGGGGTCTGTTCGAGCCTCCTACCTGGCCATCAAAGTACAAGGACTCATTCTGTAATTATCTGTGAAAGGCCTGGGTGTGGAGGGATATTTAAAACATTTTCTTCTCTGATAAAAGTCAGCAAAGAGAGGAAGAAATAATTGGAGAGAGTTGTTTAAGAGCATCATGGCAGACAGTTCTGCATTTATAAAGACCTCTAGGGACAAAACCTAAGTGGCTTTTGTGGATTATATCCTAGAATAGAGAGGGGACAGTAGAAGAAAACTGAGCATCAGAAAGAAATGATTACTTAAGAGCTTTAATCATTTCATAAGAAATGTCCTACTTGCTGATGGCACTCAGTGGCGGAGGGTATACTTGGCATGCTTGTGACTGTGGGTTGAATCTCCTACACAGGAAGGGAGGGAGGGAGTCAGGGAGGTGAAGGGAGATGAGAAATCTAATACTAGAAAGTAATAGTTCGTATGCAATAAAACCAAGACAAATAAATAAAAAGCGGCAAAGCCTGGGGTAACCCGGAATGTGAGAAGTGGGGTCTACAATATTTCTGATGGGGCTGTACGTTACCGTAGGCTTTCTGAAAGCAATTTCACAGTAAGTGACAGAGCCATAAGACTGACGGCCTTTGACCTGGCAATATCGGTTTTAGCAACCTCTACCAGAACAGTAATTGGAAAGGGAAAACAGTCACCCATTTTGAGGAAGCTACATTTCTGCTCTGCAGTGTTTAGAACAAGCCCGATGGTGCCACTGCCTAAATGGGGGTTGGAGGACGCTGCTGCTAATTAAACAGCTGCAATGATGGCAATGGTGAAATAAAAATGGACAAACCTGAGAGCTGCTCACAGCGATAGATGAAATAACTTTCAAAGTGCTCCTTACCTGCACAGAAAATCCTTGGATGTCAGGGTAGAGGAAGGATATTAGTGAAAGACTGACTGTTTAATGGTGCTATGGTTATGAAGATGTTAATATTAATGGAAACAGGGTGAAGGGCATGTGGGGACTGAAGCTGGGGAACTTTTCAGTGAATCCGTAATTATTTCAAAATAATAGGTGTTAGAATTACATACGAGCCCACATGCAGATCACCACCGATCATAAAATGTATTTAATGTCGGAAACAAAAGGAAGGCTCAAAACTGTTTATGAGTTATAAATATACTCGCCCTTTTGGGCACTGTGCATGTGTGCCATGTGCGCTTCTGTGCATGCTGCCATCTCTGTGTATAGGGTTCACGAGAGGCAACGGACCTTCAAGATTCATTGAAGATAAGTGAGGTTCCAAAGATGTCTAGCATTTTTCCCCCAAGACAGGGTTTCTCTGTGTGGGTCTATCCTGGAACTCATTTTGTAGACCAGGCTGGCCTTGAGTGCAGGAGACACACCCACCTCTGGTTCCCCAGTGCTGAGATTAAAGGGCGTGCACCATCAACCCTTATCTTCCTCAATTCCTTATTCCTCATCAATTCTTATCTTCCTAGCATGTAAACTTTATATATGTGATAAGGAAGAATTTTTTTTTTAATTTAAATTTATGTGTGAGAGAAAGTATTTGCTTCTTGCTTAGGTGTGCCCATGGAGGCCAAAGTGGTTATTGGGTCCTGACAGCTAAAGTTATAGGCATTTGTTAGCTACTGGAACCAAACTCAGGTCCTTTGGAAGAGCTGCAAGTGCTCTTAACCACTGAGTCACCCCTCCAGCCCCAGGGAGACATTTTCACAGAGCTCTTTTGGGTAATCAGTCAGTCCTTATAGACTATATAACATAGAATTAAATATTTTTTTGAGTATATGTGCTTGTTCGTGTTTGTGTGTGTGTATGTGTGTGTGTATGTTTGTGTGTATGTTGTGTGTGTGTGTATGTTGTGTGTGTGCACGTGCACTTATTTGGGAAACAAGTTCCCTAATTTCCAGCAAACTGAAGTTAATTTTCTTGTTTTTACAAAGGAGGTTGAACATCTGGAAACTCTAGGCCTCTTCTCATTTAGTGGCTCTGAGTCTCCAGGCAAACAGAAATATAGAGGGGGAAGAGAGATAGGGCTCTTCCAAACTGGCTTCATTAGTGTCCGTTTTAACCTGTTGACTTCTTCAAAGTTAGCTAAAAGCATGCTTTGGCTTTTGATATATGTTGTAATTCTGGGTGGCTTCCCTGGGCCCATTTCCATGGTGGGCTGGCTGATACCCTGAGGGACTGGATAGAATACAGCATCCTCTGTGCCCTCCCAGCCGTTCATGAGGGTGAACCTGTGCAGACAGCTCTCCATCAGTACCAGGTTCTCTCACTACAGCCTCGCCTGCTTCTAAGCCACACTAAGGTTATCCTACTGAGGCTTGGTCTGCAAGAACCATCCAATCCACTGGAAGAACTGGGAGCTCAGCCCTATTTCAAGCAAGGGTCACAGCATCCCAACCCTTCGTTAGTTTACGTGTAATGAACAACGTCTACTTATTTTACCCTGTGCTTCCAAAACAGAACGCTATTTTGTTGGCAAGACCTAAACTCCTCTGTGTCTAATCAGAAGGCGGCTGAGGACTCTGATCACAGAATTTGGTGTCGCCCCTAAAAGACTTCTGTTTGAGAACTTTCTTGGAGTCACTCTATGTGCTGAGACTCAAGAGGTATTGAACTTCCTAGTCCTCAGTGTCCTCATCTGCACTCTGGTCTGTGCTAGACAGACCTAACAACTTAGTATGAGGAGTGGGTCATCAGAACGAAAGCCTCTAGGACCATGCCCCTCAAAATGCTGGAGCCTCATCAACCCTGCACTGATTGTATCTCGAAGCACAGGCTATGAGAAACAGGAAGGCCAATGTACACGGTGATAACTATAAAGGTACCGAAGACCCCCTCCCCATCCCTTTCTTCTCATAGTGCGTTTCTATGTCATGAAGAACCTTCTCGATCGAGGGTGGAACAGGAAAATTTTGAAGCAGGTTTAAAGTTTATAGATGTCGCTTCAAGTTTCTGATTTGGTCCTCTTAAGGACACGCCCCATTCCCTCTAATAATCTTCAATATGGATAATATGCTGATAACCATGTGGATGTGAACATGCCTCTCATCCACTTAACCCACAGAACCCCGTGGCCGGCCAGCACAGTGTACTGTTACATTTTGGCTGTTTCCTCTTTTCCCTCTCTGAGCTGACTGAGAACTGGCGCTCCTGCACTGCCCAGCATGGAGAGAGTTTTGCACTGCATCTCGTTAATCCAGGGAAGGGATCAAACTTCAAACACAACTTAGTACACTAAACAAAAAGATGCAGGTCGTCTTGATGGTTACACAAATACCTCAGAACTAAAACTGGAACAGGGGTTCTCTTAAATAAGTGTCAGAGCGACTAAGAGAGAAAGGGCTGTTACTTAGTAACAGCTCAGAGCTGATGGTTACTTAGTAATTGGCTCAGGGGTGATGGCTTCTTTAAAAGGGGGAGGGGCCACTAGCCAAAGCCATCACTCTGCTGTGAGAATACAAGCTAGATGCTGAAGTCTTTCTTACAAACCTTGGCTTCTGGGTCACTGTTGATACTACAAGAATCATCGTCATCAGCATGAGGGGCGTTTCTAGAAAGAAGAACATAAAACTGGTCTTAGAATTCTGTTGCAAAGACTAGATTGCAGAAGCCATCCCTTTTGGCACACCCTCCTACCTGAGTTTCAAGGATGCATAGCGTAGCGTTGCTCCTTCAAACTCTTTTAAACTGGGGTCTGGGTTAACTGTGGCTGCGTGCAAATCCTAGAGGGAAACAGATCCTGTTAGGGTACAGCGGAGAGGCCCATTACCCTGTCTCAAATACCAAAGGGGAGAGAAAGCCCCCAGCAAGAGGCGGAGAGTGGGGAGTGAATGAGCTTAGGCAGAAACTGGCATGCAAAGGCTGCTGTGTGATGGTGTGGCTCACAAGCTCTGGCTCTTACAAGACAACAGGGGACCTGGGGCACAGCAGCTCGAAGCCACTCACAATGGGAGACATCAGTAAATAAATAAGTAAATATACATGGACCACGTGAGTGTGAGCGGCTGGGTCAAGAGGGCTCGCCACTCAGCCTCTGCAGAACGCATGACATTCACAAAGAAGAAAAAGAAGCAACTGCAGCCATGCAGAAAGGAACGAAAAAAATATTAAATGATCTAAAATCTGACAATATACTTGCCTTCCAAATGTCACTATTAATCTTTCCCCATTCAGAACAGCAAAATCACTCCATGGCTGTTTCTAGACATGTAATTATTCACATAGGGAAAAAAAAAAAAGCACATCGATTTAAAAAAAAAAAAAAGAAAAGAAAACACAAGGGGGGAAAAACACAAGACACTGTTGTTAGCATTGATATTCACAAGATGGGTTAGGGAACAGGTTTAATCTAACAGTAACTTGTCAGCGCACCCTCTCTAAGATATATCATTATTTGGCCAGGACAGGGCAGAGATGGTAATTACCCACCAAAGTAAGCAGCCCAACAGTATTAGACCACAGTGCAGTTATGTCCTAAGTGTGGTCCTGGAAGCAAACCATATACCTTCACAGTCCCCAGCCTACACAATTCCACAGACACCCACCACCCCGTCCACACACAGGTTTTCTAGAGATAGAAGTGGAATTAGGGGTGTCAGTATGCTGGCTTGGAAACAGGGGGACACTCATATCTAAGAGCACAAAAGTCTGGGGTCAAGTTATTGTTACTTCAAGGGGGAAAGGGAATGACGAGAAAAGAGCTTAGTCAGGAGCACAGGCCGCCATCAGCATTCTGGTGAGATTTATTGCACATAACGGGAAAGAGCCTCACACAACCTAATGCAAACTACCGATTCATGAAGTGCTCTGCTTCTGTGCCACGCGCGTCTGTCCAGAGTTTCACACGTGGCAGGGCAATCATTTCCTAGATGGTTACAGACCACAGCATGAGCTCTCGCCATGGCTCTCCACGTGGACGCGACTCTTTCTCATTCCCTTCGACACAGAGAAAACTTCTTTTTCCTACTGTGCCAAGGGAATACTCAAATATTTTTCATAGATTTATGGACCAAATGAAACTGAAGGATAGTTTTATAAATCTCTCCTCAGATGAGACATCAACGGTGGAAAGATTTTGACTAAGAAACTTCTCAACTGAAGTATACTCAAAATGAGCGGGAAATGGTGGCCCAGACCTTACGGTCAGGCCACTGAGGTCTTAGGCCAAACAGCCTGTGGAAAGGTGTGCTGATTAACACCGCGGACGTGGCGGGGTGGATGAGCTGCTGCTCACGTCCACTGTCAACACAACGGCTTTCTCAAATACAGATGAACTCAGATCACTACACTGATTTTGAAAAGTAATCTCCCCTAATGACTGTAAGAGCAGGAACGCTGCCCGTCTTAGCTGTTTACTCTCTATCCCTCCAAGTGTGTTCAGCCTCCACTGAGAAGCATAACTCTTCTGAACTGTGACCGGCAAGACTGGGAACCTGAGATGGAGCAGCCTCTCACGTATGTGTGTTTTCTTGGGAAAAGCCATTAAGTTTTCCTCCTATTTTAAATGCATATTTTAAACTTTATTTTGTGCGTGTGTGTCTATGAACGTGCACCGGATGCATGCAGGAGCCTGCTGAGATCAGAAAGAGGCATCAGATCCCCTAAAACTGCAGTTACAGGTGACTGTGAGCTGCTACGCGGGTGCTGGAAACCAACCTCAGGTGTCTTGCATAACCTGGAAGCCCTCTTACGAGTGGGGCCATCTCCCCAGCCCCACTCTTCCTAGTCTCAGAGGGACCAGCAGTGGACAGGCTTAGTCACTACTCTGGAACTATAGAAAACTCCCCTTGAGAAAGCCAGCAGCAAGTGCAAAAGAAAGCATCAAACTGCGAGTCTCTTTTCCAAGTAAGGCCTCACAGCTCAACATCAGGACCCTGGCTGCGCGGTGGGCACTTCCAGCTTCCTTTAGGTTGAACTTCGAAAAGGGGCATCAGCTGAGGAACTGAAGAAAGTCAGGAAGACTATGTCTGTGTAGGAAAAGGATGGATGAGAGATGAGAAGAGAAGCATGTGAGGATGCAAAAAGGGAGGGAGGGAGACAGCAAAAGAGGAAGAAAAAAGGGAAGAAGGAAAAAGAAGCAAGAAAGAAAGAGGAAGGAAGGAAGGAAGGAAGGAAGGAAGGAAGAAGGAAGGAAGGAAGGAAGGAAGGAAGGAAGGAAGGGGTGATATCTGAAAAAGACACCTGAAATCAGAAATTATCCAACAGGGACTCTGCTGGGACAAGGGGGGACAGAAGAATATTCTAAATGGAGCTTTCATTAAAACTTTAGAATTTAATTAAAACATGCCTCTGTTTGAGTGCCAAATTTTATGCCTTTTTATATATTTGCTCTCTGGACAGAGGAGTCTCTGTAAGGGGACGCTGGCTGTGGTTCTAGGCCTGTATAGCTCTTGAGCTGTGGAGTCGGCTGGCAAGTCCCCAGCTCACCTACTTTTATATAAACGAAAGCCTTAAAGACTGACTTTGTAGATGCTAACACCAGTGAGTGCTTATTGCAGAGCTCCAGGAAGGGACAATGGCAGCTGCATTTGTGACTGGACCAAAGGCATTGATTTTTAAACCCTATTTTAAAAGAATTCATTAATATCAAAGATGAGAATTTTTCTTTTTAGTAAAAGCAACCATAACTTTTCTTTCTTTATTCCTTCCTTCCTTCCTTTCTTCCTTCCTTCTCTCTTCTTCCTCCTTCTTCTTCTTCTTTCCTTTTTCTTTCTTTTTTTTAAAAACAGAGAACACACTTTTTCTTAAATTTTAAGAACAACAGAGTATAGTGATTTAATTATTTTTAGTAAAGAAGTGACAATTTTTTCTACATTTAGCTAACTATTTAATACATCAATTCATTTATTTTTTATAGTGCTGGGGCTTGAACCCAAAGCCTCAAGCACGCCAGCCAAGCATTTCGCCTCTGAGCTACAATCCAGCTCTAGTAATAATGTTTAAGTAATAAAAATTTAAAAATAAAAAAAACCCTCCTGGTGGTTCTTCGGCTCAACACAGACGCTACAGTCACTGTGGTCTGTAGTGTGCAGCAGGGGAAGATGAAGGGAGAGACAAAGAGGAGGCAGTAAAAGGAGGAAACAGCAGGAGAGCCATATGTTTCTGGCAAGAAGCGACACATAGACAGGCTGAGAGGGGAGGAACGGACAGAGAGCATCTTCCATAAGCAGTGACCTGCCTGGCAATCTTCTAGGCAGAGTGGCTAAAGTCTGGTGTGGCCAAGAGATGTCCAGGCCCAGAGCTGTCGCTGGAATCACCCTCTCCTGGTCCTGATTCTGGCCATGCTCAGGGTGCAGCATCCATTTCACTAAATATGATGCTCACACTCTGTTATGCGAATAGCTGCAGAGCCCTGGCTCCCATGCTCTATACTGAGCACTGACCCAGTGCTGGGGACACAATGCCTACCCTTCAAGACCCACTGCACCAAGCAGGGGTTGTGCAAGGGTGGACCCGCTAGGGAGAGTCACGCATGTGTCCTCGATGACTGAGCACTTTCATCTTAATTTCCCTTGTAGTGGTGGGAGATCTTGGAATACAATTCTGCAAATCAAAGAGAAACGGGGCAATGACCTTCTGTTGGAAAAGGCCCTTCTTCAACAAAGCCAACAGGGTGTTCCTGAGGATGGATTCTCATGGGCCGGAAAGTCCTGAGGGGGCTGTCTTCACTGCATGCTATGGCTAGAATGTATCCTCTCAAAACTCTGTATGGGAAACAATCCCAAATGCGCAGTGGTGGGGACAGGTGGGGACAGTGGTGGGGACAGGGGACTAAGGGAGGTGGTGAGGTCATCAGGGCGCCACTCTTGTAAATAGATTAGTGCTAACTACCACTAATGCCTTAAAGTTTATCCTCTTGTTCTCGTGTCCCCTCTTTGCTCAGAAGGTAAGAGAGCAAGAGGGCTCCCATCAGCTGCAGCTCCTCAAACTTGGACCTCCCAGCCTAGAGGCACCACTTTCTGCTCATTACAAATCTCTGTGGCACCTGCACTGGAGCGCAAAACACACTAGAGCACTGTAAAGTGCTATTGGAGACCAGAGGGTAGAGCGCAGGATAAACCCAGCTGGGAAAGCACCTGTATGTTTCCTGTGACCTTGGTGGGGGCTGTCATCACACCTGTGTGCACCTCAGAAGTTCTGAAGCCAGCACAGCTCATGGCTCAGCACCTCCATGAGGCCTCCCCTTAGAGGGGGCAGTGGCTTGGTGAAGGAGGGAGTTGTTATTAGCACACGGCCTGGCTGAGGGGAATGAGTTAGGGGTCCTCTGGTCCTCTACTTTTTCTTCTCATGTCAAAAAAAGTTCAGTAACAATAAGGCTCAAATTATACTTTTCAACCCTCTTTTATCCAGGCCTGCTACACATGGCTTTGGTAAAATGGCAAAGAAGATGGGACATTGGAATTCTGAAATATCAAAGAACTGGGCAGGGCAAGAGATCTGTGTATTCACTCTAGACATCTCCATGTAGATATAATGTCTTCCTTCTTTTAAAAATACTCTCTAGGTTTTTAGTGGATGTATCAGATTTGAAAGGGCACAGTAGCCCTCCTTTTTAACTATGGTTTTGGCTTCTTTTGTTTTAAGTTACTCGAGGCCCAAAAATATTAATTGGGAAATTACATGACAAAGTATGTACAACTTTTAAATTGTCATCCTGAATATCATGACACTTTGTACTGATCTGCACCGTCTCACCTAGGAAATGAATTATCCTGTTGCCCATCATTTCTACAGTGTATACGCTCCTCTCGTTACTAACTGAGCAGCTATCCTGGCATCTACTGTTGTGGGATTGTGCTACGTACAAGGTTCAGACCTAGTCGTGAGTTTACACAGAGACTAAGGGATATCAGAACATAGCTCCAGAAGACAAGGGGCACTACTGCATGGAATTGTCAATTATTACAAGAAAATAATTCAAAGAAGTTAAAAAACAAACAAACAAATACCAAAACAGATTGGTAAAGGCTGTTGTGCTGGATGGTTTTATGTGTCAACTTGACACAAGCTGGAGTTATCACAGAGAAAGGAGCCTCCCTTGAGCAAATGCCTCCATGAGATCCAGCTGTAAGGCATTTTCTTCAATTAATGATCAAGGGTGGGAGGCCCATTGTGGGTGGTGTCCATCCCTAGGCTGGTAGTCCTGGGTTCTATAAGAAAGCAAGCTGAGCAAGCCAGGGGAAGCAAGCCAGTAAGCAGCACCCTTCATGGCCTCTGCATCAGCTCCTGCTTCCTGACCTGCTTGAGTTCCAGTCTTGACTTCCTTGGTGATGAACAACAATGTGGAAGTGCAAGCTGAATAAACCCTTTCCTCCCCAACTTGCTTCTTGGTCATGATGTTTTGTGCAGGAAAAGAAACCCTGACAAGACAGCTGTGCTGTGAAACGATGGTCTTGGACCTCAGCGTGCAACTGGCAGTCTAGAGTTGGGAGGGGACCGAGGCTCTAGTTGATTTTGATGCTTCAGGAAGTCAACTGATGGCATCAACTGTTACAAACATGGTTTCTTCTCCACTCAGCAAACAATGAATGGAATTCATGCACCCTATCAGAATTATCTAGAAGGAAATGGTATAATCCTGAGACACTTTTAAAAAGTTAACAGGCCTCATCATAATTTAAGGGCTTTCAAGAAAGAGAGAGTAACTTCTTTTTAAGATTTATTTATTTATTATGAGTGCTTTTGCATGTAACCTGCAGTCAGAGGGGATAGACCATTCAATGGTGGAGCCACCATGTGGTTTCTGGGAACTGAACTCAGGACCTCTGGAAGAGCAGCCAGTACTCTTAACCACTGAATCATCTCTTCAGCCTCAAGAGAATATACTTATTCCTGGGAGATGCCAGGGCATGACCCTTCCTTTGAGGAAGTAATATAGGAATAAAAGTTGGGGGAGGGGCGGTTTCCTATAGGCCTGGTTGTCACACCATAAAAACCCATGAAAAGACCATGTAAGAACAGAGTTCCAGGTCTCACCCTGGAGCTTTTGTGTCATTGCTTAGATGGCAGCAAGGAACCTTAATGCTTTACGAGCACCAGGAATCCACCCTGAGCTCCCAGGCTGGGAAACACTGCCTTTGCATCTGCAAGGCCTATCCTGAGGTTCTTTCCTGTCCTCGAATGTCATACATGAAATGACAGGAAAGTCCCTCAATGTGGCAATTCCCTCACTCCACAGACACATGGATGCATGCAGGTTTTGAGCTTGGACACTGTGCTCTTCCTGGGCCATTAACAGTTTAGGCACCCAATGGCCACAAACATGTTGGCAAGTACAGAGTTACTTTGTAAGGAGATAGGATCCCCTTGAAGGATCCCACTTGTACACTCCTTTGAGAAACCCTAGCCATCTCTACATGAAGATGCTAAGCAAATCTTGGCCACAGGCCAAGCGCTATTCATAAAATACATAGTATATGGCCCGCTTTCTCTTTTAAACATTCCACAGCCACATAGTTTCAGAGGTAATTTGGAACAAATATATGTTTTGGGAGGGGGAGGGAGGAACAGCCCTGTGGGCCAAGTTTCAGTAGCAAATACTTCTCGGCCAGTTGATAAACTTTTAAAAATACTTGCTGGCACGTGTATTGGAAACAGTATACGCTGTGCTTAACACTTCGTGGGTGAACTTTGGAAAGTGAAATGTAACAAATTCCGAAGTGTAAGGAAGCTTGCAGTCCTCAACTTTTGTGCCACCAACCAATTTGGTGCTCAGTGATCTGAGTTTTTCGTTTCAAGCCAGCTCACGAGAGAGCTCAATGAAAACATGCATTGCCGACACGACACATTACAAGCTCCTTCTCTCTCTTAACATTCTGCCTGTTTCCCCCTCATGCTTTGAAATTAGTTGAAATAGATTCTATTTAGAGATCAAAGAGATGGAGCTAGAGAAATATCATTTCTCTTCCGCTGTCATTGGCACCTGGGACGGCGTTATTAAGTAGTCATTTTCTGGATGGCTTTGCGTGTGATGTGGCTCTCCCCCTCATGTGAGATGAAGAGATCTGAGAGACTACATTTCCTAATAGAGTGTGTCAAGTCTGGGCGGGGGGAGGGTGGAAGCAGGGGTCAACGGGTCAAAGTTCAAGGTTGACTCTACCATACACTAGCTCTGTGATCTTGTGAAGGCCACTTAGCTTTCCTGTGTCAAAATGGGGAGGGGAGTGACAACCACCCTTGGTAACATGTGTGTGTTTTGTGGGAATAATGAGACAAGACACTGGCCTGGCCCTGTAAACATCTGCTCCCTTTCAGGGCCTCATGGGCATGGGACAGGCTGCCCCTTTCCCCACCTTTCATTTCTCGGCTTTTTCTGCTTGTCCTTCTTAAGTCTGTTGGGATAGATGACTTAACGATTGCCTCTCAAACGGGAGAAAATGGCATGAAGTAAACAATCAAAAGGCAGATCTGAGGACTAGGTAGCAATCTGTCTTATCAGGAGGCTGGTGGCCTGAGGACTGTAGCTTAGTCACCAAATAGTTGCCTCGTCTGTGTGAGGTCCTGGCTTCCATTCTTGGTTCCAGAATGAATGAATGAATGAATGAATATATGAACAAATAAATATTCAAATAAATGGTAGTGGCAATTAATGCTTGCTTAGCAGGCCTGAGGTTCTGGTTTGATCCTCAGGACTTCAGTAAAAACATAAATCTGATAGATAAATAAATAAGCTAGCAAACAAACAGATAAACGGCTGTGTATGAGTCAATCACTGCCTGTCTGCAACTTCTAAAACTAAGTCATCTTTTTAAAGATCCACTGAGGGAGAAAACTGAATAGTAAGCACAAATGAGAACAAGATGGGGCAGAATCCAGGGTACAGCCAGGGCATCTGTAACACCAGCTACATGGCTACTCAACTTCTGATTCCTGGAGGCTATCTTCTCTGTCATGGTTGAGTCCCGTGAGGGTCTAACATAGTGTTTATGAAAAGACTCTAATTTTGTTCCTTGTGGTGCTGGGGATTGAACCTAGATCCTAGTGCATGTCGGGAAAGTGAGCTATCAATTTTCCTAAGCAACGAGAAGCCGAAAACTCCAAAGAACAAAGGAGATGAGATAAGTCCTTTGGAGCCAAGGAAGGAGCCCTGAACAGTGGGTGGGGGTAGGAAGGGCACAGAGATGGAAGGGAACGCACAAGAGGGGGCTTCAAGAGCCAGGATGGGGGAGGCCCTCTCCTACCTGACAGGTTTACCCAACACCAGCTGCCCAGCTCTGCTGTATTCTTCCTAAGACATTTGCAGAAAAACACGGAAACAAAACTCTACCATATTAACTAAAGAAATAAAAATGCAAGCTACACAACCTCAGACTCCACTCCCTGGATTCTACCAGGGAGGCACAAGAATGACTTGATCCTGGACTAGGGAGTAGATCTTAAGTTAGTTAGTCCAACCTCCTGACTTCAGGGACAACAGGAGGCAGAGGACCTTGGAAACCTAAAGCCAGGGACACTGAGATAATCCTGGCCAAGGATTCACAGGCCCTGGGTACTGCTTGTGTCGTTGATAGCTCTGTGCCTCAGTTTTCCTATCTATGATGTAGTTTCCTGGTTGTAGGTGCTCTATTTTTGAACACAACTAAGCAGTTAGGATAGAGTAACATGGCCCTGTTATACCAAGAAGGTATAACAGAAGTGGATACTGGCTGGCTTGGCACGGGGGAGGCCATCTGTAGTACAAGACGTAAGTCCAGGGTATGTCTGAGCTGGCCCAGGGAGCAGACTCCTTCACACCAAACTCGCTGAAGGCTAGAGCTGCACTAGTTTATTTTTATTCCAAGTACACCTAATGCAAGGTTACTAAGTCATTGACTAGAAGTTGCTCAGGAGGTAGAACTATTAGGCTTCAATGAGAAGCTATCAAAACCATCTAGGGCTAAGTAACAAAATCCTACGTAGTAAGGTGGCACTGAATCAACATGTCAGATGACCAGGGCAAAGTCCGAACCAACCAAGGCTCTCATCTATCAAAGAGGGTATAGCTAGCTCTAACCCATCTCTCTAAAGGTGGAGACGTGGGGCTGTGGCTAGAGAAGGGAGATGCTGAGGCTGAGTCTGGGGAAGGCAGATGCTGAGGCTGGACCTGAGGAAGGGAGATGCTGAGGCTGGGCCTGGGGAAGGCAGATGCAGAGGCTGGACCTGAGGAAGGGAGATGCTGAGGCTGGACCTGAGGAAGGGAGATGCTGAGGCTGGGCCTGGGGAAGGCAGATGTTGACACCCTAAAGCAGGAAGCTGAGAAGAATACCAGTCTTACTGTCTCCCAGGAAAGAACAGGTTACCAATCAGAAAGTCAGGAACTTTTAAGGGTGATAAATGCAGTGGCAAATGCAGAAGAGTTTGGCCAGTTAGGGGTCAAGTTCAAATGCACCCATTTCTCAAACGCAAAGAAAATGGACTTTAAACATTAAAGAACAAAGGATTTATCATCAGAGAAAAAGTGGAGGGAAGGCAGAAAAGATAGCCTGCTAGAGAAGCCACTGACATAAATAAAAATAAATAAATAAATAAATAAATAAATAGCCGTCACTTGGCTGTGACCTTTCCCAGTGATAATTCTCTTGAGTGTGCTGTTGCTAGGCTTGACAAATATTTGCTGCAGGAATCATTACATGAATGAATACCACAATGAAATTTTTTAAGGCCTCAATTCTTTGTTTAAACATCCCGATTTCTTCCTTAGGGATACCCAGAATTTATACCGCTAATTATTTCTAAAATAATGTCACTTCTGCTAAATAAACACATCTCCTTTTTTTCCCCCTCCTTAAATAGGAATTAAGCATTTAAGTACTCTCAAGGGTATTCCTGAAAGACATCTTCTGCATGCTAGCAAATGAACCCAAGGCTAATGAGATACATGATAATTATAACACGCCTGGCTAAGAGATATTCTTCTATGCGTAAATATTTCATGGATCCAGCACCATGCAATAGTACCTGCAGAGTAAATTACTGTCTCTATGAGCCCTGGGGAAACTTAGCCACTTCCCATTAATCAACTCCTCTTGTTTTTGTACCTAGAATGGTGTTTCCAGAGACCAGAATCCATTAAAAGGGAAAACAGACCCGAACGACAGACATTAGCACTATTTACTAAGAGGAAGCATTACTGAGCTCTCACATCCAACATGGACAGCCATCAAAAGGCTTACCTCAGTGGCCTGTTGGGGCGGAGGCTGCTAGTCTAAAAGGAAACCGAGTTACATCTAGTAAGCATGTAAAAAGACAGTCTACTTTACCTCGTTCTCTGGGGTTGGAGACGGCGTTACAGAGCTAAGTGACCCTTTCCTAGAACCGTGGAGATCTGCTGGGATGGAGACAGGCCGCTCCCACTGGGTCGTCCCTGTTGGGATGTGCCAGTAATAAGTCCCAGCAATGTCATTGACTCTTTTCCAGCCAGGCGGCAAATCTGGATCTGTCTGAAATGAGTGATCACTCCAGATATCTGCTGGGAGATAGAAAAAAAAAAGAGAGAGATAGAACTCTATTAAAAGAGAAAAAGAAAGCTTCCAACAGCCAGGCAAACCCCACACGCAGAAATGTCTGCACTGAACTGAAAAGAGCCTACCATATAAAGTGTGGTGAAAGGGGTAATTGAGAGTAGACAGAAAACCCTGGAAAGGCTGGTGGCCATCTCTGAAGATGGGTATAAAGACCTCATTTTCAAGTCACCCCATACCTCCAAGAACCACAAGTTAAAGCTCCATGAATCATAACCAAATGTGAAGGCAAATTCCACATGTTTATGTACAGAGCCTGCCGGATCCTGCTGTCAATCAGGAAGACTGACTGGTTGGCATTACACATCCTTCCTGGCTATAAGTCTGAGTTTCTGTAACCGCTTTCTATAGATAAAGCACTGTGTTTGCATCTAGACACCCACAGAGGAGCAGTGTCTTTTTCAGGACTCCAGGACTCTGCACTGCACACTTTTAGGAAAAGCAAACTGAAATAAATAGCTGTGGAATTCAACAAAAGACCAGATTGGCTTTAAAACTGGGCCAGTAATGCAAACACATGGAAGAAAGTGGGAGTGAGAGGCTATACAGAATAATGGTGGAGAGTGTGGCAAATGGGCAAGTATCTGCAGAGTCGAAAGACATTCAAATCCAATCAATAACCCTTAAGCAACATAGGTGCCAAATAAAATTAACCCTCTGGACATTTTCTCAGTTTACTGAGGAATTATTTGCTTTTAAACCCTTTTCTTCCTGTCCTTGAGTTGAGCCTATTAAAGGGATAAAAAGTACAAGAGAAAAGAAGCAGGGTGAGAATCTGAAAGATGGAAGGACCATTAAGTCACAGAGTAACTGTGTCATTGAAGGTAGGCTGGCCTCCTGGGCTCTACACTTGAACACTGTTCTATTCTGAGGGTCAGAGCCTTTTCTACAGACGCGTACACAAAGCCAGAATGCTTTATTGCATTTCCAGTGAGGACACATGTGGGCCTTGCTCAATACAACATTGTAAATTGTGGGCACACATTACCAAAGCTGTTATAGGTAGGACAGAAGAGAAGGAGAAGCCAGACAAAGAGGCTGGTCAAGCCCACGAGCATAGACGTGCATCCACGCTGTTGTTGGTGCACCCGGCATACACTCTTCTCATTTCAGCCTGCCAGAGGCAACACAGCCACAAGTCTCAAACTATGCTGGAAATGTTGCCTTCTATCCGCAGGAAAATTAAGCATGATTATGTGATTCCAAGTTAACAACACTTGTAGCAGCAACTCTAACCAAATGTTTTTTATGTTCCCCATTCCTGGCCCGCTTTCAGGAGGTAAATGGGTTGTTTCTGATAGCCTTTTGTTTTTAGCATCTCAACTGGGGAAGGGAAAGTAAAAACACAGAGGACTTACAATGGAGAAATCTGGAGTATGTGAGTGCCCTTGTAGGGTCTCATTCTATGGCTCCCAGACAAAAAGGTCTGGGGTTAAAACGAGAAAGGAATGCAAAAGCACCCATTCTGCCTCTGTGGCTTATGAAGTCTGTATATTTATACTTGAGAGTGAGGAACTGCCATGCACACCATCAGAATATGAATTCATGTCAGACCAAGGACAGAGAGGTCTTGGCTTTTAAGCCACATTGCCACCTACAGTGTGTGAGGGGAATTTTGCACCAGATAGCAGGAATTAACTTGTTCGATACTGAACCACACACATCACAGTTTTACTTGGCTTGTATTTTAAATTTCTGCTGAGATTGTGTTGGGAAAGTACTTGAAAGAGGGGTTTATTCTGTTGCTAAAAGTAGATGCCAATGATAATGGGGGAAGATGTGGCAAAGCTCCAATACTCACAGCATCCTTGCAGAAGCATCCCAAACTAGGTAAGAGTTAAGTACTAGGAGGACAGGAAGGCATCATGTTGTCTCACCCATCAGCCTCTTTCCCCCAGCCCCAAACAGATACTCAGTAGTGGATGGATGCATGGAAAGATGGATGGATGTTTGGATGGATGATGGATGTTTAGATGGATGTTTGGATGGATGATGGATATTTAGATGGATGGATAGATGAATGGATGGATGATGATAGATGTTGGATGGATGTTTGGATGGATGATAGATGGATGAATGGATGAATGGATACATTGATGGACAGATGGATGAATAAGGTGGAAGAAATTAATGAATGAATTAGGTCTTCCAACAGTAAAGTTGGTGTCTAACAGAAGAGGAATTCTGAAGACATCAGTTGTGTACACCGTCACAAAACAAACCACTGACATTTATGTGGGGTCACTGTTTATTTCTTTCAATGGCATGTGTGACTCTCCTCACAGATAACAGGGACAGGGTTAGTAGTCTACACCAATATCTACAGCTCCACATTTGTGGATGAAAGTAACTGGGAGTCACACACACTTTGATAGATCCACTGGGAGGGCTGAGATCACAATGGGATGTTCTTACTTTCCAGTGGCAATCTCCTAAATGATGTCTGTATCAGAGAAATTATTTGTCCTTGGGTGGGTCCTATACCATGGCAATCGTGTTAGATCCAGCATTAGAATGCAAATGTACACCATGGGACCTAACTGGAACTAAGACCAACTATGGGGTCTTAATGAAAGACGGGTCAGAGAGGGAGACTGGCAGAATAGACCAAACATCTCCAGAGTACTTTTAATATCTCAGTTCTTAGCACAACATTCTTACATAGCCATCAAGTTGGCAAACAATAAAAAGCAGTATGCCCAAGGGCAGATAGGTCAAACAATGAGAACTTGTATACATTGTATATACTTGTATACATCCTAGGGGAATCTGAATATAAGCCGCTGAAAACAGAAGAGTATCACTAATTAATAAAGAAGTTATTGGGTCATGCCACTGCTAGGCTCTTTGAATTGTTTTCCAAGTTATACATCATGGTCCAGCAATTCCACACCTGGTATATGTCCTAGAAAACTCACACATGTGCATTAGGTATTCAGACCACAGTAGCAACACTAAAATGGCCCCGAGCTCAAAACAACTCAAACCTCCTTTAATAGGAGAATGAGAAAATTACAGCAGAATAAGTAAATAACAGAAATGAACCAAATACAGCTGCACATAACAATACAAAGTTCGCCACATGCCACAGATGAAAAGGAAGAAGACAAAAGACACTATATTCGTGACATTTCCATTCGGGTAAAGTCCAACCATTAATTATTTAGTGATAGGCATAAATGGTTTAAACTGTCAAAATTGAAAAAAACACAGTTGTGACTTACAAAAAATACGGGCTGATGAACAGCCAACAGTGTGGTGGTGGGGTCGGGGTGGAGGGTGTTGGTTTTGATTAGAGAAAGGTATACCCCAGTTATTCCAGTCTAAAATTTCCACTGGTGGCGACACGGATGCTCCCTTTCCAAGGATCTATTAATCTGTATGCTTTCTCGATATTTCTGAATGTATATTTTTCACAAGTGAAAAAAAAAAATAGAGGCTGGAGAGATGGCTCAGCCGGTAAATGTTTGCCAACCAAGCATGGTCCAAAGCAGGAACATAAAAGGTAGTTGTGGAGGGGTGTGTGTGTGTGTATGCATACATTGTATATACTTGTATACATCCAAGGGGAATCTGAATATAAGCACACTGAAAACAAAAGAGTATCACTAATTAATAAAGAAGTTATTGTGTACACACACACACACACACACACACACACACAAAGTTAGCCATGTCAGAATATTTTTAATATCTATAAGGATGATCCACTCTCCCTCAACAACAACAATAATAAAAAACAACCCACAGGGGGTTCATTCAAGACTCCAAGGAGCCCTGCCATGGCATTATGCATCCTGGCCTGGGGATGAGTGGCAATGCCCTAGGGAATCTTCTTCCCTGGCTAAGCCATTCACTATATGAATGGGTCTGATCAAACCAGACAACTTAAAACGTCAGATCAGAGTAGGACACAGGAGAGAAATAGTTTCTCGTGACCATACGCTCCTATTGTTCCCAGGCTACACCTCAGCAACACAGTAAATATCCAACTCACAAAAGTGTCCCCACTGCAGTACAAAGGAAATGCCCAGTATAGAAATCATGGGGCCATACGGTTATGGCTACCACGGTTCCAAGAATACGGATAATATTAAGATAATCTCCTCATGACTTTTCACTGGCAAGGGCAGCCTAGGACACCAGACCTGCTGGCCTTCCTCTTTAATGAGATACTCATTCTTTTGTCTTTCAAATGTCTGTCTGTCTGTCTCCATTGCTGTCGATGAGAAAACTTCATGATGTTTAAAACCAACTTTCCCAGTTTAAGGCACAGTCCATGCCTGTGCTACACTTGGCTTAAGCCTCTCTCAAACCCAAATAAAGAGAGTTGCTTTGTGTGTTTTTTTTTTTAGTTTCCTTCTGTGGTTTGCAGTCTCCATAGGTAAAAAAGTCTAGCACTTTCCACTAAAACATGACTTGGCTGCATTTAATGGTCAAGGCAATCCCAGCTAGAAGGCAAGGCCAGATCCCGGCCTTTTAGGCATTATGTGGCTGTGATGTTATAGATGCTAGGAAAATTACAAAGGATACAGAGGCTGGCTGGGTGTAGATTGCATGCCCTTTACTGCAGGGTTCAGGACATGTCCGTGGCTGCCCTGAGACGAAGGCAAACTGTTATTCCCAATTCTGAGGCTTGCAGAGGACAATAGGTGAATTTAAACCAAGGAAATAAAGCATGTCCTGATACAGAACAGGATCAATTCTTCAGAGACCTGAAAAAAATCCTACCAGTATTGACAGCATGGGGAAGAGGGTAATAAAACAAAGGGATCAGAAAAGGGAAATACTGGTACGGGCTGGAGATCATGAGACAGTGACCCACCTGACCACGGTCAAGAACTGAGTAATAACACCAAAGTTCTCTATGGATGCCTGGCCTGGAGCCCCCACCACCCAGCACTCTGGGTCCACAGACATGAATATTCTTCTAATGCAGGTCCCCCTTTAAATGCCTGCCTCCCAAATCCAGCCCTGGTAAAGCAGCCCAGACATTCCAGCTGCCAGATCTTGCTAGAAGCTAAGCAAAAATCCACCTTCCGACAAGCCATGAAACTGATGCTTCTCTTCCTTCCCTCCCAGGGAGCTTGTACCTAAGATGCCTTCTCCCAGTTCCCAGGTTCCTGTCATCACAGAAGCTCACTGAAGGCTGTCACATGCTGAGAGGAGCCGCTTACAGCCCAGAGCTGAGAAGTCACAGGTCTCTTTTCATAATGAGTCCGTAGTCCTCCCTTGCCTGCATTTTATTACTAGTATTATTTTTTTTAAGCAACAGGAAACAGGAACTGGAAGTCAGTAAAAAATAGCAAGGCCGATGGCCACACAAAGTCCCTCTTGGGCCAAAAGGAATATGCTTGGCGTGGGAACAAGAAGCCCATTTATGAGCAGTAAAGACCCACCCATTCCAACCACCTCAGGCCCCAGCCCTCACTCCTGGCCTCACATGGCTCCACCTGGCTCCCTCTGGGGTCTGGTGAACTGTAGGGACCTACAGGGCAAGGAGGATGCTTGCCTCTCATCATTCTCTCCCAGGCTCTCTTTCAGGAACCCAGGGGTCAAAGAAAAACAAATCAGCATGGACAGCGGCTGGAAACATCCTCTCCTAGACAGAGGACAGAGGAAGCGTGGAAGGGAGAGCCGGGAGTTTATATTTAGCAAGACTACTGCCCTGAGGTCTTAGGATGGCATCCGCTACCACTGTGTGCCTAGTGCTTCCAGTGTCTGTGGTGATGAGGGAAGACAGATGAAAGCATCCCACAAGCATTTCCTGTCTAGCCTGAGCCAGGCTATGCGTTGGAGTCCAGAGCACACATGTAATTATGATAGACAGGGTGACTGAAGGCAAGACTCCTCAAACATCCAGGTTACCTGGTAGCCTAGGGCTATGCCCAGCATTTCTGGCTCAAGTGGAAGTAGGCCCAAGAATTTGCATCTCTAACAGCCATTTCATTGGTTATTCCAGAATCCTGGGCTTTTTGGGAATCACGGGCCTAGGAAAGCTGAAAAGGGCAGTCACTACTCTCTATCAAATGTGCTGTGCTGGCTGGTTTCGTGTCAACTTGACACAGGCTAGAGTCATTTGGGAAGAGGAAATCTCAACTGAGAAAATGTCCTTATCAGACTGGCCCATGGTCAAACCTGTGAGGCATTTTCTTGATTAATGATTGATGTGGGTAGGCCAGCTTACTGCAGGTGCGGCCAGGCCTGGGCAAGTAGTCCTGGGTTATAAGAAAGCAGGCTGAGCCAGCTCTGAGGGGCAAGTCAGTAAACTGTATTTCTCCATGGCCTCTGCTCCTTCCTCAAGTTCCTGTCCCGAGTTCCTAGGACATAGACTATTAGATGGAAGTGTAAGAAATAAACTTGTCCTCCCAAAGCTGCTTTTGGTCATATGTTTATCACAGCAATAGGAACCCTAACTAAGAGATAATCTGTAACCACTGGCCACAGAGTGAGTCAGTTCTCTCCTTCTCTCTCTCTCTCTCTCTCTCTCTCTTCTCTCTCTCTCTCTCTCTCTCCACACACACACACACACACACGTACTGAATGCCATCCTTCTGCTCATTCTTTAGCATCAAGGGTTTCCTATCAACATCCAGAAGGGAAAGGAGGACAGAGCAATGAATAAGATGCTAACTGGGAAACAGGATCTATCATGTGCGGGAGCTGGGTGAGTTCTCTAAACAGGATGTCTCAAAGGAAGCAAATTCTTCTTAAACTGGCAGGGCAACCATCCTTGCAGATGGAAGAGCAAGCGCAAAGGGCAGGTGACTGGAAAAGGCTAGCTACACCACCATAGCAGGAAAGTCACTCTGTGGCTAAGCATTTACTCTTTATACAAAGGAAAAATTTGAAGGTCATGGTTTATGTTTTCCAAGATCAGAAGAACAAGTTATTCGATGTTCTCTTTTCTTTTGGAGAAGAAAAATGTCTATTTTCCAAGGTCTTGGTTGTAGCCATTGCTATTTTCTCCTTTAAGTAATTCATGATTGAGCCAAATACTCCAGTCTGAACTGCACCATTTTAATTTAGCTTTCACAGTATTTCCCATTGCTTTGAGACAGGGTCTCAGGCAGCTCAGGATGGCCAAGAGCTGGCTGAGATGGAGAATGAGCCGCAACTCCGGATTCTCTTGCTGCCCCTTCTAGACTACTGGGGTTATGAGTCTGTGTGCCAGAAAGGCAGTTTATAGCAGTGCTGGGAATTCAACCCGATTCCTCTGCCATGTTAGGCCAGCATTCCACCAACTGAGATCCGTTCATATCCCTTAATGTTTTCAGGCTGGGCAGGGCCTGCCTAAGTTCTCTCCTCATTCCTTGTTCTTTTTAATATTTTGGATGCTGAACTTCACTGCCAGCATAGAGCTAGTAAAGCTCTTTAATTCCTCCAGCAACCATCACCAACACTCGGGGAGACAACAGTACAGAACAGGCGGCACTCTGAGGCTACCTGGTGATTATAGACAGGTGGAGGGTTCCAAGCAGCCAATAGTTGCCTTAAAATTTGCTGTGAAACCTTCCTTGGTCAAAGGGATTGACAGAAATACTGGCCATGGCAGGGAATGAGCCCCAGAGTGTCTAAAAGCTGTGACTCCCCAGAATCCTGCTGACCCAGCAGCCACTGACGAGGAAGAAAGCTTCCTCTAAATGGTTTCAAGGCTCTTATATTTCCTGATATCAACTTACAAGACACAGTTGAGACCACAGCTAGTCCATCAGAGCCCGGGAAAACTATCCTGAACTCCTTGAGTCCTTCCCTGGTCCTGTTAAGTTACAATAAAACCCTTAGTAGTTTGGGGAGTGTTAAAGTCCCTTGCTTTTCTGCATATTTTCCTGCAAACACTTACTAGGAAGAGTTTTTAAATGCCTGAAATAGGGAGATAGTTACAGTGGAGGGTTCTCCCATTGGAGTTGAGGGACTCTTCCAAACAGTGAGCCCCTTCACGAAAACAAGACTTTTGAAAGGCTGCCACAGACAAGCTCTGGTTTTTGTTTTGTTTTGCTTATTTTGTTTTTTTTTTTGTTTCCTCAATTAAAAAGGCAATTTTCCTTTAAATCAAGACAACTAGGTAACATTATCCATCTAGTCTCATGGAAGTTTAGAAATGAAAACTGACTGGCCTGAGAATGAATCAATCTTCTCTCTCTCTCTCTCTCTCTCTCTCTCTCTCTCTCTCTCTCTCTCTCTCTCTCTTTCTCTCTCTCTTCTTTCCTTCCCTCCTTCCTTCCTTCTTTCCTCTCTCCCTCCCTTCCTTCTTTCTGTATTTCTTTCTCTTTGTGTGTGTGTGTGGGGGATGCTTGTGGTATTGGAAAGGGGTCCAGGACTCACCCCACCCCCTCCATCTCCCTGACCCCCTACCTCCCCCACCCTGCTTCCAATGCCTCTTTAACCAGTGGATGGCTGTTTATGTGGTGCAGCTAGGGCTTCAGTGAAGCAGGAATGAACTGGATAAGACAGTGTGTTGCCTCATCCCTAAGACAGTCTCACTTTGAGGATGTTTCCCTCTTATCTCCTGTTCTTGAGCAGTCTGAGAGAACAGGACGTCTACTGCTCGCTTAAGAAGAAAGAAGTGGTCCTTTCTAGTCTCAGGTGTTAACCCAAACCAAAGCAACACACCTAGTGGAACTCTCCACACTTGAAGACTAAAAGCATGAAGTGTAAGAGCTAATAAATTACCCAGAAGGAAAATTTACATTTGTAAATATTCACTTGCCCACCAATCAAACCCATACACATCTGAATCTATTGTACTGAGGTAAATCATAAGATTGTGCAACACAGTATTTCACCCACTATCAAAAGGTCCAATTCTAAATGCCCAAACACACAATACAACACACATGGATTTTCCCACTAGTTACAAAAGGGGACAGTTAATAAAGTCTTGAGGTGACATGTACTAAGGTTGCAATTTGCAATGGCCTCCACAGCTCATAAGTTTAGCCTGTGATGTGATACTTCAGGCTGGGGGAAGGGGTTCCAAGAGGTGGGGCCTGGTTAGTGGGGCATGTGGAGGAGTCTTCGGTGGTCCCAGCTATCTCAGCCTGTCTTCTCTGCTTCCTGGATTACCAGGTTATGAACACTGTCACCTGGGCAGGAGCCAATCTGCCCAGCCTTTCCCTTCCATGATGGACCGAGCTCCCTCTGAAACCTTAAACCTTAACTTGTTTATGTCAGATTATTTTGGTCATAGTGAAGCAAACATAACTAAACACTAAGAATTAGAAGATAGAAATGTGACTTCTACTTCTGGAATGCAAACCGTGTAATAAAGCAATAATCTACAGCCGCCATTGAGAAGCCTCAGGCTTTCGGATCCTCCTTCCTCACAAACCTTAAAATATTAACTTCAAATTAGTGAAGAGTCATTATTTTACTTTTGAGATGTGTAGGGAGAAAACTGCATTGGCCCCAGCAAGTTTTCAGGATATGTAAGCGTAGGCATAATAATGGATACAGAATGCGCTTCAGACCTCGGTATTAAAATCTGCAATATGTTAGTAATTTTTCAAAAGTCAAAAGACTAAACTACATTTATAGAAAGCTCCAAGTAGGTCACATTATATTTTTTCCCCCAGTTGTTATCCAGCACCCTCTCACCCAGGGACTGACAGCAGGGCACCCTGTTCAATACCAGGGAGGAAGAGACTAACAAGCCAGGTATCTAGTTCTTTCCCTTCAAGTTCAGGTATCTAATGCCTAGTTCTAAACGTGGGGTGTCAGGATAAGCTGTGTAAATCATGCAAAGGCCAACTGCAAATTTCATTCAGAGATAGCATCCAGCTATCAACCCCTCCGCCAGCTCACACTTACTGATTTGTTTTCTCATCTCATCGTACACAACAGTCTGCGTGCCTACCAGTACATTCTCTCAGGGCAGACAGATTTGGAAGTATGTCAAACACAGTCAGTTTTCTCTTCTATTATTCTGGCAAGGTCTCCAGTGTATTTTTCTCTCAGGGTTGTATCCTTCGGGCTGATCTATAACACCAATGAGGACAAGCCACTAGCTAGCTATTCCAAGGGATGCCTTGACCAAGCCCAAAGTCACTATTATGGCAATGTGTAGCATACTAGGATTTGACCTATGCTAAGTAATAGAATAACCAATGACTCTTGAGAATCTTGGGAATAGAAGCAAAATTTGCTAAGAGTAATGGTCTCTGTGCCATGGTCTTTACAATCAAAACCTACTTGTGGAGAGTTACAGCATTGCGCTCTTTAAAATTAAAATGTATCTATTGTGCTTCTGCCGTACCAGGTACTGCCCTCTACTGCCCTCTCTTATACTGCATAACACCACCTTGTAAGTGCTATATTCAATCCTGCTTCATCTAATCCCACAAAACTTGGCATAAAGATGGAGTTAATATTATTCCTATTTTGTCAGTAAAAAAACAGACTCTTTCACAATGATGAGGAACTTGCTCATAGTTTTTCTAGCTCTCCAGTTAGGAAAGCTTCAGTGTAGAACCTCCTCTACATGCTGAGTGAATTTTAAAGATGAATAATGGATGCCTGTTCAGGAACTCAGTGGCACTGAAGACTGTTCAGTCTGCTGGGGGTGGGGTGGGGTTAATGGGTAGCCTTTAACAGTTGAAGCAAAAGCTGAGCTTTAGTGTGGGGTCAGAGGAGAGCACGTGAAAAGAGGTTTTCTGAGATGAAGGTTTAAAACATAGAGAGATCAAAGGGAGGGTTTTAAAAAGTCTTTTCTGAGTTTGTTTGTTTAATAAAAACAAAATCGAACAAATAAAAAGCCAGGATATTCACTATGTGATACCCTGGCTGTCCCTGAACTCACAGATTTCTGCTTGCTTCCATTTCTGAGTGCTGAGATTAAAGGTGAGTAATGGCTTTAAAGGCATGTGTACCAATCTTGCTCTTTTTGGAGATATTTATTCCCCACCCCAACAGAATTTGAAGTGTCATATATTGAAACCATAAAAATATTCCGATTAATAAAATAACGAGAGAATAAAGAAGTTGAGGAGAAACTTACTCTCCCGCCTCTTTCCCTTTCCTCTCCTCTCTTCTCCCTAGACCCCCACCTTCTTATTTTTTTATTTTTCCTTGAGAAGTGGTCTTGTGAGATTGCTCAATTTGGACTTAAATTTGTGATGAATTCTTTTATTTTCTTTTTTTTTAATTTTTAGACAGGCTCTCACTATGCAGCCTTGACTGGCCTGGAATTTACTTTGTAGACCAGGGTGGACTTGAACTCCTAAAGATCCACCTGCCCTGCCTCCTGAGTATTGGGATTAAAGGTATATCACCACCGTGCCTGGCAATAAGAATTTTAATTTCTTGCTCAAAAACTTAACAGAAAGAAGTTCCTCAAAATAGAACCATTTTCCTTCCCACGGAACCAACAAGGAAGTTAGAATATGGGGCATAGAAAGGCAGCAACTGACAGTGAAGGCAGTACTATTGTATTGTTGTATTTGGGCTATTTTGATTTATAATCACATTATACAGTGGTTTAATTACATGCAATTTTTTAAAGAAAATATATAACCAATATAAACTTTGGTTGGACATATGACCACTACATTTTCCAGCCTCCCTTGTAGCTAGGTTTGCCCATGTAGGAAGCGTTCTCAATGGAAAGTTGAGGAATTACATGATAATTTGTAAGAGCTTGCTTAAAAAGTATCTGGCAGCCACACATTTCTTGCTGCTTGGACCAGCACTACTGCTTTGAACTGTAAAAACAGATTATCCCGAGGACAGTAGAGTAGGTGAGCAGAAGAAGAAATGGTCTGTGAAGCCTTTGGGGAGCAAAGTCATCCTATTAACAGAACGGCACCTCTACATTGCTATATGAAAGGGGGGCACATCTCTATTATAGAACGGCCCAGTTATCTTAGAGCTTTGAATTATTAGCGGCAGATCCTAACTCATCTAAGAGCAAGAAAATGAATAGCAATCCTCTCGCCGAGGAAAGAATCAACTCCCAAGAGGTCTGTTTTGTGCTCTCAGAGGCAAACCTGCTGCGGTCTAAGTTAGAGCCTTTTCCATCCCGTCTTGTGGAGTTCTAAAACGTGGAGCTGCTGGAATAGCTAAGTTCCCACTCACTCAGTCTCTGAGTCATCCACAGTCTCTGAGCCCCGTACTTTGACCTTATGACCTTATGTCCAAACATTACAAGTGTATACAATGGGTTGCCCTAACCTGTCACAACTCTCAAGAAGTATACACAGGATTCAACTAAAACCAAGCAACAGCCACCCATCCTTTTCATCCAATGATTTTAATCCTTTAATCTGCACCCCCCCCCCCCCAGAATGCACAATCCTTGATCAAGAAAGAAAAGTCAAGATTCTCCAGGGAAAAACAGGACTGCAACAGCTTGGCTTCTCTTTACCAGCAAGCAAAGAGCAGGCGCGGAGAGCTCCACACTCTCTCAGAGGTGCTGGCAGAAAAGAGGCAGGGGTATTTGAGATCCCATCTGCCAGGAATGCACATGTAGAAAGTGTCATTTAAAAAAAAAAAAAAAAACCTCAAAATAGAATATAGTACAATACAATATTAAGAGACTGAACCAAAATTCCAGGAAAGGACAAAACTGGAATGGTTATTCTCAAACTCACACACAACAAATTTGTGCTCCAAGTTTATAAGAACTTTTTTTTTTTTCTTCTAAATAGATTAGGATAGGCAGCTAGTTAGGGCTTAAATCACAAATCCTTAGAGTAAAAAGTTAAAAACAGATCTAAAGTCCTTAATGAAAGACCACATTTGCTCTGCTCTAAACCTGTCTTGCACCGCAGGGGCGCGAGCAAGTTTTCTGAAGACAAGCCAATGCAGTTAGCCATGGTCCCCTCCTTTTCTTACTTCAATTTTGGAAATTCCAGGGGATGTCACCAAAACATCTATGTGAATGAAAGCCTTGGGAAAAGAGGAGGATCCTGAAGGTCACAGAAGCTGAGAAAGGGAGACGGGGAAATAGGCTGAGGAGGGGCCTTCAGTGTGCCTGCAGAATCTGAGTCCTACTTGGCTGTGATGTCCAAAAGGGACCAGAATCCCTGCTTGCTATTTTCTCCTCACCCACAGATGTACTAGTAAACCCACTAGGCTTCAGATTCCAGCCAATATGCTCAAATTATACTTCTACCAGAAAAAAAAAATGTTCCTGAGACAGGCGCTAAGAGATTTCTGATCTGCAGGGTCTCGGGGAGGGATTCTAAATTTATTGCTACAGGAATAGTTGTGGGCTCTTTTTTTTTTCTTTCTCATCCTAGAATACCATCCGTTCACATGTGAAGACTGATTTATACAGGTTTTGTCCTGAATTTGCTCCAGTTTTCCCTTGCCAGATAGATGGATAACCAGTGTCCGTTTATAAATAAATGGCTTCCGTGTCCTTGAATTCAGGTATGTCCTAAGCATTCCCTGCTTTAAGGCTGTCTCCAGTACTTTCTCTAGGAAAGACATCCCTATGAAGGAAAGGCATTTGAGAGAAGACAGCTTGTTACACAAAAATATCCTTATGTCTCAGGAGTGGAGACTAAGTGACATTCTTTAGAAGCAAATAAAACAGATTCTGCATCAGAGTCTTTCTTGTGGCAGACAAAACAGGGCCACATCAGTGGGCACTGGGCATCTGGGGCTGTGCAGAGCTTTGTCCTCCAAGGTTGTGTGCTTCCTTCCTTGGAGAAACAAGCCCTGTGTCTTGCTGTGTTACAGATGAGCTGTGATAAACGAAGAGAGAGCAGTTTTAGCTTCCCTTTAGAAGATTACAGTTCAAAGCACCCAACCACGTGGCCAGGAACACAAAAGAGTCAGAAAATACAATTTTTTTTGTTGCTGTTGTTAACTCCTTTTGAGGAAAGAGACAGTGTAAACCACTTTTAAAAACAGGAGTTTATTTTAGTATAAATTTCTTTTCTTTTTTTCTTTCTTTTCTTTCTCCCATTCCTCTTTCTCTCTCCCTTTTCTCCCTTTCTCTCCTTCTTTCCTTCCTCCCTCCCTATTTCTCCCTCCCTCCCTCCTCCCTCCCTCCCTCCCTCCCTCCCTCCTTCCTTCCCTCCCTCCCCTTTCCTTCTTTCTTTCTTTCTTTCTTTCTTTCTTCTTCTTTTATACAGAGAGATACCTGTTTAACAATCCCCTTTCTGTCCCAATGACTAACTTATTTTAAAAACTACATTTTACCTTGTGGACAGTGAGAACTATACAAATTCTTACTACAGATAAAGACTATATCTAATCTGCACTTGGCCCAGATTTCACTTGACCACTCATGAAGTCTTTATTTCTCTTTTGGGGCCTTTGGGTCTGTAAGGGAATATAGAGATGAGAATTAAGTTTGTAAGCTAATCCTATGTGGTAGTTTGAAGAAAAATGGCCCCCATAGGCTCACAGGGAGTGGCATTATTTGAAAAGATTAGGACTGTGGACTTGTTGGAGTAGGTGGGGTCTTACTGGAGGAAGGGTGTCACTGGGGGAGGACTTTGAGGTTTCAGAAGCTCAAGCAAGGCCCAATGTCACTCTCTCTTTCTGCTGCATGCAGATCTAGATGTAGAACTCTTGGCTCCTCCAGCACCACATCTGTCTGTGGGCCACCATGCTTTCTGCCTTGATTATAATGGACTAAACCTCTGAAATGTAAGCCAGCCCCAGTTAAATACTTTCCTTTTTAAGAGTTGCTGCAGTCATAGTATCTCTTTATAGCAACTGAAACTCTTACTAAAATACTATTCAGAAAGAAAGAAAGAAAGAAAAGAAAGAAAGAAAGAAAGAAAGAAAGAAAGAAAGAAAGAAGAAGCCATAACCTGATTCACCCATCTATCAGAACAATCTAATTCAACCAGCAACAGCACTGTTGTATTCTCACTGGGAAAAAAAAAGATGTGCAATTATTTCTATACATCTGTGAACAAAAATATATCTTATTTTCTTCTCTAAAGAAAAATGTAAAGTATTTGTCCCCTACTGATCTATGGGGACAGAGCAGTCTCAAGTGCCCATGTCACTCACCTGTGAATCCAGCTCTATAGAGCCTATGTGCTAGGGTATTCCTAGAAAACTGAATCAGTAGAGCACATCAATTATACAAAGGAAAAATCAATTGCACAGGAGTCAAACCCTGGAGTAGTACCATGTAGCAGTTGAAACCATGCATTGGATGTGATTACACTATATGGATAGAAATTATACATAAGTATATGGGGGAGTTATCCTTTAAATAAAAATTGTCCATTTCTCAAAACAAGGATGTGCACTGCAAAAATACTTCTGGAGCTGGCATGAGCCATTACACACATGGCAACGGTTGCTATGGGCTGAAAATAACCATTAACTGAGGCTCTGCCCCTTCACCTTTTTGTAATCTTACTTAGACATTTTGTAATCTTACTCAGAGTAGACTCATTTCTATTAAGCCTTGCCTCTTACTTCATGTATGGAATGAACTGACTCCTGTTAACATGGCATTCAACTCCCTCTGCCCGTTTCCCCACCCCTGCCTTCTCATCTTACTCCTTCAGGGTCTCCTAGATACCATTAATCTTAGGCAATGCCACCTATATTGCTTCCCTGGCTTTTATCTGTACTATGGATGGAATCATCTCCTCTCCCTAAAACTAAAACCTGGGTCACTTCTGCAAAAACAGTTTTGAATTACTGCCTGCCTTTAAAGTAAAGAATCTTCTTGCCACACCCTCCCCTCCCAGTAGAGACAAGTGCATCAGGTCATTTGATAGTTAGTATCATAGTCTCTGCTGTGAGGCATTTTTCTCTCAGCTCTTAAACAATGGAGTCAGAGACTCTGTGCAGACCTATGACAGATGCCGGTGAGAATTGAAGCTGTTTCTTTTGTTTGATTGTTTTTGTTTTGGCAGGCCTTGATGTACCACATTCATGTATCTAAAACTTAATATACAGGCAACAGAATGCTAGCAAAAGTTCTGAGCAGGGAACTCCATATATTTTGAGATTATTGACAACACAGGGAACAGATGAGCCGGAGCTGTGTGCTGTTATATACAGATTATGCATCCTAACACATGCTCAAATATTGCACATCAGTAACAGAAGTGAAAATTCACAGCCAAAGTAAGATTATAAACTCCACATCCAGTACTGTTCAACTATCTATATACTGGAGATTAAAATCCCATGTCACTGGCCATTTAAAAGATTCCCTCCTCCCAGTGTGTAACCGTTGCCATGACAACATGACTTCCAGCCATATCTCTTCAAACAAGCCCTCTTAAAGAAAAAAAGAAAAAAAATGAAGCTCAATCAGATTAAATAAAGAATATATTGACCAGTTTTGAAATGGAAAGAAAACATCCTTTAACCTGGGGTTACCGACTATAACATCTTTGAAATCCCTGCCAGTTACAGAATCAGGATGGATTTTGTGAAAGCAATTACTTTGTGCTCAGCATCTGTATCCTTTACACATAAGAACGACATGTTTTTAGGTTTCACGTAGCAGTCCTACAATTAGTGAGAGATTTTCCGAAAGCATCCTGGCCTTTATCCTTACTGCTGTTATCTTAAACCTGCCCAACTTAAAGGTGGACCGACCACTGATCACCGACCACCTTTCGGCTGCCTTACCCCTTCTGAAGGATATGCCCTCATCAGGAATGCATCTCCGGATTCAAGAGATGAAAGGCGGTGGGGATCTGGGTTCATCATCCTAAACCGCTCCATTATCTCTCCGACCCTCCCAAATTATCTTTATGTAAGACATCGTTATAATGGCCTTATAAATTAATCTGGAGACCATGTTGCAGCCACTAATGACTCATAAGTAGAAGCTACAAATGGATGAGGATTTATGTAAAAGTTTATAAATTGAATCAATTTTCTCATTTCTCCCATGTGTTGAATTTTCAATGAACATGGACCCCCTCTTTCCCCCTCCACCTTTTCTGAGCCAAAAGTCTGCAGGAGAAATGAATTGGAGTGTGTGTATTGTTTATGTGTGTCTTTGTCTGTGTCCGTGTGTGTCCCTGTGCCCGTGAGTCCCTGTGTTCATGCATGTATGGCGCACCTGCGTATGCAGACGAGTACACACATGTGTGCATATGGAGGTCAGGACAACTATAGGTGATATCAGTCCTCAGGTTCCAGCTGCTTTTTAAAAAATGACTATTTTATTTTATTTTATTATGATAGAGTCTCTCACTGGCCTGTAACTCCCAAGTAGGCTAGGCTGGCTGGCCAGTGAAGCCTGGAGATCGACCTGTCTCTGCCCTCCCTCCCGCCACCCCCCAACCCGGTACTCAAACTGTAAATGCACTCCACCTATGCTCATTCTAAGGCTGAAGATAACTTATGTGTCCAACCCTGTTTCAGCAGTGTCTTGTCAATGGGACCAGAGTATCCCAATGCCATGGACCAAACTCAGAGCAGACTCTATCCTAGGAGGCATTTACGTGTGGGGAGCACCTGGGGTTGCCACACTTACTACAGGCGCCATTGGTGAGCAGAAAGCAGGCTCGACAAACTGAGATGCGCAGAGCAGAGGCTAGGGTGACCAACTAAGTGTTGTGGAACCCTAGTCTGAGCTAATTTTAGCACTGCAAGTCCCCACATTCTGAGAAAACTCAGTCCCAGGCCAGCTGTCACCTTAGGCTCAGCACAAATGAAGGACAGTCCCTTGTCAAACACTGAAGTGCTGTTTTTCTTAAGAACAGCAAACACACATCTGGCCCCTGCCTTTAGGAAGTCTCTCTGGTTCACAGCTCACAGGTCTTTCTGACGGTGCCATCTATTTACCATTTATGCCCCAGAGGTAGAAGGATTTTCCTCACATACAGTCCTCCTCTCAGAGTCCCCTGGCTTGGGTTTTGTGAGAATAATTCCTATAACCATCGGAAATATATATAAAATACATTAGATATTACATATATTCCATATTATATTATTATATATTATATATTTTAATAAATATACATTATATTGTATATAATTATACATAAATATATAATATATAATTATATCATATATAATATATATATTCCTATAACCATCCAGTCCATATATTTTTACTGACTGACAAACCCCAGGGATATCTAACAAAGACGGCTGTTAATTCAGTTCTTCCCTGTGAGACTCCAGGTCTGGGAGGAGGGAAAGATTTTATTCTAAAAACTTAGCCTCTATGTGGAGAAACATTCCATTGTCTTTATCAACCTGCCTCCACGTTTCTTTGATTTCCTTCATTAATTTTTTTCACAAGTAACTTCCTCTGTTACTCTGTATAGGAGAAGGCAGTCTATAGTACTGACAAGCACAGAAAGCAAGTTCTCAGCTCATCTGAACAAAGGATGCAGAGACTGGAGTGAAGTCCCCGAGGAATACATTACACATCGTTATGCAGAAATGGGGAAATGGAGAACTGGGCGGCTCTCCCTTCTCTCCCAGTCTCCCCATTCCCAGCCCATTAGAATCACAACTGCTCCTGCATTCTGCAATATTCTTCCTCGAAATGTTTTCCTTATATGGTCATTCACAGGAGCAGCCGCTTCCTTTTTAGTAAATGACATTTGAAAAACCACCAAAGAGTCAACAGCTTTAACTTAATACTGGCAAAGAGTCTTAGAGCGTACAAAGAAAATCCGTCACGGCGCTGCGTTTCCCTCCACACCTGCAGGTTCTTAATCCAAAGTTAGGCTAGGTGTGGTAGGACGACATATAAGCCTAGCAGGGGAAACTGAGGCAGGAAGATTTAATTCCAGGCCAGACTCTGTCTTTAAAAAAAAAAAATGGGGTCAGGTATCGTTGCATGCCTTTAATTGTCCAGCCATGGCTACACAGAGAAATCCTATCTCAACAACAACAACAACGAAAGAAAGAAAAAGAAAAGAAAGAAAAATTAGAAAAAGTACTCCCCTAGATTCTCAGTCTATAGCTGAACACTGGCTTAGATGTGACCAGGCTACCACATTTGTGTCCCTTCATGTTTTGTTGACAGGATCTTACAATACAGACTTGACTGGCCTGGATCACAGAGATCCACCCACCTCTGCCTCCAGAGCGCTGATTAAAGGTGTCCATCACCATACTCAGGCCAGTGTTAGGTTTTCACTTCAGTGTAGATCTCAGGGTTGGGGGCTGGGGGAGTCAATCAGTTTATAAGAACAGTGACCAGAAAAAACAAAGAGAACACTTGGTTTCTAAACAGTGGTTCTCAACCTGTGGGCTGCAGTCCCTTGGGGGCTGCATGTCAGATATCCTGCATATCAGATATTTACATTATAATTCATAACAGTAGCAAAGTTAGAGTTATGACGTAGCAACAAAAATAATTTCATAGTTGGGGGGGGGGTCACCACAACATAAGGAATTATATTAAAGGATATCAGCATTAGGAAGGTTGAGGACCACCACTCTAAAACTATACACAAGTGCTCTCAAAAGAAAGAAAACCCAAACCCTCCCAACTCCCTAAATACAAATCTATACTTGGGCATTATCTTCTAGGATGCTTGCTTTCTAAAGAATTAACTAGAACAATCCTTTAAAAGCCCAAATCCCTAATAGCTTTAAATTCCCCAACCTAACAGATATTATAAGTCACTCCCAATTTCAAAGAAGCTTCTAGGCAGTAAATATCAGGCATGAGTTCACTCACTTGACGCAGGGAACATCCACCAGGCATCAAGCAGTGGTCTGGGTGACGGAGCTCAGCAGGGAGCACGGGAGACCCCAACACTGCTCATGGAGCTGACAGCTCACAGGAAAACAGTGGCATCTAGTTAGGAGTTTGCAGTCACGCTGAGCATTCTAAAAGAAGCCACAGGCCTGTGGGCATCTTAGTCACGGCTAACACAGTTGGTGCCCACTGGACTGTCAGCTCTATGAGCCCAAGGACAGATTTTAATTTTGCTCAATGCTTATATACCCCTAGGGCATTATAGAAGGTACTTAAAGATAGTAAAATGAAAAAGCTTAGTCTTCCCCCGCAACAGTTCACAGGAGACTTGTATCCTAAATCACAAATACTCTCTGAGAAGAATTATTATATGAAATACTAACTTAGAAATTAATTCTTTCTTCTTTTAAGAATATCTGAATGACATAGGCCCCTTACCTTAATATGAAGGCTAGTCTCCAGTTCTTCTACATCTACCCACTGCTCTTTCCATTTTTCCCTGTGTCTCAGGAGGCTATGTCCCATGTCCCTGGGCCATGTGAGATTCCACAAATGAACACAATCCAGAGGCAGAAGAGGTCAGAGCACTAATTCCCAGGCTCTCTCTCTGCTAGGGAGCAGGTCAGCAGGGGTCAGGGGCAGGCCACGAGGCCACGCCTTCCTCTAGCCATATGTACAGGTCCAGCTCTGCCTGGCTTCTAGGACCCCTAGGTCACTTGGTCCTTGGAAGCTGCTGCTGTCGCCCCTCAAGGCTCACCCACTCCTTGGGGTCCTTTTCCATCTTGCCCTCACCCCTAACTTCTCTTTAAATTGCTAACTTTTCCTTTTACTAAAAATCCTCTTTAAACTCAGCTTCATTCTCCTTCAGAATGGCCATTTCCCCGAGTGCCCTTAGTCATGGAAGAACACATCCTGATTATACCCACTCCTTGGAGTGCTAGGATACAGGACAACAGAGTGAATGGTTTAAAGTAGCAGAAATTTACTGTCCCTTAGCTCTAGGGGCTAGACATCTAGAATGAAGGACTTGGGAGAGCTAGGCTTGCTTCTGAGGCATTAAGGGAGATGTCTCCCTTGCCTTGTCACTTCCTGGCAGCCCTGACGTGTACTGATGACGGGTAGCTTCAGTCTCACTTTGTCTTTCTGTAGCCATCCTCCTCCTATGCATCCAGCATTCATGTGGCTGCACTCTCTCTGCCAGGGGGTGGCATGAGATATCTCGCTCAACCACCTTCTATATTATTTTTGAGACAGAGATCTCTTGCTGGACCTGGAGCTGGCTGTTTTGGGAAGAATAGTTGGCCAACAAGTCTCAGAGATCCTTCTGGTCCCACCTTCTCATGCTGGGATGAGCTGCCACGCCTGGCTATTTATGTGAAAACTGAACTCAGGTCCTCATGTTGGTGCATCAAGTACTTTCCCAAGTAAGCCATCTCCCTGGCCCTGCATGTCCCTGGATTAGGGCCCACCTGAACACTTTAACTTGGCTAAACCTATAATATCACAATAAGGCCAGACTCACAGGTACTAGGGATTCAACGTAAGTTTTTGGATGACATAATTCAATACTGCAACAATTCAATCCCTAACAATAATTACTATATCTGAGAATACTTATATATTCAGAATTGTTTGAGTGGAGGGAGAAAAGTTACCATAATACATTTTACCTTTTTGCCCGGGTCTAACCACATAGCAGATACAATACATGCATGCTCAAACAGACCATTAAATCAATAAATGAAAGGCATGTATTTATGAAGAGGCTGGTGGTTTTATTATAGCAAACAGAATTTTAAAAGCCACAAGGTGCCTATCCACCAGGGTGTTAACAAGGTTGCGTGCAGTTTGCCTATATGTGTAGCTTTGGTCATATCCAAAGCCACTGTCTCCATGAACCAAGGAGAAATAAATCTCCTTAGCGTGACCTGAGAACAATGAACAGTTTATTACTTTGAGCTGTACCTCCAGCTCATTTCTGAGGCTACATAATATGAAAGCAATAACAGGATCCCTGCCCCAGGTGACTCACAGTGGTCCTGAGGCTGGAACAACTTTACATGTAAACGTTGGTGGATTTGTACACTGAAGCCGAGTGCTCATTCCTCTGTTTATTAATATACCCAAAGTTCATTTTACCTCTTTCTAGAGACTCCAGGCTGTACTCCAAATACCAACTGCTGCCACAACTGTTGGTCTGTAGCACTGCTAATGGGCGTGTTCTCAGAGCTCTCAAGGTCAGGGCTAGGTCCCTTTCTCTCCACCTGACCCAAAGCTGGGCTAGCCCCCTTACTGATAAGCACAGGCTCCCTCCCTCCTTTCTCCCACCACTCGCTTCCCTCTAACCTGCTACGTCCCATCTGTGACACTTGCGAAGCTATGGTAGAAACATGTCCGAATGACAGTGAGACTGAAAAGGGTCTGGAGGTTCTTCGTCTCCCCGTGCACCCAAACACCCCAGTACTGAGAAGGATGGCTTGGGTGGGCAGCTGCGATTTAGTATTTCCAAACACCCCTGTTACTCTTAGAAGAAACAGCATGGGCTGTCTTAGTTCCATCAGCAGCACTTCCAGTTCCTTGATGCTGGATCAGGAAGTCCCTGAAGCCACTGGGCAGCAGGACTTTCTTTTTCGTTCCTATGATCAATGTCCCAGCAAGCTCTGGTCCTTGAATTCTCTCCACACCCTGTTGCCAATACCTCTGGGCTTCTATCGATTATACATATTTTGCATTTAGCTGGTGCTGGATGACCTTGGTTCTCATGTTGACGATCCTGGATTTCGGGAGGTCTGAGGACAGCCACAGTGACAAATAGGAGGTGCCTGTTACCTTCCTAGGCAGGGCCAAGGCTGATGAAGGGATGGGCCCTTCCACCCCTGAAGTGAACGTGCTTCGAACACAGCCAAAGAGACATCCCCCCTGGCTTCTCAAAGGCTTCTGCACTTCCTTCAGCTTCCCTCCGCTGGTCTAATTCTCCCTATTCTCCACACCACAGTGGCTTTCTGTGTTGAACAGTAAGAAATCACTGCTAATAGTGTCTGATCATATGTTTAAATACTGTCAGACTCCTGCAGTAGAACTGTAGCCCCTTGAGGCTGTAGTCCTCACGGAAGTTACTTCTAGCACAGTGCTTAGAACATGCCACTTGTTCCTGATAAGTGTCTTCAGGGATAGGATGGGGCAAGGGTGACCAACAGTGCTGAGTTATAATTAGGGAGGGTAAAATACTCTTCTCTGCTGCTGTGATCACAGACAAGATAATCCAGGGTAGACTGCAGAAAGATTAAAAAAAAAAAAAAAAACTTTTGAATGCTTTCCCCCATATAGAAATGTTAATTGTTAAAGGTAAAAAAATCCTTTCAAACATTATGCAGTGTTTACATGTATGACACACTACCATGTATCTCATAAATATGTATAGTTTCTACATTCTATGTATCAGTTAAATAATGATTGAAAAATACCTTCCTTTAGCTGAGCACTGTGGGAAATATGCCACACACCCCACCTCACACAGTCTTAGGTCACAGTTATCGTAGAAGGGAAAACCACGATGGTGAAGATTCCTGTGGGTGAAAAAGCTTTCGGGCAAGGGAATCTAAGTGAATAAATACTATATTTTCCCCTTTGTAAGCTTTGTTCTTCACAAACGAGGGAGGAGACTCTTTATTTTGTTAAGACTTGAATGGTTCAGGCTCTAGGTATATGCATCCCTGTTTAACCCAAACAGGAAATATAAGTTATTTGAAAGACTGTATTTTGATTTTTTTTTTTCTTTCTTGTTTTTTTTCCTTGTTTGAGACTCTATGGAAAGGTAGGCTGGCTTGAAGTTGCAGTACAGCTGAGAGTGACCTTGAATTCCTTACCCTTCTGGCCCCACCTTCTGGGTGCTACGATGAGAGGCATGAGCCACTATGCCCAGCTCAAAGACTTAAACACAAGTTTTATCATTCCTTGGGACAAGATTACTAGGAAAACTGTCAGCAGTCATAAGATTTATATAAACTAATGAAAAACTAATTTTAAGGATATTTTCATTTCTGTTATAACCACTATCATTCTTTCTGTCCTCTCTAAAACTTAAGTTGTATGGAGTTAGCAACCAATAAAAATTTACTAAAATTAGACTTTGATTCTAAATTATTAGACCTTTCGGCAATGCTGAATACGAAGAAAATCCATCTTCGTAGGAAAGATTCAACGGAAATTTTAAATGGTGTTTATTCTAATGTGAAAGGCAAAGTTTACCACAAAAACTAACTTAGTCAGTAAGACTCAGTAAGAAAATTAGCCAAGATGCTAGTTCTTCACCTGACACCAGGGGCAGGCTTCTGTTTCAACATCAAATTAGCCGATGTATATTATTATTTAGTCTGGGATGCCTGGGGATATACTACTGTAGAAGCCCCCAAATTTTAAACAGCAGAAAGTCTCCGGATGCCAGGGGAGCTACACACATTTAGCATCTATGATCACAGAGCCGCTGACCACTAAGCAGGCAATGAGCCTACTAGGTGAGGGCGGTCACAATTAGGCAGTGAGTCGCATTTCTGGGGCTTGGATGTTTATTCAGACAACAATAGAATGGAATGGTATGGAGTGCAGTGAGGTCTAACTTCTGTCTAACTGCATCCGCACACGCAGATGAAACAGAGCCAGCCCAGCTGTCTGAGGAATGGAAACAGTCCCCAAACCTCCAAATGCAATGCCCTTCACAGGGCATGGGGTGCAGAGGTGTTCAACACCCAGGGTGTCCTTTGTTGTGTTCTTAGTAAGCACCACTGGAGAAACAGTCTAGATTACAATAAACTCAGCATATTTTTAAGGGCACTTGGAGTTTATTAGTGTCAAGTGCATCTAAGTATGATGTCACACACATCGAAAACATGTGGTGCATCCGGAGTGAGAGACTTTCTCATTCCGGAGGTCTAGTCTCAGGCTAGAGCTTGCTACAGTCCCACAGATATGTAAATGACTCCCGGAAGTGTAGCTCAATTGATTTTCTTTGTAGTCTGCATTACTGTTTTTCTAGGTCTGACTAATAATTTAGAATCAAAGTCTAATTTTAGTAAATTTTTATTGATTACTAACTCATACAACTGAGTTTTATAGAGGACAGAAAGAATGATGGTGGTTATAAGAGAAATGAAAATATCCTTAAAATTAGTTTTTCATTAGTTTATATAAGTCTTATGACTGTTGACAGTTTTCCTAATAATCTTGTCCCAAAGGAATGATAAAACTTAATTTTCAAGTCTTTGAGTGGAGCGTGGCAGCTCATGCCTCCTATCTCAACACGAGCAAAGCCGTAGGTTCAATTCGTATCACCCGTTAGAGTGGGTTTCTTGGTTCTCTCCTGATATAACAGCAGGTGAAGGTGGGAGAATCAGAAGCCAAAGGTCACCCTTGGTGAGGCTGAGGGCAGCCTGGGATACATGAGACCCTATCTCAGTCAGTCAGTCGATAAGTGAATGAATGAGATCACCACAAAGACTGGCCATGGTGTCCTTAGCCACCAACAGCCTTTGTTCTGATGGAGGTAAAGCAGCAAATGCACATGAGTTCCATATAACAAGAAAGACAAAACACAGCATCATGCTCCCGGATGCTGGGGGGTGTGACGGCAGTGAAGACACACAGTAAGAGGCTTCTGGTAGAATAGTGGCAAAATGGTCCAGATAGTCTCATATGAACTTAAGAAAGACACTATCTTTTGTACCTGTAACAAAGTACCGATGCAGAAGATGGCAGGAAAGGTAGGCAGAAATGGTTTACTGCTACAATTGTATTGATCTTTGGGACCTAGTCCATAAGCCTGCCTTGACAACCACCAAAGGAGTGTACTGATGTCAGCAAGGGTGTGCTTCATCTCATGTCAGTCCTGAGGCAGGAAGAAATGCTACCTGTAGTCACACTGGCTAGTGGAGGGCATCAGGCCACTCTTAACCATTAGCCACCAAGATTTACATGTGGTAAGAACCATCTCGTAAGATGGATGTAAATCTGTCTGCTGGAGACTTGAACACCAAGTGCTATAAAAAGCACTGTCTTGTCAGAGAAAGATGTTACTCCAAAAGAAATAGATAGTCAATAGTCAATCATATCTATACTTGAGGTTTTTTTTTTTAAACTACCAAGCATCAATGAATGCTTTCCAATGGGAAAAAGCATAGAAAATTACCTAGCGGGTATCAATCCAACTGTCAACTACAAAAGGGGCTTTTGGTAAGGCAGCTAAATCATGTAAGCTTTCTCTGGTCCCTACATCACCCTCAGCTCTACAAATCCTTGACTGTGTTTGCCATTATGAAGATTATTGAGATTTTATGCTCATGAGTAAACAACAAAATCTCATTTTATCCAAGATTCCATTTCACTCAGTAACTAATTCATAACACATTAGAAAGAAAATGCTCTGATTCAAGACGATAATGGCAAATAAGAAAATTATTCATTAATTCAGTGAGCCCTGGATTTATTAATTCAAATACTTGGAGCATATCTTTAAAAAATTTAAGAGCTACAGAGGAAAAAAAAATGGCAGAAAGTGCCTGGGACAGGAGCCAGCAGACAGCCTGGCTTTCTCTGCCTCGTGACTGAGGCTATCAAGATGGGTTCTCATCGTGTCCTAAATGCAGGTTCTTGGGTAAGGGGGGGGGGGCTCTAGTTTTTTTCTAGTGCTTTTGGGGTTTAAAATTTCCAAAGAAATAGGCAACAGACTTTGCTCTGCTAACCACATTTCTGAATGAATGAATGAATGTATCATGAAGAATGAATGAATGAATAAAAATTAAAAATAAAGTTGCATGTTAGAATCCATACCATTTAAATTAGAGAGAAATTTCCCAGATGTCAATGTTTTATAGAGTTGTAAATCAATTAAAAAATATTAAGATTTGGGACTGAAAAGATGGCTCAGTGGCTAAGAGTACTCGCTGGGTTTGAGACTGGCTCCAGCACCCACCTTAGGAGGCTGACAATCACTTGTAACTTCAGTTAACAGGGGGATCTAATGCCCTCTTTTGGTTTCCAAGGGTACTCACAGACATGTATGCACACAGATAGACAGACAGACAGACAGACAACACACACACCTACGTCTTAAAATATAAATCAAGATCTGATACTTACTATACAATACACATCCATGAACATGTAGGCAGATGCCTCCTGATCTACATGCTCAGAATGGCTTTCTTCTCCTGAACATGGGTAAGAACTGAGTGATATCTTGTGATTATGTTGTAGTATAAAGTGAAAGAATTTCTGCATATTCGGTTGGGTTCTCTCATCGGCTGTCTTTGAGTTCATGGACCAGGGTGAGCCCGATCTAACTAAATAAGCCCTATGGGGGAAAAGCAGAAGTACTTCGAAAGGAGACGGGGTGAGGTAGCAGACAGACACAATATGGAATCCAAACTGTCTTCGTTTGCTTTCTGGTGTTATGATGAACACCATGATTAAAAGCAACTTGGGGAAGAAAGAGCCATTTTATCCTACAGCTAATAGTCCATAATTGAGGGAAAGCTAGTCAGGAATGGGGTGACATGTGTGAAGCACAGACCATGAAGGAGTGCTGCTTACTGGCTTGCTTAGCTTTTTATACAACTCAGTACCACCTACCCAGGGGTGGCACCACTCACGGTGGGCTGGGCCCTCCCACATCAATCATCAGTGAAGGACATGCCCCATAGATTTGCCCACAGACCCATTTTATGGAGGCGTTTTTATCAACCAAGGTTCCCTCTTCCACGACTCTTGCTTGTGTGAAAACAAACTAACCAGGACAGGTAGGCCAAAAGGGGGGCAATAGGCAATGCCTATGTGTACTCTATACCAAACTGGGGCTTTTCCCTCAAATGCATCTCATCTCCCAGGTTCTTCATAACTAAAAGAGAGCTCTGATTCTTAAAGTGCAGTGGAGTACCATCAGCCTCAGATTAACTTAGGGAGATTTATTAACAAGGAAGATTCCTTGAGCCCTACAAATCTGAATCTCTAAGAGTGGGCCCAGGGCCCGGGCATTTTTCGTAACAATCTTCTGTATACTAAATTTATAAGCAGATCTAGCAGGATGGAGCATCAGTTAAAAGTGTTTGCCAGCAAACCTGAAGACGGGAGTTCGATCCCAGAGCCTACACAGTAGAGAGAACCGACTCCCGAAAGCTGACCCCTGACCGTGACACAGGCTGTAATACACACTCAGGCATGTGTGCACAATAAAGAAATCAATGTAAAATTTCAAGCTAACAGTGTCCCTTGCACGACCCTTTATAGATGAGGCATGTGAGCCCAAGCAACTGGTTTATAGTGCTATTATATTTGTCAAGGAAACAGACTCACAATTTGAATGTGGAATGTGATACTGACTGATGTTGATAGGGGAACTGAAGATGAATCACTGTCTTTCCATTTTCCACATGAATATTCTCCACCATTAACACAGATAATTAAGCCTTTGTAGTGCTTGGCAACATGTAAACACATTAGGAAAAGAAATTCTACTTCACAAAAGTCTGTGATTACTTCTCTCAGGCTGCCTGGGTGGTAGCTATTGTCCAAAGCTCCTCCATGAGGATCAAGTAACAGAGCAAAATCTACCTTATAAGAACTTTCTGTTTCACTCAATTTCAAACAACCTCATCTCACATCAGCCAAACTATGTCCCTTCAAGATTCTAATGAATCTTGGCTATGAAAGGAATATATAATCTCAAGCCTATAAAATTTAGCTGCATGTGGACACAGATCCATCACACAGGCAAGTAAGGTTAAATCAGTGCTTCTCGGCCTCCCAATAACGCCACCCTTTAATACAGGTCTTCATGTTATGGTGGACCCCCCCCCAACCATAGTATCATTTCATTGCTACTTTATAACTGTGAATTTGCTACTGCTATGAACCATAACATACTCTATGTTTTCCAATAGTCTTAGGCGACCCCTGTGAAAGGGTCATTCGACCCCCACAGGTTGAGAATCACTGGGTTAAATGAAGTCCTCACAGTGAGACTGCAATCCTATCGTGACCAGTATCTTGGAAGAGGAAACATCACAGAAGGGATACCACAGGGAGGAGACCATGTAGCATGACAGCATCTCAAGTCAATCAGAGAAGCTTCAGAGGAAACCTACCCAACCCACACCTTGACCTCCAAATTCCAGACCGCAGAACTGTGGGAAACAGATGTGGATTGCGTAAGACATCTTGTGTGTGTGGTACTCTTATGGAGGTCTGACAGATTTATCTACAGCAACAACCCTCAGGAAATACGAAGTCCTTCCCTGCCTGATAACCAGAGCTGATGGATGATGTGCCTGAGAGTGCATCCGAGTCGCTCTTCTCAGTCGGGTAGATTAGTTCTCTGATTAAAGCAACAACTTTTCTTTCTTCAGGACCAGACAGAACCCATTTATTTAGTGAATTTAAAACACCTCGTACTTTCTCTGTAAGTGCTCATGTTTGATTATTTCTTAGGCCATCAAGTAACAAAGAGCCAGTGAGAAGAAACTTTAAGTATTTGTGTGCATGGTATGAATACACATGTGGAGACCGGGGGTTCAGGTGGGGGAGGGGGGTTGTCTTTCTTGATTGCTGTGTACCTTGTATTTTGCGGCAGGATCTTTTGAGTCCAGAACTTGTTGGCTTCAGCTAGTTTGGCTAAGTGCCTCGCACTGGGAATCTCTTGCAGCTGCTCCCCAAACACTAGGCTCACATGCCAGTGCCATGTCTAACTAGCTTTAACAGGAGTCCTCACATTTGCATAAACTTTACCCTCAAGCCCCAAATCGCTTTTTTTTTTTCAGGTATATTTATTGTCTTGTACCACACCCGGGCCTGGTGCCTTAGAGGTCAGAGGAGGGCATCGGATCCCCTGGGACTGGAGTGACAGATGGCTGAGAGCTGCCATGTGGGTGCTGGGAATCATATCTGGGTCCTCTGCAAAAAGCAATGAGTATTTTGGATCCAAGAATTTAGATTTTATCGACTCAACCAACTCTACAGTCCCTTCACATCCCAGCCCAAATTTGTTTCTTAGCAATTAAATACAAGTACATAGAATTCAGTGAAACAGCAATTCTTACCCCAGACCCGAGCTATGATCTGCGCTGAGAGACAGAGGACTAGAGCAAAGCCAAGGCTGGACTTCTTTCTACACATCATCCTTCCAGGATGTGGACCACCAGGAGGGCACCATCTCATCACTGGGATGGATCTCCTTTCCCAGAAATGAAGGATCAAAATTCCCACTTGTTTAAATGCAATAGGGAGAATAGGAGCAAAGTACCTTTTGGACCAAAACAAACAAACAAACAAACAAACAAACAGGTAACAGATACTACATGCTATATATATGTACAAGATGTACAAGTAGATTCTATGATATACACAATGTATATGTACATGTATACACATACATGTATGCTATATGTATAATGTACACGTACTACACTGTCCGAGAGAGGATAAGTGGAGATAGACAAAGGAGTTAGGTTCTCCTATCTTTAGTTTGCAAAACAGTAAAAATGGCTGACATCTTTTGAGCACTCAGCAGCTGTATATGCATGCTTAGTGCACTTAGGAAGTTAACAGCAATCCAAACTTTGCAGGCTAATAATTAAAAAAATAATAATTAAACCACCAATTGGTGATTAAGTTATGTTGATCTGGGTGGACTCAGATCCACTTCAACAGTACTATTTATGAGAAAAGGAGACTTCCCAGGAGGTGACAATAGGAATTACAGGACCCACTGGTGCACCAAGGATGAGCATGTGTCATTGTGAAGCAGGTGGCCATGACCAAGACAAGTCTCCTCACATTAGTATCAATTTCATTATCATGTAAATCCACTTCATATTGAATTTCATGTTCAATATATTGACTGCCTCATAAAGAAAGACAGAAATTAGGGCAATCTTAGTTATTACTGAAGGCAAACTTCTTCCCATGTAAATTGATACTAAAATATGATTTTAATCATATGTCTCTATTCTCCAACGGTTTTACCACATTGTCTCTAAGTAAATATTTAATAATTAAATAATTAAAATTAAAAAAAAATTTATAAAAGATCATATCCCCAAAGGCAATTTCAATTAGAGTAGAGCTGGCTAAAAATAAAAAGATGGCTATCAGTAATATCTGTCAAGTAGAACAAAGTACCATTCTAGCTATAAGTCAGATTCTGTGAGAGAAACAACAGGGTTTGGACCCATTTTGTATTTCACTAGGACAACAGGCATTTTGGCTTGAACACAATCATTTGGCTGTGGTTTGTAGTAACTTGAGTACAGATTTCTACTTGAGTAATTTAGTCAGTGCCCTAGAGAATTAGTGATTCAGTAAGAGAAACAGAAGCAAGAGATTCACATTTGAAATCCTTTGAGCTGCGCAGATCACAGTTTTCCAGACTTCAACTCTGAGACCCCAGGAAAGTCAAGAATTTGGATTTGCAGCCATCTCCTCAAGCTACTTCAGAACCCAACTGCTCATGTCTTCTAATGAAACAGAACAGTTAAAAAGAAGAGGAGGAGGAGGAACCGGAAGTAGTAGTAGTTGTTCAGACTCAACCTCAATGGAATACTACAAAGTCTCTTGCTGCGGCGCATACTCACTCTTAACTCCTATGCTCCCAGCATCCTCCGGGCTCTGAGTTACATGTCTCAGTAGCTGCATACAATGCTTCGCATACTTCCAGATCAGCTTCCCATTTGAAACAAGGCAAACAGCTTTGTATAAACTAGAATTCTACAGTAGCCCCAGTAGACTCAGGCTGTGTATGAGAGAATATAACCATCTTTCCCGAATACATTTGTACTGTCATGGACTCCACACTGGCAAGGCTCTACCTGAAGCAGTCACAGTGTTTCCTTGTATGGACTTCCTGGAACAAGGAAGCTAGGACAGGTGCACTCACCTCAGAATTGCCTCCACTGTGATTGACACTGACCACATAGTCTCCCTCCTTCCAGCCAAGAGATGAGGTCTAGAAGCAGGAGCATGTAGACCAGGTATCTACTGAATTGACCCATCACTGGAAAGTATCACCCAAAGGGCAACATCCCTCACACATCCCTCTTTTGAGTACCACATAAATTATTTTTTTAAAAAAAAAAATGTTTCTGGGCTGGAGAGATGGCTCAGTGGTTAAGAGCACTAACTGTTCTTCCAAAGGTCCTGAGTTCAATTCCCAGCAACCACATGGTGGCTCACAAACATCAGTAATAGGATCCGATGCCCTCTTCTGGTGTGTATGAAGATAGCTACCGTCATATATACATAAAATAAATAAAATCTTTAAAAATTTGTTTCAAATGAATAAACATGATGTGTTGTGTGTGTGGGGAGGTACAAATTATGACAGAATATTAAGATTAAATTCAGGAGACACAAAAACTCTTCCCAAGGTTTGGAAGCATTGCTACCCTGGAAGGACACGGAAGAAGGTGGGAATTGATTTTGTGAAAGGTTATTAAAGAGAGTGCTATTCTCATCAGAAAAATCCCTCTCCCTTTAAACTGTATCAATAATTTAAAGAAAATTCCCAGATCACATTAGCCAAAATGACCAAGAAAACTTTTGTCCTGTACAGCATAGAGAGTATCTTCAAGATACTGCTCTTGAGAGAATTATTAGTTAAAAATTTTAAATTCTTTCCACTTTGCTCATTTGAAAAGAGATGCTCAAAGTATTAACAACAAAATAATCAAGTATATGTATCAAAATATCAATCTCATACTTTATTATTCAGATATTTGATTTTCCTGTCAAAAGCTTACACTGTGTTATAGCTGAGACAGGCGTACAACATAATTCAGAATTTGGGTAATATAGCTATAAAATATTTGCTTCTTCAGTGTAGCATATTTTTATCTAAAGTTACAAAATCATCAGCAGGATTCTATGATGGTTTGTCTATAAATCAAACTGAACCAGCTCTTTATTTCAATGTGCCTTGTGCTCTGTGGGTATTGATTTGTGCCCTAAGGATATGAAGGCTTATTTAATATTTTAGCAGACTTTTTAAAAATCTGACATTTCAATCCAATGACTAACTCTTTGAAATGTACTAAGGGCTGTACAGTCTCTTTGTGCCCAATTCTCTTAAGTAGGCCATGACACATCCCATGATGCTCTGGGCTCATGACTACAAACTAAAAAGAGTAGCAGAGCCTTAGAAAGTAAACATTTACAATCCTGTTCGTGTCTACCCTGCTTCTCGAACACTTCGAGCTTCGTGCTATCAACCACTGAACTTCTAAGAACCCAGTGTTTTCATCTAAGGACCCAGACTTTTCATTCTGAGTATGTGCCACATGGCCATCTCTTTAGGATATAATAGGAGGGAATCAGAGGGAGAAGAGATCTGAGAAGAACGAAAGGCCCCTTCAATTGTTAATACTCTGTCCTGTCCCATGGCTGTCCAACGAGGTTTTACATCCAAATACCAGTGTCCATCAGATGAAACCTGTGTCCCAAATCTCAGTTTCCTTCTATGAAAAATACGAGTAATTTTCGTAACCGGTGTGGACAGAGTGTTCATCTGGGACCGAGAACCATGGCCAACGGGACCGACTGACCATACACCCATGAGTCACACCTGTCATAAGAGTTCCAAAACCATACCATGGCCACACACACAATGCCAACAGCTGCAGAGCCAGACTTGACCCAAGATGTCAGCTCCATTTTGATACATACCATGCTAAGTTCCAATGAATTCAATCTTAATTCTTCCCAACAAACAATTCCTTCATTCTCAAATATCAGGGACTATGGTAAGGAATGTAAAATAAACGAGACCTTTTCTTCTGCCATCCAAGTCTTTCCTGTCCACGGGACTTTTCATTGTTTTACACAATTAGTGAGCAAAAAAAGTGGATTTATTTGTCGAGGTATGAAAGAGAGAGGAAGTTGACTTCTATTTATTGATGAGCAGCATTAACAGGCAGGTAATCATTCCTACCTGACCTGGACTCGCAGAGGGGGCAGCCATCCCATAATACTTTGCCTCCTTGGTACTTTTTAGGGGCCTTTGGCAGAAGGCAAGGCAAGGAGAGCTCAGGGAGGGTACGTGCCGCCCCATGTGCTGCAGCACACTGGAGTGGGCACAAAGGTTCCTTCTGGGTTGGACCTGTCTGAAGGCACAGTTCACTTCCAGGAAGCAACCCAAATCTCTGCATCTAAAAATCTATGCTTCCAAAAATTAAAGTCTCTCCATCATCACTTAGCTCTTATAAAAACAATGCTCAGATGAGCTTAGTGGAAATCAATAAAACATGAGAGTTTTTTATTTCCCCTGAGGACAACAGAAAGTATACTTTTTCTCAAAGGCATCAGTTTTCCAAGCCAGCTATGTATTTACTTTGTTGACTTGCTTGCTTGCTTATTTATTCTCTACTACACTTTAATAAACAATTCACAGAGACTCACAGGCTGTGATTTGTATACACTTGGCCTAGGGAGTGGCACTTAGGAGGTGTGGCCTTGTTAGATTAGGTGTGTCACTGTGGGCGTGGGCTTTATGGCCCTCACTCTAGATGCCTGGAAGCCAGTCTTCTCCTAGCAGCCTTCAGATGAAGAGTAGAACTCTCAGCTCTGCCTGTACCATGTCTGTCTGGATGCTGCCATGCTACCATCTGAAGCTGTAAGCCAGCCCCAATTAAATACTGTCCTTATAAGAGCTGCCTTGGTCATGGTGTCTGTTCACAATAGTAAAACCCTAACAAAGACACAGGTGTGTACATTGTACAGACTATTCTACAACCCACTGAATTGGGCTCTCTTGCTATGCTTAGTTCAGATCTATCATCACAGCGAACAGAACAGAACAGAACCAGAACCAGAACAGAGAGACTGCTCTGGTTGATAGACCAGGAGTTGAAATAGTAGGAGTCCAATGGCACCAATCATTGAGGGTTCCAGACAGCGAGTCTGGGTCTAAAAGGGATCTACATAGGACTATCTAATCAACTGGTAAAGGAAAAAAAAAAAAATGGAAGCAGAGGAAGAGGAAGTGTAAGGAAACAAAAAACAAAACCAACCAACCAATCAAACAAAACACCATGCAATAGGGTAACTATGTTGTGCCACAAGGGTGGTGAAGATGGACTTGGGAATGCTGGGTTTGGTGCTGCAGAAACACACAGATCTTCCCATAGCTACTCTGTCGTCACACAGTTCAAAGTCCTCTAAATTCCCAGGACTATAGAGGGATGGGACATAGATTCTGGTTATTAAGGCAAACCTTTACCTCATCATTTTTTGCTCTCTTAGCCATGGATCTAAACCTTATCAGCTTTATCTCTTTTACAAAGTTAATTTATAGAAAAAGCTCCCTTTCTGCAGATGGGCTGTAGCAAGGATTAAATGTCACCTTATTGCAAGGAGCATATTATGAGTAGACATCTAATAAGTGGGTGTGATTCTTACTGAGCACAGGTTACAAATGAAGGAAGTGAATTGCTACAAGGTTGACCGGTGACTGGCAGTCTGAAGCCCACGACGGAAAGGTCTGAAGAGCTTCAGCAAGACTGCTGCACTCACAGAGCAAAGCAGAGATTGTGGTGGGAATACCGGACACAGGCATGTTTCCATCTTCCCACGGGTATAACACATTCTTAGGTTCAGAACTACTGTAGAGTGACAGAACCCACTGCTTTTGGATGACCCTTCATCTTTTATCAGCTATAAAGTCAGTGGCCCGCCTGCTGCATTAGCAGTGATCAGGAGCTTGGATCAGGATCTATAACATTTTCCTTTGCTCAAGGTCCAGTCTGTAGACTTAGAGGTAATACCTTAGACCAATGTCTGCACTAAGTCAAAGGAATTCCCAGTGATCGTCACTAAAGCTTTGAGGAAACAACAGACAACAAAGGGAGGGGGAGTAACAACTACTGGTCTTCGCCACAGGCTAGGCCTACATTGCATAGCCAGCATATCCATCCATAAGCATGCACTTACATATATTTTGGGTCTTTGGTTTTTATATAAGCTCATCCAATCATTGCAGAAACAGTCTGAGAAGGGCAATATAGACTTGGAAATGAGGAATCCATCCTGGGGAGACAGCTCAGTGGGTGAAAGCATTTGTCATGCTTCTCCAAAACACAAACACACACACACACACACACACACACACACACACACACAATAATAAACTTCTTAAATGAGAAAACTCAGGTTCAAAGATGTTTAATAACTTTCCAAATCATCTAGCAACAGATTTATAGATACATTTATTTTAAATACACTTTTTGCCTACTTTGTAAGGTTGGAATGTGGTCAGAATAAGAAACACATTTTTCTATCACGATCCAGGAAACACACAAGTATTTACCAAACTGTAAGAATGTTTCATAAAATACATTAGTCTGAAGCCGACACTTTGCATCTTTGCTTCCAGTTAAGTCATGTGGGCAGCTTGGGAGGCGTTTGTTTTTTGTGTGACAGTGCCAAGAAGCTTGAGCCATAACCGCTGGCAGGGAGGATGGGTGGTTGGATGGAGGGGACGGGGGAGGAGGAGGGAAGGAGGGAGGGAGAGCTCAGCTTTTCTACACACTACCATCTCAACTCTTTCAGACTCAACAGCTGCAGGAAATTCATGGAGGAAAAGCTCCACCCAGATGGCATCCAGACCAAACACGCCTTCAGACAGGAAATGGGTAGTGGGTCCAAGTGTGCCCATATGAGCCTAGGAACACAAATTAAACCGTGGCATATGTCACCTCAAGTGACTCCACCATTTTAGAAGTGGTTTCTTACTGGTGCACTCCACACTGTATGGTGTGGCTTCCTCTCCTAGTAGCCAAGACTCAGGGACTCAAGCCATGAAGGCACAAGACGTGTTTATGAAAATAAATATTTGAGGAAAAAGAAAGCAAGAAACCCTTGGAAAGTGCCATCTTTGACTCACTTCTCCCCATACCCACCCTATATCCAATCACCAAGCCCTAAAGACGTGTGCTTTCATCTACTAAGGACAGTCTCCATTCAGTTTAACTCACAGTCCTTGTCAAGTCAACGGGATTACTGTAAGACTCTTGTTAGCTCCCTGCCTTCCTTGCCCCAGTAACTTATTTATTAATGTTGGTCATATCTTCAACAAATGTCATCTTATAAATGGTGTCCACGGGGCTGAGGATGCAGCTCAGGGGCAGAGCCCTGGCCGAGCACACATTGGGTTTGATCCCTCTTGTCATAAAGTCAAAGCACAACAATCAAAGAAAGGAACAGAGTGGGCACCTTTTCGCACAAACATTAACAAAGGTGAGTTCAAGTAAGCGTTTGCCACTCTGGCTCCCGTGTATCTATTAACCATCTCCCTCACAATCAGGACCTGTATGTAGGCTCCCCCCTGCAACTAGACTGCTGGAAGCCTTGATTTTCATATCAGAGCTAAAGTCCCTCAAAAAGAATTCAGGAATCCTCTGAGGCTAGTCTAATAATACTAAGACTTTGTATAGCTTTTTCATGTGCTGACCTTTAAATGGTGAAGCCCAAGAAACAGTTATTTTGTGGTGTCTAAGCATACAGCAAGACAGTGGCATAAACCACACTAGTAGCTACTATAACCCGGCTGCTGCCATGCACTCCCGGTAAGAAAGCCATTGAGGAAGCAGAAACACTTATTAAACTGTCGTTAAATCGCAATCTTCAAGAGAACAACATTTTTTTAATGATGGTGTACACAGAGAACCTGTGACTAAGGTGGGCCTTTTCCTCTTTCAGTGGACAGAACAACGGACACCCAAAATGTACTCTGTTCAGAGGTGCTGACTGGGCAGGCATTTGTAAACACTGAATCTAGTGTACCTGTCATAAAGGAAGACGGCGAGTCTATGTGTTGTCAGTGATGAAATGCAAGCTTTCTGGATTTACTAACTCCTATCTGTGATTGTGAGCTTGGCTTCCCAATAAGGACTTTCTGATGGGCTGGTAGAAGAACAAAAGTGTCATTTTTACGTGGTATAAAGAAATGTGTCAACAATTGGAGACCTTCATAACTCACAATGTCAATATTCCAAATAACAAACAATCCCAAAATTATGTATGGAAAGCAACTAGAGAGAAGGTCCAGTGGTTAAAAGCTACTCTTGCAGAGGACCTAGGTTTGGTTCCCAACACAGATGTGGAGGCTCACAAATCATCAGAACTTCAGTTCCAAGGAGTTCTAATGCCGTCTTCTGGTCTCTGTCAGCAATGCATGCTGATGACCCACAAAGCATACACGCAGGCAAACACTCATACACACAAAATCAAAACAATTGAGTCTTGAAAAAATTATGTAGGAATAAACATCCATCCAAATGGGTGACATACAAATAGATTTTATATAACAGAATACCAAAGTATCTATCGGCAATTGGTTCTAATGCTCTGTCTTAATTCAGCTCCTAAAAAGTCACACTTCCAGACCTGAGGGGCCCTGCCCCCAGCTGGCTTCGAGTGGTAATTAAAGAACTGCCATACAGTCAATGGCTAGGCAGGGAGATGCAAGCAGGACTTTTAGATTGTGAGGACAAGGGACCAAGGTAGAGAGGGAAGAGAACAGGAAAATAGCCATGATGTGTATGTGTGTGGGGGTGGGGGGTGGGGGGGTGGGGGCAGGGACGAGAAGAGACTTAAAGGCCTGCCAACATGTAAGATTCCGAGAAAGATTCCTCTCGATTGGGTCTGTGATAGCAGAGATGAAATATAGATTTTAAAAGATATTAACTCAGGAACACCAGGGGGAAGTGTGTGCTAGCCTTAGGGAGGTTTAGTAGTGCCCAGTCATTGAGCTAGTCAAGGCACATAAAAATTAGCTGGCATGTCTTTCTGTCTGTCTGTCTTCCATTAGCAAATCCGGAGAGCTCTTGAGAGGGTACAGCACACACGTGACCTGCCAGGGCCAAAGTGGTTTAACTAATTCACCATTACACTTACCATGAGGCATTCATATTTTATACTGTAGCAAACCTATAAGGAACTATCTACTGTGGAACTGTCATGCAATTTCAGTGTGCAATATTATCTACAGTGACCTGAAAATCTTCTTTTCTAGCTATGTACCCAAATGAGAGGAAGGACTTCCTTCATATATGTCTACCAAGATTATTTATCAAGCTATACTGAGGGTAAGGGACCTGGGAAGGCAGCTCAGTGACGTAACACATGGACAAGTGCAAGCCCTTGGTTTGAACCAGTCCCAGGGACCGAGGGTGTGAAACGATATCACATATCTATATATAGCCAGCTATCTAAAGGGTAGAGTTGTGGAAGCAGATAGGAGAACTGAGTTGCCTTGAAGCATGCCAAACATTAAGGAGATTATTTTAAAAGTCTCTTTTCTCAATACATTGAATTTTAGAAAACAAATATCCATAAAAATTAACTTGTGACATTGACGTTAGTAGCTTTCTTACTTTTTAAATGAGCAATGCTATAAATACCAGTTTTAATTTCTAATACAATAAATATTGGTAGATAAAATCTACATATATAAAACTTGAAGATACAATGGAGCTCCAAGACAGAAATGACGAGTTAAGCGCTATCATTCTGCAGCCCAAAAGTCATTGTGAGGTTCTGCTGGGTCTGCTGGCATTCTGAGTTCTGACTCAGCAGATGAACTTTCCATTTTCCTTCTTTTCTAGTCTTCTCTTTCAGGTGCTAGCCAGAGCTGAGTCCACCTTTCCTAGCTTTCTGGGGTTGTTACTCTTCTTTGGATGCCCCTCCCAGTTTGCCACACAGCTGAACGTTGGCCAAGTACCTAGTTCAAAAGGCATGGCGCACACATTCTCAGGCTCACATTAGCTCTCTCTTGCTCTTGGGCTCTCTCTTTCTCTCCTTCCCTCTTTCCTCCCTCTTCCTCTCTCCCTTATACTTGAATCTATAAACTTCTCACTAGAATTAAAAAATAAAAAGGCATTAACATTCTCCAATCGGACCTCCACCTATCTATTGACCACCTTAACTTTTACTTCCCTAAACCTCACTTATATTCCATTTTTTTCTTTCCTTTGATTCAACATGATTCCAATAGGTAATTATTTATCTGAAACTTCATGATCCTTTTCTGCTCTGTTTATTTAGTTATTGACCCAAATCTACCTGGCAACATTACTAATACGTTGAAGTGAGTGTATTTGTTTTCAAACTGTATTTCAAATACAGGCATATACCAAGTCCTCTTTATTCTAGGTGTTAGAAACAAAGCAAGCAAGATGCTTAATGCTACAGCTTACAGCCTTGTCTCACCGCTCACCAGAAGTTGAAAGCATCAAAGTTAACCTGTAAGCCCTTCTTGCCTAAGGATACACAACTTCCTGGAATGCTGGGGGCTGTGGTTCTAGTGAAATAACAAGCCAGATGTCTTCACTCCCTTAAACAAGTTTGTTTGACCCACCTTCACCAAGTATGCTTGATCACCTGTAGGCGGGAGGTACGTAGGCAGGAAATATGTCAAGGATGAACGTTTGCCTGATGGGAATATGGTGGCCTTATGGGTTTGCCTTTATAAACCTATGCCAAATGTGACTGGATGCCATTTTTTGGGAACCCTGGAATGGACCTGGTCAGTATTTAATTAAAGCTTGCTTCGAATTTAACAAAGTATCAGTATCAACTGAGAACCTATTAAAAATACAATTCCAGCCTAGACACGTGACACAAACCTTTAATCTCAGCACTCAGAAGGCAGAGGCAGGCAGATCTTTGTACTATAGTTCAAGGACAGTTAAGTCTACATAGCAAGTTCAAGGCTAAAAAGTCACAACCAACAAAACAAAACAAAACAAAAAAATACATCAAGATTTCACAATAAAAATTTAAAGTCGTTTGTTGCTGCTGTTGTTGGTTTTTGTAACTGCCTCAGGCCCCAGTCTAGACGCAATGAGTCAATATCTGTGTTTCAATAAGACCTACAAGACATTTTCCACACAGAAGGTTGAAAAGCAAAGGGCTTAAACATCTCTCTAACTAATGTCAACATCTAGGAAGCTAACCAGTTGCCATGAAGTGGTCAGTATGTTTAGTATGAGATTACAGCTTACTCGTTGTGCTAATCATTCATTCATACAAGCATAATGATATAAACTCATTTCTAGGAATTAAAAGCAAAACAACAACAACAGGACTGGATGTAACATAGTAGCAGATCAACTGCTTGCCCAGGGACACCTCAGCAGCAGCAGCAGCAACAACAACAGGTGCCTGCCAAGGGACACCCTAGGTGGCAACACCAACACCACCAACAACAGGACTGGATGTAACATAACAGCAGAGCGCCTGTCTGTCAAGGGATAACGTGGTTTCAATCCTCAGCATTGTCGAAACAAAAACAAAATACAAAAGGGACAAGAGGGGGCGTTTAGGGTTGAATATGATCAAGTCACATACACACGTAAAAATGTTTAAAACGAGTCACATTATTTCATATAATGAACACAGGCTAATAAACTTAAAAAAAAAAATAAAACAAACCTAGTCTAGACTCTGATGAAAATTTTCCATTTCAGAGCATTAATAATTACAGTGACAGCCAATATTTTCAAAATGTTTTCTATTTTAAAACTTTTACACTACATTCATTGTGTGTATAACTCTGTGCGCACACATGCATGTGTGTATGTTCCAGGGTGCACATGTCAAGTCAGAGGACAACTTGTAGGAGTTGGCTCCCTTCTTCCACTATATGGGTCCCAGAAGATTGAGCATGGGCTGTCAGGCTTCTCACAACTCAGTGAAGATGCTTTCTGTAGACTCAGAATTGTGCCTAGGGGCTGTAGGCAATCTTACAAGGTGGATTACTACTATGACCATTTTCATTTTAAAGCTAAGGAATACTGAGGCATTGGGGACTGGACGGCAATGAGGAAGTGTTGGAACAGCAAAGAGGCGGATATGACCCTAACCTCGGAAAGTGGCAGATGCTTTCACAAGAGTGAATCCAGGATTCAGGGATTCAGGGATCCAAGGATTCAGAGGAAGGCACAGGTGAGCTCCCTGAAGGGAAGGCTATGCCTGTATCCTGAGCTCATGCAGAGTTCTGAACCCTGTAGATATGCACTGCCGAAAAACACATGAACAGATTATGGCCCTCTTACCATCCTTACTAAAAGCACCATGAAAATATTTATTTGTTTGTTTGTTGTTTATTGTTTATTCATTCACCACCAAATTAGTGTCATCCATTAAAGAGACAAGGAAGCTGAGGTGAAAACGCTTCTCTATGATTTGTGATACATGGAGTTCATTCTCTGATCTGAGACCTTGCTCACAGTACACGAGGGAAAAACAAACAGGCAACTGAGGGCCGAAGAACGACTAAAGGATGAAAGCCACTCTGAAATCCTGAGTTGATGCTTGTTCTGGGGAGAGAGGCGAGGGAGAACACCCTGTGTTCTTTCCATCTTGGATGCCTGGAAACGATGGTTAAAGCCAAGTCAGAAGGGTTAGAGCATCACTGAGGAGTGTTTCTAGAAGCTTCTGTTGTGACCATCCCCAGCCCCTTGAACTTCCTACTATACCTCCAACCAGTCTGTTCCCCACGACTTCAAGCTGGGAATCATCTTGGATTTTAGTTTTTGACAGTTCCACTTAAAAAAAAAAAAAAAAAAAAAAAAGGCCACATTTTCTTCTAGAACATTCTGAGAAAGGTTCTATTAATAATTTGTCTTTATGTCTGCTAGGGAAATTAAATGACTTTCATGGGTCAGGGATCTCATATAGTTTATATAGTCCTTTGTAAGAGGCATATTATCTAGGTAACCAAGGACAGGGCAAAATCAATTTCCCCAAAAAGCAACCAATAGGCAAGAAGACCAAATACCCCAGGTGAACCAATTCAGTTCTATATGAAGTGTACAATATGAAGAACCTGCCAAGTAACAATGATGGAAAAAACAAAACAAAACAAAAAAAACATCAACTAGCAATGCCCCCAAGAACACTAAGGGAAAAACCCTTCAGAAGATCCCATCCTGTCATATTCAAGAATAACTGATAAAAGCCAAACAAAATAATGAACATTCACACACAGGCAAGTTCAGCTCTCCTTTTAGGTACCCACCACTGGTTAGAGTGTTCTTGTTCTCTCACCGTGTGCCTCCAGATGCAAACCATGTAATGTTTTCTAAGAGCCAAATGATTTGACTGTTTGCCCAATCATTTTTGAACATAAAATTTTGATTTCATCATTTTTCATTCAAAGGTTCTAACAGGGATGCACAATACATAAATTACACGGTTTGGGTTCTGGGGTGGAGCTCATGTCGGGCTCATGCTAAGCATGCACAAAGCCCAGGGTTCAACTCTTAGCACTGAACAAACAAGCAAGCAAGCACACAAGACTGGGAGTAAGAGGTAATTGGTAACTACCCATACAATAACCAGCATGAACTGGGTGTATATTAACTGAGTCAGCCTCAAGTCACGGAATTTATGAGCCACCCACATCCTAGCTTTTCAAAAGCTAGTGTTTACCCTCCTCTAACCAGATCCACAGATGGAGAACTCTTGAGAAGTAATCAGAAGATGTCTTCGGAAATTTCAATCGTGTTTTGCTTAACAATTCGTGTCACACTTTACGATTCAACCAGAAGGCCTGGGACTGGGGCTTAGATGCCTTTGATTAAAAGAGATGACTCAACCTGAGGATTAGACTTACATGCAGCTGCAAGAGCAGAGATCAACGGTATCCTGCTTTTTTCTAGTATAATATTCCTCTGTGCGTGTGTGTGTGTGTGCGCGCACGTGTGCATGTGCGTGTGTGTGTTGAAGCAGAGGCCCCAAGGCTTGACAAATGTCATGACAATGGAGAGGGAGGACCCTACCCCAAAGATGTTCTTACACTCTGGGCTGTGAGATTTCTGAATTTACAAGAAAAGCAAGTGGTCCATGTTTTTATGTAAACTTTCTCAATGGAAGCACCAGAATTTGTCAATATTTTCTCTTTTAAAGGTTTCTTTTAATATTCTATATGCATATGTTTATATACATGTATGTTTGTACACTATATTCATGGGACTGAGTTACAGATGGATGCGGGTTGCCATGTGGGTGCCAGGAGATAGACCCAGGTCCTCTTCAAGAGCACCAAGTGTTCTGTACCACTGTGGCACCACTCCCGCTCCTGACTCAGTATTTTCTACAATATCATCTATGGAGCAACATAGTTTGGAGCTGCCTCTCTTCCTAAAGTGTCCCAGGTATGTCAGGAGTACAGGAAGAGAGGCAGGAAACATAGCACACTGGCACAGAAACATTTTTAGAGGCCCTTATTATGTGGTTGTAGTTGGCCTGGAACTTCCTATGTAGATTAGGCTGGTCTGAAACTCACAAAGATCTGCTTGCTTCTGACTCCTGGATGCTGGAATTAATTTAAAGCGTGTTGTACCACGTGGGGCTGTAGTTTGCGCGTGGGCGTGGGTCCTGTTGGGCTGAGTTGTAGCGCGGGAATTTGACTGAGTTCACTCCACACGGTCCCAGGTGGACGCTGGGCTGAGAAGCTCCACTCCAGGCGTGGGGAGATCTCAGTCTGAGACCCTCCGGGGCAGAGCTCTTGGGTGGGGACCCCCAGGCAAGAAGGCTTGCTGGGATCGACTGGTCTCAGACTCCTGGGCTACCAGGCACCGCTAGGAACAGCGGAAGAGTGGAGACTGGGGGCGTACGGGCTGGACCAGCTGCAGCCGAGAGGAAGGAAGGGAGAGAAGCTCGGGCAGCGCCCTGTGGGGTAGTGAGACTCTTGGTCATGGTGACTCGCTTGGCTAGGTCATGGCTGGCTCAGCTAGCTTGCTTGAGTTGGTGGGCCTCTATGGCTGGAACTCAGAGAAATCCTCCATGGGAGATTAGGAGGCAGCTCATTAGTTGAAGAACCCTCTACGGTTCTCCATGGCAGGTCCCAAAGTACAGAGGAAGTCCATGGTTTTAAAACATTTATTGTCATGGCAGAAAGTGGGTGAAGCTGTACCCCCTGCTCTCAGGATGGGCCTGAGGTTAAATACATTTTGCAGGGAGGAGGGTCTGGGAAGGAATGCTTAATTGGCTATGCCCTCTGGCCTTTAGGTATCTTATTAATATGGAGATCTCTTGAGGCTCTGCAGCCTGTAGTCATGCCCTCTACCAGTAGAGGGGGCTGGTGGGGGTGTTGCCCTACATGACTGAAAGGCTCTGATTAATGGAGGTCAGGAGCCTGGAGTCTGGAAGCTTGGCGAAATGCATGCCGTCCCTTGCAGGGATGCTTGTTGGGTCTCCTGCCATCTCTAGCCAGTGCTCGACCAGAAACCATGTTATTCTTTCACGGTCCTCCGCCCCAGAGTACCACATCTGCTTGAAATAACACTTTTGGTGTAAAAATTTCAAAGACTAAATTGGGCAAAATTTTCTTCCTGAATTTCAGGTGGTGCCTGAGGTAAGATAAGATACGAATATTTTCATTCATGTTACCCTAGAGGCAATAAAATCTAATTCAGAAAACATAAAATCTACCCCAGAATCTAGTGTGCCTCAACTACTTTAATAACATCTCACATCCCTGTCCCAATTCGCTCCCATCATACCATGGGGCTCTCAAGTGAGAAGTCCAACCAGAAGGAAGCCTAGTGAATCACCACAACTGAGAGAACCCAGTGAATACAGGAGGACAAATGAGTTGAAAACTGCACTTTTCTGATCTTCAGGATGTTTTTGTTTGTTTTGTTTTTTGTTGTTGTTTCAGGGAAAATTACAAATAAATTATTAAAAAGCAGTCTAAGATAAGATGGACATTTAGAAGAGACTTCTAAAAGTCTGAGAGCCATGCATTTCTCCACAGCTGACAGGACTCAGTGCTGGTGGTGACCCTTGACAGATTAGGTTTATGCCTGGCTGTGGCCTTCATCTGACTATTCACAATGACAAAACCAAAAACTATGCATGCAAATGAGTTCTCCTTTGTCCCAGGGTAGGGTGAGCTTTAAGTCCAGGCAAAAGCAATGGCTCCTGTCCTTGGCTCTGACTCCTCTGACTGATAGGGCTCTGATAGGAAGGCTGTGGTAGATCAAGGTACTGATTCCAAACTCACCCTCCCTGCAACCTCAAATGTAAGTAAGACTCTTGCCCAAGTGCTCTTAACAATTCTGTTACACAGGTTATGTATGCTCAGTTGTTCTGTGGATGCACATACGTGGTAAACCTCAGAGAGCTCGGACAACTGTCATGAGCCAGCCAATCCATCCAATCAGCAAATAGGTATTCTATATGGATCCTCCGACAGTGTACCATGAGGTGCCTCGGGAGAGCCTTATCCATGCACCATGGAGGCCTGTCTCTTGCTTTCATGGAGTTTGAGTCCAAGAGGCACTGTTAGAGCTGGGCAGCAAGTGATGGGAGGAGCATGGTAACACACTTGGAAATGTTGGGGGCTGGGATACAGAGACTGGATCTCCTAAATGTTTTATAGAGGTTACAGCCTTTGAATCAATATTAATTGCCTATAGACATGGGCACATCCACTAAGACATAATTTCCATTTTCCAGATTCTTCTGATGACTGTCATACATTCAGTGAGCAGAATAAAGTCAGAGGTATCCAGTCCTGGGATACAGTCAACAGGCCTAAATCCCAAGACTACGGGACAATGGAAGTTCTGAACAATGTGTCCAAAGACCTGGCTTCAAATGCCTGCATAGTCACCTATGTTTGACAAGAACAGGACTGGACACACTTTCCTGATAGTCTTAGTCATTCTGTTATCATTCAGTGGGAGGCAGTGTGATCAGTTAAGTTATAAATATATAGACAATACCCGGATCAGATATTAATTAAAAACATGACATCAAAGGCCCATTCAGCACACAGGGTTATCTGGGGATATGCAGATGACCTCCATTTTTATTTGATTTATCCTAACTATTCACCAAGCTCACCTGTATTCCAGGTACTGACAACACACAGACCAAGATGTACCAATGTCTTCCAGGTTTACAAAGTCTTAACTAAGATCACCTCTCTATATAGGTAATTCACAATTTAAAAAGCAAACTTTTGGAGGCTAAAGCCCAGTGTTTAAGAGTTAATGGTTAATGTTGCTCTTGCTGAGGAAACTAGTTCGTTCAGTTCCTAGCACCCACAACTCCAGGGTATCCAACATCGTCTTCTGGCCTCCATTGGCAGTCACCCCTCCCTCCCCCAGCATGCACATATGCCTTCACAGACTCATATACACATAAATATTTAATATCCACAAGGTAAATTTAACTCTTATATCCTACCACCGTACTGATAAAGATCACCAATGACAGCATTTATATTTGGTAAACCTTCATCCCTGTTACACCCTAGTCCAAGACCTCTTTCTATATGCTCTCTTTTCATCTTTAACAGCAAGTCTATGCAAAGGCTGTGACCAGCCCATGCTTCAGCCCTGCATGCAGCATGTCTGGAAAATGGACGAGGGAAGCTGACTCTGGAGCCCGTGCTGTCTACAAGCTAATGGAGTACTGCAACCATAGTCACACTCTCTGGGCTCTGCTAGATTCTGTGTATCCTGGCTTTGTGCACCTCAGCCGTGGGTTTAAACAGCTATTATGCATGTTCCATCTCAGACTGCAGTTACAGTTTAGCTGTAGAGACAGTTGCTTAGCTTGTGCAAGGTTTTTGTGAGGTGAGGATTAGAGGCACATGGGGGCAGCAACAGATATCCATATTCTGTCTCCCGAATCTGTGAGGCTCACAGACATCTTAAGTTACAACTTTGTGTCCTGGAAGAGTCTAAATGAGGTGCCTTACAGAATGCCAAGCAATTTACAGAGAGATTACACAGAGTCTGAGCAGTGTGTACTCACCTGACCAATTCTATCTACCTGGTGCCTCTGAGGGAAACAGACCTGTGACAAAACTCTAACCAGATCCAAAGCCCTCAATTTAAAGACCCACTTTAAAGACCCAAACAATGCGATTTGTTCCAGAACCAGGGTTAAAGCACACTAACTTTCCCAAAGCCCAGTAAAAGCCCAGTAATGTCAGAGATGCTTTTCTTTTGCAAAAAGCCTCTTGTTTTCTCAAAGGACAAACAACGCAGGAGAAAAGGCAGCAACATATTGTACACATGATTGATCAAGCAAAAATGTCACTGCAAAGCTGGAGGGGACAATTCAGAAAGAAAGGAGAATACGGAGTGGTCAGTCCCAGGGTTGGGAAATGCATTTTATTTTACAAACAGCCCTCTAACTCAGAGAGGATGCCCTAAGGTACATTAAGAGGTTCTTCTAGTTTTCCCAGGCTTCCAAAGCGCAGCTCAAGATCCAAAGACAACTCTATTGTGACTTAGTCATAAAACACACACTACTGTGATGCCTGTGTACTTAACACAAACCAAACCAATATGTCAATGCACACTTTTTACACACAACTAGGGTACTGCATGCTAATCTCCAAAGAATATTCACTATCACTTGTTGTTTTCTTTCAACAGGAAGTGTTCGCATTTACCATTATTATCTTGAGTAAACAGACCGTATAAAACTTATACTAATTTTGCCTTTATAAGAGAAACATGCAATTCTTCATTTAACCTTGTGATCCTTTTAAACACTAACAGTATCACTTCATCGAATGTGAGGTTGAGATATACTGATGTGAAGAATCACTCGCTTTATTTCACTGTTTCAGAGTCACTTCGAGAAACTCTGACAGAAAAGAGAGTTTCCATTTCAGGAGGAGTCTACACACTGGCTCTAAGGCGGTTCTTTTTTTTTTCTTTTTGGTTTTTTGAGACAGGGTTTCTCTGTGTAGCCCGGGCTGTCCTGGAACTCACTCTGTAGACCAGGCTGGCCTTGAACTCAGAAATCCGCCTGCCTCTGCCTCCCAAGTGCTGGGATTAAAGGTGTGTGCCACCACCGCCCAGCTCTAAGGCAGTTCTAAGAGGGTTCCCCAAATTATTAATAGCACTAGACTGAGACACCAGAGCCTGTCCAGTAAAGTGGGGGGCCAGAATCTCAAAGTGTCCATTTTGAAGGAAAATACAAGATTGATTTATAGTTCTTTTTTAAAAAAGGATTTATTTATTTATTTATTTGAGTGCACTGTAGCTGTCTTTAGACACACCAGAAGAGGGCACTGGATCCCATTACGAATGGTTGTGAGCCACCATGTGGTTGCTGGGAATTAAACTCAGGACCTCTGAAAAAGCAGTCAGTGCTCTTAATCTCTGAGCCATCTCTCTGGTCCTGATTTATAGTTCTTGAACGGGTTTTATATTTACCTTTTTAAAGAATGTGTGCAGGTGTTTTGCCTGTGTCTACTTCTGCACACACATGCATGCAGTGCCCATGGAGGCCAGAAAAGGGCATGAGGTCACTCGCAAGCTGTATTACAGGCAGCTGTGAATGTCATGTAGGTGCTGGGACCGAACCAGGGTCCTCTGGAAGAACAGTTATGGCTCTAATTGCAGCCTTGGCTTATAGTACTTTCTTCACTGTTTGTTTGACATAATCTTAAATAACAGCTAGCACATTCTTCTGAATCCCTCTGATGTAACTCATCAAGAGCCACCATATAGTGATGAAGTCAGAACACCTGATGTTAGAGTCCTCCCTGTATCTTAGTACTGAAGGGTCTCTAAAACCAACTGTGAGAGGAAAAACCAACCACACCTTCTCACCAGGTCAGAAACTGTCAATCCACCAACACTACAAGCCAAGTGCTGAGCTGAGCCCAAAATGGAAGTGGGCATGGGGCTGAATGTATAGGCTTCAGAGCACAGAAGCCCCAACACGTCCTCTTGGCAAAGAAATGAAAGACGTATTTCAGGAGTCACAGATAGGTGAGGTCACTAAGGTTTACACATGGTCCTCATCACAGGTCCTTCTTGACTGACACAATCAACACACAAAAGGGCAGAACTAGGCTAAGGATTCATGGATGAGGAAACCTTTAAAATAACTCACTGAACTTGTCCGTGGCTGCTCAGCACATAAGAGCCTGAAGCAGGAGCTAGGGAGATGCTTAGAGGGGAAAGTATTAGTTGTACTACACAAGGACCTAAGTTCAGATTCCTAGGACCCAGGGAAAAAGCTGGGTATAATGGCACACTGGGGTGAGGAGCGGCCAGATTCCTGGAGCCCATGGGACAGGCAATCTAGCCAATGTGAAGACAAGGCTCAGCAAGAGACCCTGTTTCTGAACGAATGAATGAATGAATGAACGAGCAAGAAAGCAAGCAAGCAAGCAAGCAAGCAAGCAGTGGAAGGCCAGCAAATGGCTCAGCAAGTAAAGATGCTTACCGCCAAGCTTGAGAATCTGAGTTTAAACCCAGACCTAATGGCAAGAGAGAGCTGACTCCAACAAGCTGTCGCTCGTCCCTCCGCATGCACTGTGGCATGCAACATGAATGTATACATTTGTGTATACACACAAACAATAATAAATAAACAAACAAATGTACAATTATTTTCTTAAGCAGTGAAGAGCAATAGAAGACACCTGCCATTTCTATGTACAACATACAGATGTATGTACCCACATGCATATGTATGCTCCCCGACACAAATCCCACCAAAAAATTATAATAACAATTTAAAACTCTTTAACTTGGCTGTTGAAAATAACAGTATTGCAATAAATACTTTTGTGCAAAAAAAATCCCCCCAAACAAACAGGCAAACAAACAAACAAAAACAACTACAACAAAACCAGAGATAAAGTCACTAGAATATTAAAATGGAAGGAAAGGCCATCCAGAGACTGCCCCATCTAAGAATCTATGCCAACTGTAGACAGCAAACCCAGACACTATTGCTGATGCCAAGAAGCGCTTGCTGATAGGAGCCTGGTCCCCTGAGAGGCTCTGCAGAGCCTGACCAATACAGATGCGGATGCTTGCAGCTGACCATCAGACTGAGCACAAGGACCCCAACGGAGGAGTTAGGCCAAGGACTGAAGGAGCTGAAGGGGTTTGCAATCCCATAGGAAGAACAGCAATATCAGCCAACAAGACCCCCCAAAGTTCCCAGGGATTGAACCGCCAACCAAAGCGTACACAAGGGGGTACCCATGGCTCCAGCTGGATATGTAGCAGAGGCATCATATCTGGCATCAATGGGAGGGAGGCCGTTTGGTCCTGTGGCGGTTTGATGACCCAAGATAGGGGAAAGCTAGGGCACTGAGGTAGGAGTCGGTGGGTGGGTGGGGGAAAGCCCTCATAGAGGCAGTGGGGAGGGAGGAGGGAATAGGGGACTTGTGGAAGGGAAACTGGAAGGGGATAACATTTGAAATGTAAATAAATAAAATAACCAATTAAAGAATCCCACACTACCTCCCTCTCTCCTTTACTTTTTGCTATGCTGAAATCCAGAGCCTTGTATAGGATAAGCAAGTGATCTACCACCAAGATATCTCTCCAATCCACATATAAAATACATTCTCTAAAATGTGAAGTATCGATAGTCTCATCTGAAAATATTTTGTTTTAACTTTTGACATGGAATTTTTAAAAACAAAAGTTTAAGGACAGAACAACAAACCCTTGTAACCATAACCCAGCTTTAATAATTAGTAGTTTATGTATTTCTGTGAGGATTTTTAAATCCCTATCATAGTGCCCACCCTACCTCAAGAATTACTTATATACAGTTATCTCTTGGTGTCTGCAGGGAAATTTGTTCCAGGACCCCCATGGACACCAAGATTAGAGGCTGTCTGGAACATTGTGATATACATATTGTAAATTATTATTCTACTGTTTTAGAAAACAAGGCCCAGAAGAGTCCAAGCATATGCAGGAAAGCTGTAATTTTACACCAAATATTTTTCATTCCACAGTTTGTTGAGTCCAGAGCTATGGAACCAATAGCTATGCAAAGTCATCTGTATCGTGATAGATTATGTCATCACATACATTATTTATATTTCTAAGAGGTGAAATCTCTAAAAAAATATCCCCAAAGTTTGATAAATTTTTCAAAAATTATTATAAATGTAGCCATATGCCTAAAACATTTCCTAGAGGAAATACTCTCCCTAATGGTGCTCATCACTAAGGGGAGGGGCTAGAGGAAGGGCAGCTTCAACTCTTCGCTTGCCATTTTCTAGTTCATTTGAACTGGACTGCAGCAGACACAGTATGTCTGCAAGAGCAGCAAAAGGCTTGGCAACCACAGAAAGGTCTTGAGTCTGGCTAGATGTTCGAGGACCAGTCTGAACAGATTCAACCACTAGTAGGTGACAGTGTCCATTCCACAGGACAAGAATTATCTAAATGGGTAAAAAGTCACAGAGCACTGAGGCCACAATGACATTACTAAACATGATTATGACTCCGACTATGTGCAGGGCCAGACAAAGGGAGGATGAACTCACTGGCTCAGCCTCCCTCCTGCCAGAGCCAGTCCCAGCAGGCTAATGAAATCTAAGGCAGAAAGAACCAGGATTTACAGGCAATTTCAAACCACTCCTTTTTCCTTCCTCTTTTGAATAAGTCAATTAACTCTCTCCTCTTTTGAAAATCCACTCCTTGTGCCTTCTCTGCCTAACCTGTTGGAAAATGTCATTTTGCTCCCTGTATGCCATCTGGTCTACCTGACTCTGAGCCGTGAGTGCAGATGCTAGGCCACATGTGTGGATGTTATTTACACTGAATTCATTCAGCACAAAGGGCTCTAGAGCTTACAATTTTCTGATTGGTCGAGTGGGAACTCTGAGAACATGAGGTAGAAGAGGGCTGAGTTTCAGGACTCTCTGCAATGCTGTCACACAGTCCTTACAAACAGCTACAGACACAGACAGAAGTACTGACAGCAGAATCACCAAAACTTAAAATCCTGAATGTCTAAATATATTTGAGAGTATCACTTTTCACTTCCAAATATTGCTTAAACAGGCTAATAAAATATTCCCCAGTAAAGGTCAAAAAGAAAATGTCTTTAAAGACCTGACTTTTAATGTTTGAACTTTTTAAGTTTTCAAAGGCTTTAACATGAGAAAGTTCTAAAGAATTTCAAAATAGTTGGTTCTTTTACAAAATAGTTCAATTACAGCTGCCCTTGGCAACTATTTCTTTTTCTTTTATTATCAAGTTTAACAAAACTTGATGCTTCAGTCAGAACACCCAAGACCAATTCTCCCAAGGCTAGCAGTCAAATGACTACAACAGTGATGACAATTTGACACAGCTTCAACCAATGGCTACTTCTTTTATGAAAATGTGTACCAGAACAACTTACAGATGACCCGAAATGAAGCAAGCCTACCGTGTGCTTGAGAAGCCTAATGATAGTTTCCATACACTGCCTGACTTCACTCATGTGTTCCTCTAGCTGGAGACAACTACTCCCAGCCAGGAGAGATTTACTCCACTGCTGGTTAAAAACACCAATGGAAAAGTACCAGGTGGGGTTGTCCTGTTCCCAGGGGTACCTGTTTCATCTGGGGAGCTGGGGGAGGCACTGTCTTGGGACAACGTCGTCCAGCTGGATTCCTCGTCACTTGGTGCCAGGTTCTGGATCCGATGGAGAGCACAGTCAGTTTTGGCTCCTGTTTTAGGGTGGTCTTTCTTGGTCTCTGGGCTGGACGACACTGTGGCTACTTGGCCATCCTCAGGGCTGGACTGGGGTTTGTTTGGTTTCTGTGGCAGCAAGTCCCCATTCCCAATGACTACTGGGGCCTGGCCTGGGCCTGGCTGGGCTTTCTCCTCTCCAACCCCTTGGCAGGGGCCGAGGTTCTGCCCTAGTTCTCTAGCAGAGGTTTCCAGGTCTGCATAGTAATTGAGGAAGCTCTTAGTTCTCCTGGGCTGGGAAGGCAAAATCTCACAGCCTGAGGACTCCTGTGAGTGGAGATCTTTAACCTCCAGTTTCTCAGAGGTTAAGTTGATGACCGCTGCAGGACTGAGGTTCTTGTTGGGGTCCTGTTGCCCCTGCTCCGCAGCCTTGCGGAGCTGGTTCTCCCCATTCTTAACCAGCTTGATGTTGGCAGAGCCGTTTCCCAGCAGAGGCTGTACAGCTGGATCCGAGAGGCCCATGGCCGCCTGAATATTAGTCAGTGCATATTTTTTCCTGCATTTGGGGGGTGTGCTGTTCTTGGCATCTGAGTGCTTGATCTCTGCATTTAACAGTTCATTGTGGGAGGAGCGGAGATTGAGGGTATTCGGTGGTGTGGCTGGGCTGTTGCGATTTGCAATGTCTGTGGTTCCGCTGCTGGCCATAAACACTGCCAAGGTGCCAACACCTGAGTCAGCTGTGGGGAACAGAAAGGAAATTGGTTGTAAGGCACAGGTCATGAGCAAACACCTTAGCGTCCAGTGTGAGTGACCATTTCTAACAGAAGACTGTAAGAACAAACACCTCTGTCAATGAGACCTTCTTCTAGAAACGGCCTACTTCATTTCATAATGGATTCCCATGTTAAACAGAAGCAAAGAAAGGCTTTGTTGTGGAAACCTAAAAGCTAATCTAGGGTCTACATTTTACTTAGCATAAAGAACTTAGGTTTCTACATTTGTGTTTGAATATTTTCGTCTGGTCAAGTCTTTAATCGCCACAACTTTGAACAGTATCCTCTTTCCAAACTGCAACCTCAGATCTTTAGTTTTAAGCCTGAAGTTTCTTCTGGTAACATCGTCATCAACAAGAAAATTGCTCTGACATTCTTTTTGAGCTTCGGGATTCTTAATTAGCTCAAAAGGTCACTGTTTAATGATGGTTTCCTCTAGTTATGTCTCAGATTGTATTCGGAAAACCTCCATCAGAACGTACTAGCATCTTCATGAACATCTTTAATTTGGGCAGAGTGCTACTACTTGTAGAATTAAAAAAAAAAAAAAAAAGCTTTGAATAAACAGCTTTGTTTCTCAAGAACACAAACAAGTATACATATGCATTCACACATGCACACACAAACAAAACTATTACTAGAGATGCAGCCCTGGGCTATCGGCAACATGTTAGAGCCCCCCAAGGAGTCTGAATGTATTCTACTGAATTAAAAAAAAAAAATACAGGCTTGGCTGTTTGCAGTCATCATGTGCCCTGGCAAAAAAATGCCTAGGAAACAAACTGACAGTTGCATTTATCTCAAATGCTCTTTGTGCCACCAGAGATTTATTTCGTATGTCTCCTGCTAGGAAGAAAGAAAGAACTCTCAAGCTGCTGTCTGTGAGCGATGGCTTCCTTCTTATCTGATTCTTGGCCATTCAGACTTATGCGATCTCCACAGCAGTAGCAGAGGGACCAAGGACAGCTTCTTCCATTCATGAGATTGTATTCTGGCCACGCCCTCTCCCTGTCCTGGGCAAACAAGGATCCTCACAGAGGTATGGGCAAGAATATCCCTGTGAAGGGGAGCTGAGAGGCATCTCTGTATCATCAAAATACACAGGGCTGGCCATTTTAGAAAGAGCTGTCACAGCTTCTAGAAGTACCCATTCACTGGAGGCATTCCTTAGTAACAGATGCTCACATGGACCACGAGACAGTTAAGGGCTGTAATGCCCAGTGGTCAGACTTTGGATCCTCTCCTTTAATGCTATAATTTATAAAGACCACTGCTTCCTTAGGCAACATTCCAATCCTGACCTCTGGTGTCTTGTTTTAAAGTAATAAAAATTACAGTGCTTTTTCCTTTTAAACAATATTCTGTCAATTAATTTTTATATTTCAAAAATGACAGACTACAAACCCACATAAAGTTTTCCTCAAGATTTATCTATGGCATAGAGAGTTATTTTTATACTCTTGGGTATTACGAGAAAGTGGAAGCTAGGTAGTTTCCCAAAAGGCATGGCAGAAGTTTCTATGAGGCTGTTTATAATGTTAGGTATTGAATCCTGATAATGTTATTAAGAAAACATTCAGCCGGGCGGTGGTGGCCACGCCTTTAATCCCAGCACTTGGGAGGCAGAGGCAGGCGGATTTCTGAGTTCGAGGCCAACCTGGTCTACCGAGTGAGTTCCAGGACAGCCAAGGCTATACAGAGAAACCCTGTCTCGAAAAACCAAAAAAAAGAAAAAGAAAAAGAAAAAAAAAAAAAAAAAAGAAAACATTCTAGTCTACTTTCACTCATAACCAAAAATGTTTATAGTCAGAAGACAGGCAGCTTAAGGATTCCTTGCTGAAATGTCAATATTCAGAAGTTGGAGCTTGTCTGAGAATATGCCTCCTCTCCCAGTTCCTCAACTGATTGTCTACCCCAACCCACTCACAGGCAGAACAGAAGGGTTGGCTTTAGAACTAAGCACACAGGCTAATCCCTAGGAGGATTGCTTCTCGGAGTTAGCGCATCAGCCAGGACAGATCATGAAATAGCTTAAGGTTACCAAGGACAGTTCTGGAAAGCATGAGGCTATGGGAAAGAGGCTCCCAAAGTGAGAGGTGATAAAGTTAAGGCCACAGACCCCAACATCAGTGGGGCGAATGCTAACGATCTGCCCAGGCTTCTTGCACGCTGAGTCTAGGACAAATTTCTTCTCTGAAAAATGGGTTCAATATGCCTGGTTGATAGAGAATTCTGATGAACACTGGCAGGGAGCCCAGCATAGTGCCTAACAATACACCTGCATTCCCCTCATGTCTGTGTGTTCGAGTTTTAGGTCATAGAAATAATTCTTACTGCAGACACATGGAAAACTGAGCAGGCAAGAAAGGGACAAAGAAGCTGGGTCTACAAGGGCTTCATTTTAGGTAGGCATCCAGAAAATTCCAAAGGTTACTGCAATAGGCCAGTCAAGACAACTAAGAGAGACAGAAGCACTGAGAAAGATCACTTAAAGTCTGACTGACTTCCAGTTCTTATCCCATCCCTCTTGACCAGGCCATATTGATGGAGAGGTAGGTGCTTATCAGCCACAGGATTTAGGGGCAAGACTGAGTTGAACCCAGTGACCTAAACAATAGGCTGACTTCCACCATTTCCACCCCAGAGCAATGACACCAGTGGCTGCAAAGTGACCTGTAAGATGTGTCATGAAGAATCCAGTGGGAAAAGACACCAGCATGAGGATGGGTGGGGTCCAGGAAGCAATGGATCAGGTTTCATTGAGAGGGAGGGCTGGCAAAATAGAACAGCATTTGCTTAGAAGTTCAGTCCGGGTGATAAGAGAAGAGATGGGCACAGTGGGCCTTCCCTAGCAAGGGTACATACATGAGGAGGGAGAGGAGAAGGAAATACCACAGAGGGAAATGGACCCTGGGATCCAGGGTGGGACAAAGTCACAAGAGGGTAAGTAAGGAATTGAGGAAAGAAAAGGTCACAGGATTAGAAGTACAAGGAACAAAGGGACAAAGAAGTGTTCTATATCTCCTAAAAGAACCCCAGTGATTTGGATGCTTTTAGGCCAGGACGGGGACTGCGAGGTGCAGTGTACTGTGGATGGTTCTTAGGCAGAGCCAAGGCTCAGGAGCACTGGAGTCAGATGGCCAAAGGTCTGGAAGAATGGACTGTCCACACCTGACACGCCAAGGACAGAAGCGAGCAATGGTCTGACTGAACACATTCTTGTCCTCCTTCCCCGTCAGCAAACTCCACTCTTCTGTGAGTCACAGTAGACACTGTCTCTTTGTAAAGATCTCTCCCTGCTCCAGGCAGGACTCCAGAGCTCCTGGCTTCTACTCCTTGGATCTTTTTGAAAACATCTCTAGTACACTTTAGTAAGTTTGGAGGAAAATGAATATTCTCTGTCTATAGAAATGAAAGGCTGGCACGTCCTCTCTTGCACTATAATCTCTGCTTCTTTTGATCTCTCTACTCACTCAGTTTCAAACATTCATCTTTATCCTGCTGTATTTCCCTACAAGACCATGGTGTCCGCAACCAGCACGTCAGTATGTAACAACAGATGTCTGTAGGTTAGGTCGTAAATAACACTAAGAGAACATGGGTTTCATTAACATCTCAAGAAATAAAATTTTAGTCAACTGTGATGGAACATGCCTACAATCCAACACTTCAAGGGATGAGGCAGGAGGATTGTCACAAGTTTGCAAGCAGCACGACCTATATGGCGAGACTCAATCCAGCCTGGGTTATGGCAAGAGCCTGTCTTAACACCTACTATCCTAAATAAAAGTCCAGGCAGCCGGTTACTACTGTTCAGTTAACAGAAGGTTTATTTTTTCTGGAAATGGGGATCAATGGTCATTATCTCAGCTTTACCCACACACAGAAGCTCAGCAGGAGTTAAATGAAGCCCTTCAATCTAATATCTAGGTCAATTTGTCTTGCTTCTTTGGTCTCAGCTCAAGGAAATTCTTGCTGAAATCTGCCATGACTCCAGAGGCTAAGAAAGCTGCAGGTGGATGTTTTGTGACAGAGCTGGCTGCTGTATTCCTCTCTCAAACATGACTGGTTCTCACAAGCCAGCCTACTGAACCTCGTGCCTCCATGTGGGAGCCCCAGCCAAAGCTCTGCTGAATATACATGAATGTTCTGATTACTTCTGTGATATCCACTAATCCAACTCTGGACCTACCTCTAATTCTTGCCTTTAACACATCTGGCACCTGCACCTTTAGTAAAAAGGAAGGGAAGAAAATTAAATAGACTAGGAAAGCGCATCATACCACTTTAGTAAGTTCGGAGAAAATGGATATTCTCTGTCTATAAGAATGAAAGGACGGCACATCCTCTCTTGAACTATCATCTTGGCTTCTTTCGATTTCTCTTGTCAATGTTTAGGACTCTTCAGCCTGTCATTTTCAACACTGGAGCCATGCTCAGACTCCAATCAATAGCTTGCGACTTTAATCAACTCCATGCTGGTATTTCTTTCTTATAGTTTCAGGAAGGGTCTTACTGAGACCAGAATGGCCGCATATTGTTCTGCAGTCAAGGATAACTATGAACTGTGAGTTACCCACCTGTACTCAAGTGATGGGACATGGAGTTTACTATCATGCTCTTCGCCTCCTCATCCATTTTTTTTTTATATTACCAGAATTTCCTTTTTATAAAATCTGGCATCCTCATGAATTTATCTTCTCATTCATTAAGTATTTGTCAAGCATCTGCTATTCAGCAGACTCTTCCAGTCCAGGAAAACACAGTAAACAGGGTAAGCACAGCTGGTGAGGATGAACACGCAATGCCTGGGTCACAAGGACTGGCCTTCCACTCCGAGAGGGATGTTCATTGGGATCCGTGACTAGCTAGCACACCCACCATGACTCTCTAATCACACTGTCCAGTCAGACTGTGATTGACAGTTAATATTATTGTCCATTTGACAAAGTCTAACGTCAGCTAGGAGACAAATCTCTGTTCAGATCTATAAGAGACTTTCCCAAGTTGCGTAGGCAGGGAGACCTGCACTAAATATGGTAGTCATATTCCGTCACTATTCCAGGGCCTGGTGGCCTGGAGCCCTGGACTGAATAGAAAATGTTGTGAGCATCAACATTCAGGTCTCTCTCCCTTTCCAGGCTGCAGAGGGACTGTATCCATCATCTGCTGCCATGGCTCCTGCAGTGATGGATCTCGCCCTCAGACTGACAGCCAGAGGAAACTCTTCATTCCCTCCCTTGTTTTAGGTATTTTATCACAACCTGAGAAAAGTAACTAATACAAAGGCCCAACATTAATTCAAGGGGATCAATTTCTATTTCAGAGATACAACCAAGTTTAGATTTAAGAGAATGACAAAAACAAGCGTCATGACTCTCCTGTATCCCTGAGAAATAACTGTTACCTTTGACACACGTCTTCCTCCCTTTCCTGTAAATACATTCTTGGGGAAGAGAACCTCCCTGGTACCCATTCCCTCTCATTCATTTAATCTTTCCCCCACTACTCTGCTTTAGACATGTCGTAACAGTGAACAAAACTATCCATCTAACAAATAAGAAGGCAGAGACAAAAGATGGATGGAAGGCAATGCTCAGATCCCTGCAAGAGACTGAGCCGAAATCTGATAACCCTGGGTTTCTCAGGCCAGCGCAATGATGTATCTGTTTCGCTTGCTTAAATCTTGAACGTTTTTGCAACTACAATAGCTTCATCTAAAACAAAAGTATCTTTTGTATAAAGCCTATCAAGAGTAAGTAAGCCTGAGCCTACTTAAACCCATCAAGACAGCCTCTTCCACCTAAGGGCCCCAACACAGGCATAGCCATGGAGGCCTTCCGCTAACCCAGGGATCTAACTCATGAAGACCTGGGTTGGATCCCACAATGAGAAGTGGCTGCCCATAAATTCTTTTTTTTTTTTTTTTTTTTTTTTTTTTTGTGGAGACTTCTAGTCTCCTTCTAAGATAACAAGCTCCCCTTTCTTCAGGCAGACTGCTCTTTCTCTCCTATGACATGGGGTGGGGTTAACACATACACCAAAGAGCATAGTGTGCCCCCCACTGGAAGGAAACATGCACATTTACTTCATTTTTTTTTCCTTTTCTGCCACAAAAAAAAAAAAAATTTTATTCCTACTGAGAAATTAAGAGCAAAACTTCCTGCCCTGAGGAATGTTGCCTTTTGAACTACGCCTCAAAGTATAAAGGAAATGAAACAAACTCAGGTTTCCCACCCCCTCTTCCTTTTAGGGAGAGAGAGGCAAAATGAAGCGGTTTCCTGGTATTATCTACAAAACCAAACCCTCAATGTGCCAGGGGTGGTAAGAGGTCCTCTGTGAACAGAGGCCAAAGTCAGGAGAAGGCAAGCGGGGCCACAGGGCCAGGGAGAAGGCAGGGTTAGTTAGTACCATGGACTACACTAGAGCTGGGAAAGGGACTTCACAGACTGACTCCTTGGGTCCATGAGAAAGCTGTTTAGCTCTATGCCTTACCCACCTGAGGGTTTCCTGTGCCCTTTGCTCCCAAACTGCCTGAGGACTAGCTCTGCTCGACAATGCAAGGGAATTTAAGAGATTGGAGACATGGGAACAGACAAGAAACTGAGACCTTATTTAGCACGGGGTAGTCATCAACGAGTAATACATTTAAACAGTATGTTTGACACAGTGGATGTACATAACTTCTATTTGTCAGTTATAAAAATGAGTAGGACATGTTTTTTAAAGCACGACATGATGTGGACAGTGAGAGAGGAAATTATTGCAACAAACTCACCGTGTCTGAAGTGGGTAAAGAGGCTTATCACAACACGGTATTTGAGATGAATATACAAGGTTAGAGAAGGGACAGCGGGATTAGATTGAGGGATGGGCAGGAAGCCACTGGTGGCTAAGAAGAAAATATCACACCCTGTGGTTGTACTGAGTGGCTGTGTGGGAAATACAATGCGGAACGGGTGCATTTCAGTGAGAATTAGAAAATTATACAGATATGATTCCTATCCCAAGGAATCTTTGCTCATTTTAAGGCTAATCCATGCTTTGGAAAAGCCTCTGTGTCTTTTAGAGATGAATTTATTTTTAATGACACTCTAGACTTCCAGGGTCATGTCTGGTGAACACAGTCAACGCGCAAGCGTGGGAACACGGATGTGGTCGGAGAAAGCAGGCACGCTGAAAAGGAACACCGCACGCTTTCTTCAGCAACCGATCCACTGGCTCTCAAGCCAATTCCAAATGAAAATAACATTAAGAAAAAACAAACAGCCAAATTCGTGAAACAGGAAATCATTTTACTTTGCTGTGTCCTGAGACCTGCTCAGAGAACACTTCTGAGCTCAGCCTATAAGGACAAACCGGAATTTTCTAGACAGATGACAATATAAAATCTAGGTTTGCTCTGAAAAGCTGGCCTGTGATCACAGCTCGCTGGAGCTGGAAGATGGAACTGAAGGCAGACCTCATCCCAGATGGATGTCGACAGAACGCCCCTCACCAGTTGCCATGTGAATTTCTGGGTTGGAGCTTAGAACAAGATACATCATGGAAATAAGACTTTTGATTTTCTTCTAAATGTTGGTATCTGCTACATCAACACCCAACAGTATTAGCTTTCTTTTAAAATTAAGTTTGGTAACTGTTTCTGTACCTTACTGTGGTGATCGAATAATAATGGCCCCACAGGACCCTATATTTGAATGCTAAGTCATCAGGGAGTGGTACTACTTGAGAAGGTTTAAGAGGTGTGGCCTTGTTGGAGGAAGTAGGTGACTGTGGGTGTGCAACAGGCACATATGTGGATACCTACATATATACATATATGTAAACAAATATATACATACAAAATAAAAATAAATGAACCTTAAAATAAATTTCTTGCCTTTTATATACTAATATCAAGTTCAGTGTTCAAGTTGTTGCTGTTTTTTGTTTTGTTTTTTTAACCTCTCTGTGGAAACATAATGCAGAGTTTTATGTAACAGAGAAAGAGGTTTGAAATTATTTAATGATGAGGTTAACTTTAGAATTAGTTAGACCTGACCCATGGTTAAGTCTAACTGGTTTAAAAACTCAGAACAGGTACCTTTCCAGGAAACAGAAGCTACGTACTATTTGGCACTTAGCCTGAGTTCAACTCAAAGGTCACTGCAACTGCTTATTCCTTCTATCACTGTGAGGTCCAGAATAAAGCCCATCCACACTCTGTGCAGAGTAGCATCTACCACCACATAAAAAGAGGGACATGCAGTAAAATCAAGGCAGTCTTCTTTAGGCCTGGAAGTAATCAGATTTAGGGTCACGGAGAACCCTGATTTGGGGAACTCTAGTCTTGATAAACCCTATGACTGGAGATGCTGTTAAAAAGACTCAACAGCAATACCTTGTCTTCTGCCCGAAGGGCAACAATCAACATACAATGCCAGGTGGTGAAAATTGAGTTTAATTTCCTGCCATAATCAACTACAATCTTTTTGCATGACATTGGTGGTAAATAACAACATACATGTGGTTAATTCAAATGACCTTTTATTTTTTTAAAATACTTTTTCTATTATAAGTATAAAGAACAATGAGAATTTTGAAATGCTATTTTAGAAAATAGGAGTTTAACTAAAATACTCATCTACCGTACACTTTATCAAGCTTTGACATGCAACTGTTTCTGCGTTGAAGTAGATAGACTCATATCTGACCTGGAAGTACTTCTGACATGGATCGCTGGGCGCCAGCAACAGTGCAGGAAACGGGTTATAATTTGCAATCTAAAATTGAAAAGAAGCAAAAAATCATTTGAGATGTTAGAACCTCAAATTACACAACATAAGGGGAAACAGGCACAGGACAAAAATCCCTTCCAATTACAGTTGATAGTTAAAAACAAAACAAAACAAAAGGTAGATGTAGATTATGTATAAATGTTTGCTGACTTATAATGTTCACACCACTTTTCATTTGAATTTCAACTGCCATGTAACTGCATTTTTCACATTAAGGTCTCCGCCCACCCCGGGCATGTCTGCCGGTCTCAAGCTTCCAGTGTATTTTCTTGCCAAACAGACACACAAAGCAGAAGGCCCTAATAATTAATAATAATAATAATAATAATAATAATAATCTAGTGAACTTTGCCTTATGAAATTTAAAATTTGTTTGAAAACAAAAGGGGGCAAAAATCATGGTAAATTTTTTTTACAGATCTGACAAAAATTATCATTGGGAGAGTGTTCTATAGAGAGCTCCTTGAAATTATTAAGAAAACGATGAACAAATCTGCGGAAAAGTGAGTCAAAGATGGGGATAAGAGCAAGACAAACACAAGCATTCAGTAGACAGAAAAAGATCAGTCCAAAGTAAATAAATGGTGACCTGAGGCATGGCGGCTCTGCCGTGTGAGACTTCGAGGACTGAGATGTGAAAACTTAGTGGATCTGGGTGTGCGGATAGGAAAAGTGCACTAAGGCATTCACTGAGAAACGATTATGCACCACCCCATGGCCTTATCTAATGTGAGTAAAACAAAATAAATTAATTAATTTATTTATTCATTTATTTCATATTACCGGGGGCAGGGCGGGGGCAGAGGCTGATGTTAAGTGCCCTCCACGGTTGTTTTCCATTTTACCTTTTGAGACAGATTCTCATCTCTCAGTGACCACGAAGCTCAACGACTGGCTAGACTGGTGGCCAGTGGGCTCCAGGGACTGGCCTGCACCTCTGCCTCCTCTCCCCATCTATCTCCCCTCCCCACCAGCCCGCTAACCAATGCTAGGGTTACAGACATGCATAATCACATCTGCCATTTACACAAGTGCTAGGAATCTCAATTCAGATCCTCCTGCTTGCGGGACAAACATGTTACCCTTTGATCCATCTCCCCAATGCCTAATTTGAGTAAAATTAGGCATGTACACGAGTGCAGATAAGTGCACGCTCACACAAACATGTACTTTCATAGACATTTTCCTAAATAGGGGCTGAGGAGATCCCCTAAACCCACAAGCAAAAAAACCAACCAAACAAACAAAGGCCAGGCATTATGGGGCATGCTTTAATACCTGTGTAGGGGAGGTAAAGACAAAAGAACCCTGGCCCCCTACCCTAGCTGAATTAGCAAGCCTCAGTTCCAGACTCTGCCTCACAAAACAAAGTATACAGTTTGTAAGGAAAGACTGTTAAGGCTGACCACTGACCGAAACACACATATACACACACACACACCATGCCTGCCTGTCTGCTGCCATGCTCCCCGCCATGATGGTCATAAACTCACCCTCTAGAACACGAACACACACACACACACATATACATTTCTCCATTATGTAAAGTACAAAATGAGGTGAAACTTGTGTGTGTCAGGACAAGGGTCAGGGGTCAGGAGACAAAGAGGAAGCAGCAAGAGAGCAGCCCCAAAGATGCTGGTCTAGGTAAAGATGCACTTCCTGACTGATGTGGAAATCCATCAAGTTGTGTCTCCATGAGCTGTGCCCTCAGGTGCACATTTCTGTGTGCACATTACATGTCCATGAAAAGTTACATGCTGGAGGGTTTCTAAAGTGCCATACAAATTGGTAAAACTCTTACTTCCTAAGACTCTTGCATTCTAATCTACCTTTTTCCAAACTAGTAAGCTTTAATGGGCATGCCTTCCAACTTTATGATTTAGATAATGACCCGACACCTGGTCTGTTGGCCCACAGTCCATTTCTAATTATGTTTCCACATGCTGTGGAGCAGGCTCATTACTTCTTCATAATTGCAGGGGTGGGTTTGTTTGGCTGTCCTGAAACACCAGGAGATGCTGTGCGCATCTCTGCTCCTTAAAGCATTTCACAATTCCATCTTTGTCTTCAGCGTGCCTTATATGACAGGCACAAAGTAGAGGCAATAGATACTTCAGGAAAGTGAACACAGAAAAAGTAATACAAGAAGCCAAAAAGAGATCAGTTGCATAAGTGTTTCCTGCATACTTTTATTGTAGACAATCCCTAAAATAAAATATGTCTGTTCCCTTGATCTGAACAAATCTCCACCTTTAATATAGGTCAGGATCAGATATTCTTCTAGTCAGGGCTGTTAGCTACACAGTATCTATTACATATTCTGAGCTTGGCCTGTACTCTGACCATATATGATTATTGTTATTTAGTTGATGCTTGCTCTATACCATTATTTATAGTACTATGTATTATATATTCCCTACTTGTCTTAGGCTGGTAACCATAGATTACCCACTGCACTGTGCATTATGCATACATCAGGGATTCCTCTAGTGAACAAAAGTACTTCTTTTTCTCACAGAACATGCAGCTAATAGGGAAAGGGGTATTAATATGAAAGTACTTAGACCAGGAAGTACGTGTGTTCTGAGGCAAAGAACCCAACTAAGGGGCATAATGAGGGAAAGAAGAGGTGCTAGACCTAACACCCAGGATAGTGATGTTCAGGACGCACTGTGAGGCAGGATCAGAACGTAGCTGAGAAAACATGTATCCAACCCTACTATGAGCAAGGCATCCCTGGCCTTGAAACTGAAATGCAAATTATGAACTATTTTTCCTTGGTAATGTGGAGGCTTAAAAGAGACAGGCAAACCAATATGTTTACATATTTGAATACTTGATCTCCAGCTGTGAAACTGTTGGGGATAGCTCAGGAGGTGTGGCCTCATGGGGGAGGTGAATTAATGAGGGCAGACTTTTGAGGTCATCCCATTGCAGTTAATTCTCTAGCTTTCTCTCTCTGCTTCATGCTTGTGGATCAGCTGTAAGCCCCTTGGCTTCAGCACCATGCCTGCCTGCTTGCTGCCATGCTCCCCGCCATGGTGGCCAGAAACTCACCCTCTAGAACTGTAAGCCTCAATAAACTATTTCTTCTATAAGCTGCCTTGATCATGGCAATTCTTCACACCAATAGAAAAGTAACCAAGACAGTGAATGTACGGCTCTAACACCGGGTTTCTGAAAGGCCTCAATAGCACAGACTGACTCGACAGTGACAGCATCTTGAGAAGTTACGGAAGCAGCACACAGACACACTACTTATGTGTGTAGTTTAAGAACGATCTTCTGTCGTATTGTACAACAGGGCAGCCGCTGGGAGCAATACAGTTATTCAAAGCTTACAATGTAACAAGTGCAATTTAAGAACTGAATTTTTAATTTTATTAAACTGTAATAAATTTAGATATAATTTCATAAGTTGATATCTGACCCTCAGTGGGAAATATTTAATTAAGTTTGTGACTTTATGTATAGATGAGTTTAATTTTTCAAATACATTTTATGAAATCTGAACACAAACTGGGTACTGCCAGTCAGTGTTTTTTGCAGCTGAGTCCAGTGCTGTTGCGTGTAGAACAAACTGAGTTAAAGGAAATTGTTTAACTTCACTTTCATTTTAATGTGGTACTGGGGATTTTAAACAACCCATGTGGGCTGTGTGACATTTCTCTTGAAGAAAAAGTTAATCAAAATATTAATATTAAAGCCCAGCAGAAATGCCGCCTTAGCAGTAATGTGACAGATTCTGCCAGCATTCACTGCAGGTGCCTAGCTTTCTGTAAAATCATACTGAGGTCAAAAACCAAAAACATGAAAAAACAAAAAACAAACAAACAAAAAAAACATTAAAAACCCCTTAGGTATTAGTGCCAAGTCACCCCAAGTTTTGCATTAAGAATATACTTGTTGGGGCTGGGGAGATGGCTCTGTCAACGTAAGAACCTAGGTTCATATCTCCAACACCCAAGTAAAGAGCCACTAGGCATAGTGGTATGTATGGAGACAGGAGGCTCCATGGGGCTTGCCAGCCACCCAAGCCTAATGGCCCCAGACTTATCTCCAAAAGGACAGGGACAGCTTCTGATGAACAACACTGAAGTTGTTCCCTGACCTTCCCATGCATGTACACACATGCACACAGCACACACACACACACACACACACACACAACACACACAGAGTTGTGACTCTCAGATGAAGCATAAAGGCACTGAAGACAAACAATAGCATTAGCATTTCCCCCCAAACATAATTTTCAAGTGTGCCATCAACGAAGTTCCACTGTACAGACATGATGGTGCTGACACTATTAACCAAGACTAAGTTAAAGCCAGCAGGACCACAAAGAGAGCCGGCCACAGAGATCATAAAGCACTGTAACAGATATACACTGGTGAATGAATGAGTAGATGAATGAATGAATGACCCAATGACATTACTGTTTACGTACATTACATAGTACATAAGTAGTTTATACTTTTAAGTGACTTAAAAGAAAAATGAAACGTTGAACTAAAAAAAAAAGGGGGGGTTAAAAAAAAAAAAAAAAAAAACCAGAATTCTACTTCATCTGTCACCCACCCCCAAATACAGACAAACAGTCTGATCATTCTCCCCTCTGAACTCACTATTGTCTCTCCTGTCCACTCACTTCAAACATGTTAGGTTTTAGATATAAACTGTGTTCTCCAAGTGTCCATCAAAATCTTCCACATCAGGTTAGAACTGCTGGTAGGTAGTGGATCCTTTGGGAAATGGAATCTAGTGGAAGTTCCTTAGATTGCTGAAAGTAGTGTTTCTTCATTCTGGTTAGGTTTTTGTTTGTTTGTATCAATTTGACACAAGCTAGAGTCATTTGGAAAGATGAAATCTCAGTTGAGAAACTGACCACAAGTAGGTCTACAGAGCACTGGTTAATGATTGATGTGGGTACCCAGCTCACTGTGGGCGGTGCCAACCCTAGGCAAATGGTCCTGGGGTATAAGAAAGTAGGCTGAGCAAGGCATGAGAACAAGCTAATAGGTAGCATTCTTCCATGGCCTCTGCTTCAGTTCTTACCTTGAGCTACTGTCCTGATTTTCCCTCAGTGATGGACCTGTGACCTGAGAGTTTTAAGAAGAAATAAATTCTTCCCTTCCCAAGTTACTTTTGGTCATAGTGTTTCACGGCCGCAACAGAAACCCTAAGACATTATCTTAAAACCTTCTGATAATTCTAGCTAGAGTGTTATGATAAAAGCCTGAGCCTGGCTCCTGACCAATTGCATATCTCTGCTTCTGGTTCAAAATGCAACCACTTGGTTACTCCCACAATCACTTTCCCCACTGCCAGCCATTGTAACTTGACTTTGTTAGTTTTCTGCCACTGTAACAAAATACTTGAGACATTTAAGCTATAAACAAGAAAGGTCTGTTTTGGCTTACAGTTTCTTAAGTTTCAATTCAGAGTTGTTTTGGCTCATGGTTTGGGACTGTGGCAAGGCAGGACAACACGGCTGACGTGAGTAAAACTGCTCACCTTATGGCAAGGATGGTGAAGGGAAGAGACTGGAGTTCTACAAGCCCATGTGAGAGCACAAAAGTGAATCAAATAAAATCTCCCACTAAGCCCTCACTTCCAAACACTCCAGGGGCTTGGCACCAAGGGAGTCAGGGAATATTCTAGATCAAAACTACAGCTGTCTCACAGTTCTCAAAAGAATGGAGATAGCTTAGGAACCACGGCCACAACCTTTTTTTTTTCTTTGTGTTAGCTGACTCTGACATTGCAGTACCACAGCTGAAGAACACTACATTTGTTTGCACAACTCCCCTCTGGCCTCTACGTAAACCTTCATCTCTTCTCAGATCCACACTTACACCTTACCCCCAAACTGCAGGAACTAAGTTCTTTAGATCACTGACAATCTTCAATCTTTTACTATCCCCAAATACCTGCTTTCCTAGAGCACGTCCCCAGTACGATCCTATTAGATTTCACATCTCTCCCAGCCTAAGACCTTACTTTCTTGAAGGAAATTTCATTAGGTGATTTACTGACATACAAAAACTAATTTTTTAAAAAGGAAAAAATAAAGTTGAGATTCATCTCAAAGGGCAAATTATCAGGCACAAGAACACCAAGGCTCCTGAGGAAAAGCCACCAGAGGCTCACCTATGTGTAGAATCCTGTTCTTACCACTGCTGTTCATCATACTGAGCAATATATACATGTGTATACATATACACATATACATATACATATACATATACATATACATATACATATACATATACATATACATATATATATTTCTCTGTCAACTGACAGGATGCTATGCACCAGAGTCATTAATACTGACTTCAAAATGCTAATAAATTCTGAGGAAAGCCTCCAAAATATTCACTAAAATTACCTTTTTTTTTTTTTTGTTTTCGAGACAGGGTTTCTCTGTTAGTCCTGGCTGTCCTGGAACTCACTATGTAGACCAGGCCGGCCTCGAACTCAGAAATCCGCCTGCCTCTGCCTCCCAAGTGCTGGGATTAAAGGCGTGCGCCACCAACGCCCGGGCTAAAATTACCTTTTACTTAGAATCTTTGACTTGTGGAGTCTCCAGTGTATATTATGACAGTAAGCAATAACTTACATTCAGGACTTCTAGGCATAGCTATCTATAAAGAAACGCGTGGTTTATTTGAAAGGGTATGTGGTCATGCTCCAGAGTACACGGTAATCCTGGATACTGTGACACACACACATCATTCCAGCCCACCACGAAATAGCAACAAAAATTGAGCAATGAGTCCCTTTCTTTACCCCCTAAGGAGGTCAAGCCACGCCTCAGCTTCTCTGCTTTGAAAATCAGGACCTTAGCCTTGGGTTCTGACTTGTCACTTGGGTCCTTTATGGTGCCTGGTGTTTGTCAGGGGTTCAGATGTCTTCCATCTGACAGTTTCCCTGAGGATCAAATGGGCAATCGTACATTGCTTGCTTGCTTACTTGTTTTCATACCTTGTACATTGTAAGCCCTCATAAATGACAACTGCTACCGCTGTTGCCAACATCTTAAACATACATGATCTGTTTTCTCATCTAGGCTGAAAACTTTTTGAAGAAAATCCAAGTGTTCTGGAAAGCTCTGTACACCCAACATAAGCACCCTAAAAACCTTGGTGGGTTCAGATCTTTCTTCCTTCCTTCCCTGCCTTGTCCTAAATTTTTGTGACAATGTTCACAAATAATAAAGTGAATTCAATTTTTAATGAAAAATTTCTTCTGACATTATTGAAATAATCATCATTTTATGCTGCCGAGCAAAAGAGATGGACTGTCAAAAACACTTTATCAATGTACAACTGAACTTGAAAATCTGCAAGCTTATGTTAGTTGAGAAATGCTTTTAGACACCGTATGCCAGGATTAAACCTTTCTATGGATGGTACTGTGCTATCCATCTACAAACCCGTACTTGAGTCAATCTTCAAGATTTTCAATATTTCCCCTAAGAGCTACATCTCCATTTCAAGGTCTATAAAATGGAGCCGCTATATCAAATGACCAGGGACCAGCACTCGTGTGCCATTATATCTGTCAATCCTTCTACCAAGGACGATCCTATTTCTCACTTCCAACAGCCTTGCACAAGAGGTCCTGTGAAGATGTTACTACTACAGACTGAGAAGCAGGCACACAGAGTTCCATAGCCTGAACCTTCTTCCAGCCCTACCGCTATACTTTTAATAGTAAGTTTAAATGGAGGCTTGTGAAGACAAATTCTTTTCATGTGTCTTGAATTTGTAATCCTCCTGTCTCCGTTTTCACAGTGCTGTGGTTGCAGATGACATTTACCACCCTTAGTGGTACACCACTGTACTTTTATAAAATTCCACTACTTGTAATTCAAACTATCTACTGTCTCTTCTCACCATGAGGTCACAGACGACATGTATCAGTATATTCCTAGTAGCCGGCACATGGCAGGTACTCAATTAAGATTTGCTAACGGAATGACTAGAAAAAAACTGATAAGATTTAGACAATCATTTCCTAATGCTTCAGGCACTACCGACTTACATAATGTTTTAAACAAAGACTGGGAATGCATTTTACAATTAATAACAATTTATTTCATTTTGGCTTTTCTTTACTTTTTGGGGGGGGAGGGGACAAGGTTTAATTATATAGCCTGCACTAGACTCAAAGTCATGACAATTCTCCTGCCTCAGCTTCCCATGTGCTACAGTTAACAAATGTACACCACCATGCCAGTTATTTAGCTCATTTTTAAGAGCTAACTAAGAAGAGGCAAGTCTGTACCTAAAACTATACATGTACACACCTTAGATGCTTTAAAAACAGAAGCAAGTGCTCTCCCTCTTTGTCCTGCCCGCCTCCTCCATCACACATGGCTTTTTATTCGTTAGTGGTAGGTCTAGAGAAACCAGAGGTGAACCTGACTACAGAACACACAGCCACCATCTGCTTCCCCTGCTACGTTTGACAGCTGTAACTGTGTGGCTCAGAGAGCACGTCAATAGGATTTCTTGTGAGCAGAGCCATTCAAACGGCAAAGAGTCCTGGAGGGACAATGTGGCAACACTCACAAGTGACTCCCCGGGCCTGCAACAGTTCACAGAACAAAGGAAGCATGTCTCTTTGTAAAGCTGACGCTCCAAGACACCCGAAACATGCCACTGGGATACCCGGGCAGTGTGGCTGGATGGTACCCAACAGATCTGTCCCAGACCAGAGCAAGGTAGAAAACAGGAAAAAAAAAATGGCACCAATTTCTCTGAACAGAACACAAGTTTTGTGTTTTAATTTCTCTTCCTTACTAGCATATATGAATTATAAAGAGAATATTGCATTCTGTGATGACATTTTCATACATGTAAATCATTCACTTTAACCATTTTTCTCCTTGTTGTCTCTGCTCCCCACTCCAGTGGTGTGGTTCCATACTCCATTTCGCTGTCGCTGGGTGTATGAACTCCATTTGGGCAGACAAAAGGGGAGGGTGCTGGGCTGTACTCCATCCTCTCTGCCATCGGGTGTGGGGCTGGGGAGGGGTAGACCTATAACATTGACATATGGCCTCCACACGTGTATACTCATGCATGCCCCCCCCACACACACACAGTGTGCCTCAGAGTACCCCAGGGATTCCATGCTGAAATTCTTGACTGAAACAAGACCCAGGGCTATTTAGGGTCTGAACATCATCATTTCTCCCCTGCCTGCTGGGCCTCAGTTTCCAACTTCAGGCCAGGGGACAGGGACCAGGCAGTATGAGAAAACTCATATTGCTGAGGCTATTTCTATGGACCGAGCAAGAGCGGAGCATGGTCTTGATTCTCATACAAATGCTAGTGGAGGCAGCTACCCCACTTTGGTCGTTTTATAGAGAAGGGTGCTGAGCTTAAGTGAGATGAAAGTTCCAAAATCAGGGGAGTAAGGTGCAGGTCCCACCTGCACAGCAGACCTCTCTGACCATTGCTTCTGGATAACAGTGTGGCATAACAACACTGGGGACCTGCTCCTGGGCCACCTCACGCAGCCACACAGCTGTCTCCCAGACCCACTCTCTGGTCTTCTCCTGGTCACACCTATTAGCCTCACACCATCAAAGTCCTGAAGCTTCTTTTCTTTGGAAAGGGGCCTGGAGGGAGATACAGGGTCTCAGTATATAGCCCTGAGTGGCCTAGAACTTGCTATGTAGAACAGGCTGGCCTCAAACTCAAGAGATCCTCCTGCCTATGCCTCCGGAGTACTGAGATTAAAACCATGCATCACCACAGCCTGGCTTTCCTGAAGCTTCTATCATTACTTCATTACTTCCTCAATCATTCTCCATTAAAACCAAATCTATTCTACTTTCCCAAACTGGCAGTGAAACTCTAACACACTAAGGTGTTCAACTAATCCTGATGCCATCACAATGGCTTAGAAGATACCTAGGGATTTTTATAATGACAGTAATGTCTACCATCATACCACCCTGAACACACCCACTGTCATCTGACTGCAGAGGCTAAGTAGGAGTGGACCTGGTCAGAACTTGGACAGGAGATAATGGCCTCTAATCCCTGTTATCACACATGGGCTAATTTACCAAGCACCGTGCTGAAGCTTTCTACGTATTCACCGCCTGGATCTTCCTGACCCACTTCATTTTAGAAACGAGGTGATGTCTATGAAATCAAAAGCCAAATATTAGGAAGTGGTGAAATTATTCTGTCTCAAACTTCCTGACCATGAGTAATCACCTGGAATAGAAGTAACATTTACTTTGCACGGTTACTACGTAGAAACAGAATAAACACACATATAAAGCAATGGAAGGCAATGCTTAGAATTCCCTGTGCATTGGTCCCCGGTATCACCCAGAATTTTTTTTTTACCGAGAAGACAGCAAGATGTGAGATATGTTTGGCTGTCATACATCCATTCTTAAATAAATGTCCCCATCCCTATCATACACATGGGACCTAAGGAACTTACGCCAGACGTTCTATTGGTGACAGAAGAGGATCAAAACCAGCACTGAAAATTGCTTTTCCAGAGGTTCTAAAGGGAGCTGACAACAGGTTAGTTCCTTTCATGTTCCCCATGTAGCTGAGCCCAGAGCACTGCACAGCTGTGTCAGTTCCATGGTGTGTGTGGAACTTGACAGTGCCATCTTTCCCTATGACATCACGACTGGATGTCAGAACTGAAGGTGAAAATAGGTGTCAATCTCATGCACCCAGAACACGTCTGATAAGGGAGGAAAGAGATGCTAGTGGAGGGGAGGAAGCATGGAAGTGGGAGGCGGCAGAAGAAACTGCCCCGCCTAGAGAAACAGGAATGAAATACAAACCCAAATTGAAACCCCTATGTTTTCTAGTCCCCTTCAGTAAACTTTGGAGTTTTTTGCTCAAAGGTATCAGCTGACCCTTCTCAGTCCTTTATCTGGGATTGAGTTTTGAGGGGACCCATGGATTAGGGAAGCAGGAAGGAAGAAAATACTCTTCAGTCCTGACCTGGGCTAAGAACCCAGGAAGAACAGGAGTTTGTCCCGGCCTGGAGTACGCACAGGGAAACTGTAAGCTCTTCCCCCGCCTCGGGCCACCACTGTTTTTCCTCATGAGGACTCTAGCCAAGGGGCTGGGGAAGTAACTCGTGAGTAAAGCACTTTGCACACAAACATGGGCACCTGCGTTCAATCACCAGCATCCACAGAACAGGCCGGGGAAGGTGGGGCGGGCTTATAGTTTGTATACTGGGGAGGTAGGCGAGGCTCCCTGGAACCTGCTGACCAGCCAGCCTTGCCAGCGTCCTAGGTCCCAAGAAGGACCTGTCCCAAAATACAAGCTGCATGGCTTCTAGGGAATACTTGCAGCTAACCTCTGGGCTCCATCTGTGTGTGCTCATAGGCGTCCCCTGAGGTGTGACCTCACTTCCTCTTCCTTCTCACCTTCCTCGGCTTCTCAAGGTGGAAGGTGAGCTGCTGTCTAGGTGTCCCTTTTACAGCTGTCTAAAAAAGCTGCAGAGAGTCCTGCAGGCCACAGGCTATGCTGAGGCAAAGGAGCTTAGGAAAGTCTGTCAACTTAAAGAACTTCCATTTGAGATGCTTCTTTCTCAATGGTTTCCCCAAAATTCTCGGGGTTAAGACCCTGTGCTAGTTGATCACAAAGTGTAAAAATAGGGTTCTTTAAAAACTGTTTCAGTTTGAAAGGTCCTCCGCAGGCTCACGTGTTCCAACTGCTGGTCCTCAGTTGGTACTGGGGTGCAAGAACCTTTGGGCCCATTGGACCTACTGGGAAGGTTGGCCACTAGGGGTGACAGCTCAGCCTGGCTTTGGATCCAGCTCTCTGCTTCTTCATCAGTCAAGCTGTAGCACGCAGCCACCTCACACTGGCCTGAGCTACTTGCTTGCAATGCCTTCCCAGCCGTGCTGGGTACTGTGAGCCAAAATAAATCCTGTTACCTGAAGCTCTTGCTTTCTATCAGGTATTTAGTCACAGTGAGGAAAAAAGTAACTAATACAACCACCGTCCCAATGTATCTCATTTACTACTATCCTAAGTCAACTGTGGGGGTGGGGGAAAGGAGCCAATAACATCCCAGTCATCTGTCACCCCAACAGTCCTAAGCCCTCTCAACTGCTCAGAGACCCGACATCATCAATCTGTCCCACAAAACTATGAGCTGAGTGTCCCTGCTGTCACCTCCACTGTCACCATTCAGATCTAGGTGAGATTTCGCTGATACCCAGGAAGCCTGTAATGCTTTCTCCCCTTGCCGTCTGCCCCGCCCCTACCTGCACAGTCCTGAATCTTCCATCATCACTGTACACACACACACACACACACACCAGACCACCATGAGCTCACCTTGGGGGGGTCACTCTTGATCTCCATTTCACTACTTTCTGTGAACAGTTCTCTGGGTGTCATCTAACCTCACCTTCCTACCTAGAAAGTGCAGAGTATAGGGGTAATCTTTTTGTGCACTGTGCAAACGTTGTCTTTTCTGATTGTACTTGCAGAGAGTAGAGTACAGGACTGGACTTTGGTACTGTTATTTTTATGAAGCATCACCTGTCTCAGTGTTCTGTAACGTTCTTCTCTCTCTCTTTCTGATTGGTCAATAAAGAACTGATTCACAGCCCCAAGTTGAGGGAGGGGGGCCACCTACCCACTTCAAAAATATTAATCCAGAATCCCTCCTGTCAAAAGGAAATGCAGGAACAAAGAGTAGAGCAGAAACTGAAGGAAAGGCCATCCAGAGACTGCCCCACCTAGGGATCCATCCATCAGCCAACCAGATCCCCCAAAGCTCCCAGGGACTAAACCACCAACCAAAGAGTACACATGGAGAGGGACCCATGGCTCCAGCCACATATGTAGCAGAGGATGGCCTTATCTGGCATCAATGGGAGGGGAGGCCCTTTGGTCCTGTGGCAGTTTGATGACCCAAGCTAGGGCACTGAGGTAGGAGTTGGTGGGTGGGTGGGGGAAAACCCTCATAGAGGCACGGGAGAGGGAGGAGGGGAAAGGGGGCTTGTGGAAGGGAAACTGGGAAGGGGGATAATATTTGAAATGTAAATAAATAAAATAACCAATAAAAAAAGAAAAAAAAAAGAGCTGACTTAGCCTATAACTGGTCTGAGGAGACAGGAAGGCTAGACTTCCCGATCCCAGCCAAGGGTCCCAGGTAGAGAGAGGTAGGAGGAGGACTACAAGGAGAGAAGTGGGGTTGGAGAGATCATGTGGTAGGACCAGGAAGATTTGCCTCAAAGAGATAAGAGAGGTGCCATGAGGACACATGTGGACCAGAGCAAGACAGGGCATGACCAGATTGGCAAGAAACAGGATATGTTTCTAGGTACTAGCAGACTTAGAGGGTTAGAATAGCTTAGAACCTGCCCAGCATAGTACCAACAGCTTATTAATAAAACATAGATCTCCGTGTCATTTACTCAGGAGCTAAAACTGGCCAGAGAGGGTGCAGCAATGCCCTGCAGTTATTTGGGAGCAAGGGGGCATAGCAACCCCCCTGAAAATGTCACTATACAGAGTACCTGACACTTAAGGGTCACATGGAGTTAGACAGGACAGCATGTATAAAGCACTCAAAGCAGTGGTGATAGAGTGAATTCCATGTGTTAACAACCAGCATGACGTGATGTCCCTATCACAGTGACACCGTCTCTAGGTGGTCACCAAAAGCTCTCTAATGAGGCTTAAGGCACATTCAACAAGAAGAAGATCATGCCTTGTATTGCAAGCCTAGGCAACTATCTGAAGACTGCAAGGTCATGAATTTTAGAGGGGAACCTGCCACCATACATTTACAAATCGAGCCTAATTCCTAACTACATTCCAAATATTTATCCTGTCACCCCTCATCAATGAAATTTCTCTTGGCAGCAGCTGTAAACCACTACCAGTCAGAATCTATCTACAAACACAAAATATATCTACAACACAATCCCTGTACCTAAGAATCAGAGAACATTCTGGAAGAAGTGGAGGAAAGACTGCAATTGCCAAAGGATCAGGAAAGTCTCCTAGAAATGACAGGGAAACTTCACCTGTGACATCTCAACAATATGGCTTCCAAACAAGACCTAACAAGGACAAACACCTACAGATATGCTCCTATGGCAGGGGATATCTCACACCCCTAGACAAAGGACTACAGGCAAGGATGTGGAGAGCAGGAGAAAGTCTTCTCCAGGGAAGAGGGGCCCTCAAGTTGGCTATCCAATACCAAGTGGTCAGAACTAAAATCATACATGTAACACTAAATGAACTGTGTGTGTGTGTGTAAAACAATAATTATGAAGGAAAATGAATCCACGAATTCAAGAGGGAGCAAGGGAAAATACATGGGAGAGGTTAGAATGAAGAAAGGTAAGGGGGAAAATTCATGTAATTGTATTTTAGTTTTTAAAATAATAATAATAATAATGTTAACTGTCACCATCTTCACATCTTAAGTTATTTTAAGAGTTTCCACCTACCAACTTAAAAAACAAAAACCATAATGAGCTCTTAAGAACACCTCAGTGCTAGCTCAATCTGGCCAAACTAACCAATTCACAGCAGTTCACCCCTAGTGTGTACCCGCGTAATCTGTTTTCCACCACCTGGTTCCTACAAGGCTCCTGACCTGACCCCCAGCTCTCCTGGGATCCTGCTGAATGCTTCCTACTTGCAAGGGTAAACTGTGTTTGGGCTGGACAGCCTCTAATGGGGTCTGTGAAGTACCTCCTAGTTCCTGAGTTTGTTCTCTAGTATTCCCTGACAAAAGCATCATGTATTCCCCAGAATGCACTGAGGTGAGCCAGTGGTTTCTGTAATCCTGTCCAAAAGTATCACGGGGCTTCAAGAAATACCCTTTCCATGGGGAAAAGGAGGCAGTCCAAACATGTGGCTGTGCCTTGGGGTTCTGGGTTCCAGTTCTTTGGGACCCAGCATTCCTGGGAATGTCAGAAACTATATCCATCAAGTTTCTCACCTACACATGGTCCATGAGGCCTCAGCCCTACATGAAGAACTATAGGCGACTAAGGAATGCTGTGAGGAGGAGAAACAGTCTTCCCAGGGAAGAGCACTGACTGTTTATCCAATACCAATGCTCATCCCTGAAAACATATACATAGAGGTAACATTATATAGATTGAACAGGCTGACTCATATAGTTAGGAATGGCTATGTAAATACATTCATGAATATAGAATACATTAATGAAAAAATAAGGTCATGAATTTGAAAGACAGCAAGGGAGAGCTCAGCTCGAAGGAGGAAAGAGAAGGGGGAAATGATGTAATCACATTCTAATTTCAAAAAAAAAAAAGAAAGAAAGAAAGAATTAAAAAACAAAGAAGTAAGAAGGGCGGAAGGTAATCCCAAGCTTTTTCTTTTTCAATGAATAACCTAAATCCTTCTAGTTCTCAAATTACGAGGCTATGACTGAAAAGTAGGACTTTTCTTAGCTGATGTTCAAAGTCGCTTTCTCTTTACAGTGTGTCTCCTGTGCTCCCTAACAGAGCACATAATTTTCATTTCAAGCCTTTCTCCATGAGGCATGTCCATGACCATCTTTACCTTCCACATCTGTATGAGGCATGCAAAGTCTGACATGATACAGAAGAAAATCCAATTATTTTCTTTACTCTACCCGAGCAATTGAGCATCCCAAGATAAAAAAAAAAAAAAAATCTCCCATAAACGTATAGAGCCTTAAATTTCTCTAAGTCACCAGTTTGGAACCCAGCCACAATATATTTTGGAAAGAGGTAGAGAATTTAATCTGAAATCCAATAAAGCCTGTTGGAGCTCCACATTTTCAAGAAATCAGACTATTTATGCTATTACCCTGAGTGTAGCTATCATTTCCACCATAGCTATAAACACCCGCAATGTACTCCACCAGAAACTTAGACTGCCATTTAAAAAAAAAAGCTATAAGAAGATACTGCCCGTGAATAGTAGCTTGGCAGGACTTGCTACAAAGAGTTCATACACATTACTTCATTTATTCTGAAAATTACATTTCTAAGTCCGTAACTCATCACTCCCAACTGCGAACACTTTCAATACAAGATCTTAAACTCTCCTTTCAGAGATTGTTTTCTAGCAGGCTAAAGGTCACCCTGAAGATCACGGCCATTTATGAATCCACCACAGCCTATAGCGAAGGCTCATAATAGCTTTCAATGTACTCCATCGAACACTGTTTGGTTTTAGTTACCAGAAAACTACCTATCTAAGAACAGATTCAACAAATAAGGAGTTGGGATGTTCCAGGCTGCTGGGGATGGCCAGATAGCAACGATGTCAAGGCGGTCATTTCTCTAAGGCTCTTTCCTTCCCGTTATTCCTGTCCCCCTCATGGAGACAGGATGGCTGCTCTGATTCAGTCACCTCATCCGCATCCAAGGATAAAAAGAAGGGAAAACCAACACTGATAGGCTAATTTGTCATGACGCTAAACACTTTCTCTGAAGCCCCACCCTCATCCTAGTGGACTTATTCTAGGGTCTTAATAGTTAGAATCAAATCATATAGCTGTGTTCATTACAGGGAATTCTGGGAAACTAGGCCTTGGGGTTATTATGTTGCTCAGACTATCTATTGCCAGGCTCATAACTGTGCCAGTCTCAATTCAGCCAAGTTTTTGTTTGAAAATGGAATGGGTTATGGGCACTGAGTGAGCAATTTAATGTGTCCCTGTTTTGAGGCTCCATTTTGGGAAGAAGAGAAGCCTCCAACAAAGAAAGCAATCAGTATTTCCAGGTATTGTATCGGAGCCACTACTACACAGAAAACAATACGGTGTAAGTATCAATGCCAATAACAACACAATAATAGGAACTGGAAGGGGAGTAGTTAAATCTTTGAGCTCACATGGTCAGGTTTTCCTCTGCATACATGAACAGGCATAAACTGTCAGTCAAATGGCTACCGAGGGCATGAAGTCTTGCTGCTGTGAACCCAGACACAATCTGAGCACTAGGAGGCTTTGCTTGGGGCCAGGCTCCTCACGCCTCACAGTGAGGGCATGTGAGCTGCAGTGCTGATGCTTAGGATGCTAGGCAGGGAAGATGACCAGTGATGCTCCACTGAAAGGTGCTGTCCCAGAGATGCTCAGTTCTCCTCTGAAAGGTGCTGTCCCAGAGATGCTCAGTTCCCATCCTGTCCTGCCCCTTTCCAATCACACAGGTCCACATGTGATTAGCATCCTGCATCTCCATCGCATCAAGCCCCATGCCTCACTGACCTTCAGTACCTTCTCACTGCTCTTGGGAAACATCCAACACTCTTCAGAGAGATCCTTGAGTCCTGCTGCTCAGGTACCTTTTCCAAGTTCACCTGCCCACCCACTATGTGCACTCTGCTCTGGCCACCTTGCCCCATCCCAAGCCCTGAACTCACTCGCTCTCAGTTCCTTCAGCTAAGACAAAGCTTTCCACAGTTCTGCTCAGAATGTGCTCTTCACCCATGCTTCCGGTCTCTTGTCAACATCCTTCGGTAATGTCAACCATGGCCACCCAACGTTATGTGGACCCGGTAACTGTCTATCTAATTGTCCTATACTTTTGACCATGATCCATAACGCTTTTGGCTGGGAGTCTGCTTAATGTCCATTCTCCACCACTTCAGGCCTTCTCTATCCTTCTCAATTCTCCAGCTCCAGAATCGAGCCCACACTCACCATCCAGGACTTGCCTGACATGCTTCACCTCTAATTTCTCTGGTGACACAGTCCCCAGAAAACAGCCTGCCTTAGTTATTGTTCTTACGGCTTTAAACAAATATCTGACAAGTCACATAAGGGTGAATGGGCTTATTTTGGGTCCTGGATCGAGGAGCACCGTCTACCAGTGGCAGACAGCTCTGTGGCAGTGGGAATTCCTCATCTCCTCACACGTCTATGGAACAGGAAGCAGGGGTGGGATAGCATCACCCACCAGATCCTGGCCTTGGAACATTTGCCCTTCCAATGTCTCAGTCTTCTCCCATCTACAGGAGGTGGCTCACCGTGGTTCACAACAAAGACTGCAGAGCTTCATTCAAATTTTATCTCTACCAGTTTCTGTATATCCTTAAACAACTTGTTTACTGTCTCTGTGCCTCAGTTTCTTTGTATGATCTTGACGGATGACAGCAGTAACTATTTCGCAAGATAAAAATAATATACATAAATAATTATGAGCTGTTTCTATGTATTACACACTAATGTTATTAAGAACACACATGCTCTCTGTTTTCACCAGGGCACGAGCCATGCTGGCCCTTTCTCATCTCGTCCAGTGTGTCAGGTCCCTCCACCATATCTCACTTCATGTGGCCTTCAAAGGTCATCCTCAGCACCCTGAGTCCCACATCTGCCAGCTACGTGACCTGAACCACATCCACTCACATAGCACTGCATTCCATTAGAGAGATGCTCTGTTCTCCTTACCGATCTACCTCTCCTCTAAGCCCATACGAGACACAATGTGATTGTAAATGACACAACTGTGGTCAGCACTGGTCACAGTACAGTTGACAACTCATTACGGGGTAAACAGCAATCTCCTAGAGACATCATGATAAGCCTTGGGCTCTGGCAGGCTGAATTGAACTACCTTGTGATCTAAGCTCTAACTTTCCCCTCAAGCATCCGGGACTGTGCAATGTATAAAACAGTCATCTCAAAAACAGAAACCTCTTATCTTCTGATGTCCCAAAACAATAGGAAATGGTTTTTGCTTCAGCCAAGCCCCACTGGCAGAACAGGATGGTAGCAGAATGCACGGTGTTAACCAGCATCAAGTTCCAAACAAGCAGCATGAAACCTTAGCTGTCTGGGGAATCCCTACACTCTGGAGTAGGGCACCAAGTTCCCCAGTTGTCAGATGACAGAGAAGAAGGATTCATGGAGAAAACAAATGCACCGTGGATTTCACTTTCTATAAAACCGAGAGAGAACTGATTTAGAAACTAGACATTCTACAAATATTAGGTAGGATTTGCTCACTGTTCTTCACATATATTCACACAGAAAGGTCTGGAAGTGCAGGAGCTAGTCGTAAGCTGACCTAGCAAGTGACTGAGACAAAGCAGACCGTCCCTTTCAGAATTCTACCAGTTTCATTTCTGTGGCTTTAAGTTGACTCATCAGGTTTACTCCCATTAGAGCAATTTTGAGTTTGCACAAACACACCAGGAAAGGTAGAGAAAGGACTCCACTGGCTTCAGAACTGCCCTTGAGGCTCTATGCTTCCATTTCCCTTCCAGAGGCCACTCTCAGAAGATGGGAGGACTTTGGGTTTGTTTGTTGTTTGATACTGGATGTCACTTGTAGCCCAGGCTGGCCTTGAACTTGGCCCACAGGTTTCTTCAGAGCCCGAGAAGAGAAAGGGAAGGTGCATGCAGTTCCCCCGACAAGGCTTTCAGCTCGGGAACAGATAACAAGCTGGCTCCTCGACAACGGGCCAGTTCCTGCTACTGATGTCTTGCCATGGGCTTTTTAGCTTTGGCCCCTGCTACTGAAGGGGACTAAAGTCACCCCAGAGCACACAGGTAAGATATGCTTGCTTCTTATATCAAAGTAACATCTCAAGCTAGGTGTGGTAGCACACACCTGTGAACCCAACAGTCAAGATGATGAAGCAGGACAATCCTGAGCTTGAGGCAGAGTGGGTTTCACAAGACCTTGCCTAAAAAATACATGTATGTGTAAATACATACATGCATACACACACATGCATACAGAGATACATAGATACATATACATCTCAAGCCTTTGCTTAGAGGAGAAGACAGAAGATTTTGAGGAAACAAAAATAAAACAGAAGTAAACTTACAAGGAAGACATTTTAATGCACTGTCAAATTTTATTTCCCTCTTCAGATAAAGATGAATAGATACAAATAGCATCTTCTTCTATCTCCAGCAATAAGATATAACTAAGTCACTGATCTATGAAAAATGGTCCTGTATTAGTGAGCTCCCAAAATACAGATAGCAGCCAGCCCTCCAGGTAACAATCTAGACTGGAGTTTACAGGTTCTGAGACTTGGCCAAGAAGTATCCTAAGGGATGAGATGACCATCACAGGCCTGCACTCACTACAGGAGGGTGGTGACTTAAACACACAGCATCTCCTGGGATAGCTTCACAGACACCCACTTCCTGGGTTAATATTTACTTGCCACTTAACTATGTTTAAAGTTGTGTGGAAATCAGGGTTGCAATCTGGTTCCTCAAGAGCTCTTACAGTCTTTCTTTTTTTTTTTTTTGGTTTTTCGAGACAGGGTTTCTCTGTGTAGCTCGGGTTGTCCTGGAACTCACTCTGTAGACCAGGCTGGCCTCGAACTCAGAAATCCGCCTGCCTCTGCCTCCCAAGTGCTGGGATTAAAGGCGTGCGCCACCACCGCCCAGCTCTTACAGTCTTTCATCAGAGTATAATGATGAACTTTCCAGTCAATATGATGAGTGGAGATCACCGGGAAGGGCTCTGATGCTACACAGAGATAGACAAACTGAATAGAAGACTATCAACGCACTTTTAAAAAAAGGACTTTTGCACATGTGGAGAAAGTCTGTCAGCTAAGACTGCGATGACTCTTAGAGAAGAGTCACATACATCAGCAAGAGAAAACCAAACTGACACCACAGGCCTGGAGGTACAGAGTCAGGCAACATGAGGTCCCTAGGCCAAAAAGTAGATGCCCTGATACCTTTGGAACAGACATAATGACACACTGGGCACCAAGGTGTCACAAGGGCAATGGAGAGACTTCCCTTTGCGCACCCCAGCTCATATGGGATTGACATCCAATAACCTCAGAATCAGGGGCAAGCGGCAACCAAACTACTGTCTCTCCTTCAGCTGAGCAAGATGCCCAAAAGAAAAGAAGGCCAAAGGGAAGAAGGTGGCCCTGGCCCTTATCAAGAAACAGGAGGCCAAAAAGGTGGTCAATCCTTTGTTCAAGAAAAGGCCCAAGAATTTCAGCATTTGGCAGGACATCCAGCCCAAAAGAAATCTAACTCGCTTTGTCAAATGGCCCTGCTATATGAGGCTGTAGTGGCAAAGAGCCATCCTCTATAAGTGGCTCAAAGTACCCCCTGCCATTAACCAGTTCACCCAGGCCCTGAACAGCCAAGCAGCTACTCAGCTGTGTAAGCTTGCCCACAAGTACAGGCCAGAGACAAAGCAAGAGAAGAAGCAAAGGCTACTGGCCCTGCTGAGAAGAAAGCTGCTGGTAAAGGGGACATCCCAACTAAGAGACCATCTGTCCTCTGAGCAGGAGTCAACACAGTCACCACCTTGGTGGAGAACAAGAAGGCTCAGCTGGTGGTGATTGCCCATGATGTGACCCCATTGGGCTGGTAGTTTTCCTGCCTGCCCTATGTTGAAAGACGGGAGTGCCCTACTGCATCATCAAGGGAAAGGCCAGGCTGGGGCGCCTGGTCCACAGGAAGACATGCACCACTGTTGCCTTCACACAAGTTAACTCGGAAGACAAGGGTGCTCTGGCTAAGCTGGTGGAAGCTATTAGAACCAATTATAATGACAGATATGACAAGATCCACCGCCACTGGGGAGGCAACGTCTTGGGTCCTAAGTCTGTGGCTCGCATTGCCAAGCTGGAAAAGGGCAAAGGCTAAAAAACCAAACTGGGTTAAATGTACACAAAGTTTTCTGTACATAACTATTAAAGAAGATAAATATGTATTCACTAAACTGAACAATTAAACGGGACTCCAAGGCCAACATATAAAAAAATCATTTCCAAATGCTACAATAAATAATTTAAAATCCAGGGCTTCGGATGTAGCTCAGACAATAAAGGGTTTGCTGTACAAGCCCAAGGCCTGGAATTTGTTCCCCAGCACCCATACAAAAGCCAGGCACTTTGTGTGCTGCGTGCCTACGATCTCAACGCTGACGGGCAGGGAGAATCCTGAACCTCACTGGCCAGGAAGCCTCGCTGAATCAGCAAGCCCCAAGTTCCAGGAGAGTCTGTGTTGAAAAATGCAGATGGCTCCTCAGGAAATGTGGATGGCCAACTGGGTCCACGTATTTACAGACGTGGTGCACACTCATGCACGCCATGTACGGCACAAATAGATACGCACACTCACACACAAATGCACACTTACTGGCAGACACACACAAAAAAAGTACATTAAAAAGAGAGAGAGAGAAAAGTGTCCCATCATTTACAATGGCATCAAAAATATTTAGGAAGAAATTTTGTTGATAGGAGAGCAAGCTGTATACTGCAAACTACAAGACACCAGTGAGAGAAATTAAAGACAGCTGAAATAAATAGAAAATGAGTTTCTGTCTGGAAGAAAATTATGATTTAAAAGGGTCCCAAATGACTTAGCAAGAAAGCACACTCCCGGTCAAAGTCCACCAGGGTTCTCTGTACAGAGCCAAACTGGTCCTCAAGGAAGTCTTTTTAAACAAATACCAAACAGTAAACTCAGGCGACAACACAGGCTTACGCACAAACTTAACACTAATTAATGAAACTTGATTGCAAGAGCTAAAAATATAAAATTTTGAGGAAAAAAGAAGTCTGTGGGTAAATCTCCAATAGCTTGGTAATGATGTCTTAGTCATCTTATTAAAAAAAAAAAAAAGGAAACACAGCGGGTGAGGGTGATGGCAAATAAATTGTGCATCACCAAAATCCAAAACTGTTGTGTTTTACTCACAGGGGTTAAACAAAAGTCTACAGGAAGATAGGGGACTGGGGAGAGTCTGAGAGCCAACAAACAGAATCCTTACAGTGTTAACAACAAATAGCCCAAGTTTGCAAAGAAATAAGGATTTGAGTATTTTTCAAAGTGAGCACCAAAAACAAATAAACAAACAAACAGATAACAACCAACATTGTTATTAGAGAAATGCAAATAATTTCTACAATACGGACTTGGTAGGATAGTTATAACCAACACACACACACACACACAGTAACAAGGGTGGAAAGAAAGTGAAGAAATAGGAACCCATAGGCCACCATGATCACAAAATGTGCCAATTATTCTCTAAGTCTCTTGAACAGCTCCTCAGAACACTAAGCAGAACAAAGCAGCACTCACCCTCTCAGATAAAGCCCGAGAGAAATGAACACATGTATTACATGAAAAACCATAGAGAAATGTCACATTTACATTATTCATGGTGATAAAAAAATAGAAGCGACGCAAATGCCCGTGACCAATAAATGGGTAACAAATGCTTCATGTCTATTAGCTGCTAATTGTTTGGCAATAATAAAGGGTGGGATACAACAAGCTGAAAATACTACTCTATGTGACAACCATTTACAGACATAATTCCATTTATATAACATGGTAAGCAAAGCAAATCCATTGAGATAAGACAGATTTGTGATTTTTGTAGAAAGAAAGGGAGGAGTGTGAATGATACCCACCACAAGTCATGGTGGGTTCATATCTTTTAGAGTAAAAAATACCCAAGAATTCCATAATGGTGCTGGCTACACAGTTTTGTAAACATATTAAACACCTGTAAACTTTGTATTTTAAGAGGCCAAATAATACGTGAATGAATTGTATCCTGTGAAAGTGTAACTTCAATAATGCACTAGAAGCAGTCAAAGAAATTTATGACCTAGAAGATAATCGGTCAGTGGGTACAGCCACTCAGCTAGCACACAGAGTTTGCTCCAAGAGGACATGGAGATGTGTCAACAAAACAATGTTTGGAGCCTCATACTTGCTTTTACTGTACACTTGCCTGTTCATCTTATGAAGCAACAGAGAGTCTAACCCTTCTGGTTAGTTAACTATACCAATTCCAATAGGGTCATTTGTTTGTGGGTAGGGGTCTATAATTTTCCTAGGTATGTTTGTATACAAGCATTCATGTGGAAAATTACAAATATTTGATTTATATAATAAACTTATATAATTTGCTTATAAGTAGTATAAGCAAAGGATTGAGGCAAGGAAGAAAGATGGATGAATATTACCTCTGTCTCTGGATGTCTACTTCCTCAAACTCAGGGCGTGAGTGTTGCTTTGCATGGCCCCAAGGACTCTGTGTTTAAAGGCTTCAGAAGAGGAAGTACTCTGGATTATCTCAGACCCAGACTCACAGCCACAACTGTCTTTAAAAGACCAAGATCTGACTACCAAGGGAGAAAGGAATGTAAGCCTGGGTTGGCTGGATCCTCCTTGAGGCTAGGGGAGATAGTTCTATCAGGTTCAAAGAACAGGAGCAGGCATTATCAGCAGGGAAGTCAAGTCAAAGCTGTGCATTCTCTGGAGTTCCCACAAGGAGCCTACCCTACTCACACTATGGCCTGTGAACCCTGTGGCTCTTGTAAACTTCTAGTCTCCAAAACAGTAAGAGAATATTGCTTGTTGTTTTATGCCATTAAATGTGCAGCAATTTGGGAGAGCAGCAATAAGAAACACAAGAGCAGAAAGGGAGGCTTTTGTGATACACCCTTGAGGGCTATAAAGAAAACCCCAAATAAAACACAGCAGGACATGCAGAGGACCTCCCGGTGTGCAGAGAAGGACATTTGGGAAATAATCAGGAGAGAGATGAGGAATTCAGGTAAAGGGCTCTCCCCTGAACACAAGTGAGGCTGTGGAACCAAAGGCCCTGAAGGATGTGGGGAAGGAGGGGCACACAGAACAAGCCCCCCTTCCTGTGTCTGTGCAAGTTCAGGTGCCCACTGGGTCACCCAGCATTTCTCTAATGAGCTTGGATTATGGGTCAGGTCCTAGTCTCTGATCACATTCAGAAGGGTTTCTCTGAATCTCTGCTATCAGAAGCATGCGTACAACTGCACCAGGAATTGGATGTAAATCCACATGTTTAGCAAACAAAAGCACTACAGTGTAAGAGTTTTCTGTTTCTGTTAACTGCTATCACCATTATATGTATTTGACTGCGATCTCTCTCCTTTAAATGGTCTTTGTCTTGGCCTATTTGCAGCTATTTTAAGCAGTTAAAATCCTCAGGTTAAACACTACTTACTAGCCGTGCTGGCTGGTTTTATGTCAACTTGACACAAGCTAGCTAGAGTCTTTGGAGAGGAAGCAGCCTCAGTTGAGAAAATGCCTCCAAAAGATTGAGCTATATATAGGCAAGCCTATAGGGCATTTTCTTAATTAGTGATTCATGTTGGAGGGCCTAGCTAATTTGCCATCCCTGGCCTGTGATCCTGGGTTCTATAAGAAAGGCTGAGCAAGCCATGGAAAGCAAGCCAGTATGCAGCATCTCCCCATGGCCTATGCATCAGCTCCTGCCTCCAGGTTCCTGCCCTGTTTGAGTTTCTGCCCTGAATTTCTTCAATAAAGAACAAGAATATGGAAGTGTAAGCCAAAGAAATTTCTTTCCTCCCTAACTTGCTTTTGGTCATGGTTCATCTTAGCAACAGTAACCCTGACTAAGACGCTGGCTATTAATATCCTCAGTTCTGTCTTGAGTAGATTTGCTGGCTCTGACTTGGTTTTCCCTAGAGCCGAACTTCATTTGCATGTTTCTTTGGAAAGCAAAAATGGTAGAATTTTGGAGCCAGTGCTTTCTTCCTGACAGCCAGTCCAGCTCTGCAGCTTACAAGATGTCAAAAGTGGTACTCAAGTTGGGTTAGATGACTTGATCACCTCGCTGTGAGCCGAAGAGGTACAGGGTTGGGACTAAAGGCCACACCTCCCAGGGAGAGCCTCTCTCACCTTCACAGGCTGCTGCCCTCGAACTTCAGCCCGAGGAATCTGTCCTATATTTTACTTCCCTAACCTGCTGAAACATAGAAAGTCAGACCACTTGTCTCTTCAAAGATCGATTTGAACTGTCCAACTAAGATACACCAGAAATAATGAAAACCAGGCACACCTTCAACACATATCCAAAACTGACATTTTCTCATGTGGACCCACACACACCTAATGGGACCAATTCTGGGCTGTTGGATGGGGGTGAGGGGGAGGGGGGGTGGGAGAGCATGAAGACTAGGTGTGGCAATTTTCGTGAAAATGGCCCCCACTGTCGCATAGGGAATGGCATTATTTGAAAGAATTAGAACTGTGGAGTGGGTGTGACTTGTTGGAGGACGTGTGTCACTAGGAGCCGGCTTCGAGGATTCAGAAGCTCAAGCCAGCACCAGTGTCTCTCTCTCTTCCTGCTGCCTTCAGATCCAGATGTAGAACTGAGATCTCAGCTGCCTGTCCAGCACCGTGTCTGCCTGCCCGCTGCTGCCATACTTCCTGTCATGATGATAATCAACCAAACCTCTGAAACATAAGCCAGCCGTAATGAAATGCTTTCCTTTATGAGAATCACCACGGTCGTGCTATCTCTTCATAGCAAAAAGGATGTTGACTAAAATACTCAGTTTTAGGAAAATATGAGGAAATAAAGGTTAGCCAAACAGTGAACAGGATCAGCTGGGGATAGCCCTGTCTCTCCTTTCTACAGTGAGATGGACCCACAGGAAGATGCTGGAGCTGGGAGGGACACACACCACCAATAGCACCTGCAGAGATCCAGTAAGTTCTTGGCATGTGTGCAAGTAAACCTTTCAGCTGAACAATTTCACACTCAGGTACTGATTTTTTTTTTTTTTTTTTTTTTTTTTTGGTGGAAAATCTTTTACTTTACAACTTCTATTTCTCTTTAGAAAACAAACTGGCCAAAACCACAGTGATAGTAAATGTTGCTGTCATTTAAGTTTTGTTGTCTTTAACCTCTCCCAACTCACACACTCACTCATGTGTGGAATCTTAGTACTAAAATTCCACACATGAGCTTCCCTGGGGATCCCAAGCCTTTCTGATCTTCACAATTCTCTATAGCTGACTCATGCACAGGGCACACTGCCTTAGCAAGTCCCCTGCTTGGGGACCACATTCTGTCTTGGCCTTTCAGTCATTAAGACCCACTTGGCTGCTATCAATCTTGAACGTGGTGCTAAGTTTCCTGGGTTTTGCCAAAATCCAAATGTTCCCTCAAAGCCAGGCTGAGCAGAGAACAGATCCCTTGTCTGAGAACCGCAGTTCTACACAAGCTTGCCCTTCACTATTTCCGGGTACCTAGGTGATACTTTTCAACTGGGAGCCGAGATCAAAGCGTGGATGTAGAAGTCAATTTAGAAGCCTGGTCTAATCGGAGGAAAGTTTCTCCCTCCACAGCAGGGAACTCAGCACTACACGAAATCATGACCTCTGACCCGGGAGGTTCTGGATCACTAGGAAAGTAAATGAACTGGTTAAAAGGAGACTTACAGGGTGAAGGATGAAGCTTAGAGATAAAATGTGTTCTCCGAGTGAAAAGCAAAAATGGTACTTTGTTGCACAAGCATCACAACATGATTCTGCTGATGTCAGCAATGACACACCTAGTAAGGAAACATATCTACATGCTCTACTGGCTGGAAGCAGGAAAGAATCCAACGAAGTGTTTAAAAGTTATCTTTTGAGTTGTAGCATTGTGAACTTCTTATTCCCTCTTTATGGTTTTCATTTTCTTTGTGGAACCCTTATTCAGGGCACATGTTATGGTATGATTCATGGGCAAAACCCTATCCTTGGTCTCAGAAGAGAGGAGGTAATGAGTATTTTGTGTCAAGGTCCAAAAAAAAGTATACACATCCATCCCAAACAAGAAGAAATCAGGGCACCAGTTTCTAGAGGGATCAAACTTCTTACATGGAACTATAGGAATCTGTACTTTCAGGGGAGAAACCATGAAGCTCCCAGAAAAAAGACAGGGCCACTCTTCTGTATCTTGAAGCAGCAGGGTGTTAGCAGGTTATGGAAATGACAGATCGTCATTCCAGGGAGGGCACAGAATGAGTGCCAACACAGTGACCAAAGGACAAAAAGTAGGTACATTACTACAAGGGGAAGTCCCAAGCCTGGTATAAGATTTTAGCTGAAGAAAAACTAATAATACAAGCAATCTTGACTGTTAATTATGAGAAAGAAAATATAACTGATATAGGCATAAAAGAGTGACCTTTGGAGTGATGGGGAAGCCCGAAGCCTTTCAGCAGGGGCGTGGCCTGAGCAGAGACATTCCCCGGAAGGATGAACTTGCCTCCTATGTATGATCAAATGCAGAGGGATTTCAGGGCCTGCAGATGGGTAAGTATCCAAAAGTTCAGGGCCTGTATCCACGGCTACAGTGGTGGCTTCAGTCGTGCAATGAGAGAGACGTTTAGACATAAATAATAATAAACTATGATGCAAATATATTAGCAATTTCTGGAATATTTTCAAACTGTGGTCTTAAGAAAAAGCAAAAAGAACGGTTTTTAAAAAATAAGGAAAGGCCAGCTGTGCTGACTTCGTTTCTTATTCTGGAGCTCAGTGGGTACCATTCCACATCCCATTACAGAGGAGCATCCTCCGTGGACAAAGAGACTGAGGAAAGGCAGATCCCCAAACAGAAAGGAAATAAAAACTCCCAATTCAACACAAGAGCCTCAAAAACAACTGAAAATATAGCAGTGTGTACTGCCAACCCTTGGCTGTTATTCCGATCACACTTGATGATAAAATTATAAACAGAAGAGATATTTTTGTTGTTGTTTTCTGTATGACCTTCTGAGAAGACAAGCCTGGCACTCAGGGCTCTTTTCTTTTGTGAGAGCAGAAAGAGCCCCTGAGTCTGAGGGCTCCTAGAAGCTAGGCTGCAGATCTCCACAAGCAAACCTCACGAGTACACTGGATAAGCAAGACACAAAGGAGGGAAGGAGAGAATGGGAAAGAAACCACACAGGAAGCTACCAAGGGACAACACTAAGAACTGATGACAGAAGAAAAAAAAGACAGAGCCGGAAACAAAGTGACAGCCACTGACTAGAACTGTCCAAAGAAGGGCGGTTCCAGGTGACATACAACCCTGGAAAAGGGACCACTTACTCTCCTCCATCACAAACAGATGCAAGTGACCATTTCAGCAGATGCCTTGGAACAGCAATTGGAAGCCATCTCCACTCGGAGGCCAGCTAGACACTTGTGGCCCAGTAAAAAAAAGAGGGGGGCAGTGTTCTCTAGGAGAGCAACTGGTAAAAAATGTATCAGGAGAGCAAGAAGTGTTTCCCTAAAAGTCATGGGCAGCGCAGGGCTGTGCAACTCAGAGTCTATAGCACATTCTAGAGAGTTACATACCTGGCAGGTGGTGTGTTTGGTCCTAGACGTTGTGTAAAAGAGCATGCCTACAAATATGAGTCTCTCGTATAGATTTATTTCTTCTGCTTTCCCCAGAGCCTAAGCAACAGAACTGTAACCATTTTGAAAGAAGAATCTCCCCTCACAACATTTTTGGGTGGACCATGTGAAAGTAACATTTTTGTGCGCAGAGATAAAAAAAAAAAAAAAAAAAAAGTCAGGTTTTACCAAGGCAAAAGTGGATCAACTGTGGTACTTGCTTTTCAGCTTTCTCTTACAGAAGAGGCAGGGAATCCCTGCCTCCCAGCAAGATCACGGATTATTTAAGTTTCAAGGGCCAAGAGATAAAATAGAGATTACATAGATACTTATATAACCACTTAAAATGTTAAAGTTTAAAAATATAGAAATCCACCCTCGGCTCCCACAGGCATTGGCCACAGTGTGTCCGACTCCCTCCACATCACCCAGGTACACGTTAGTTACCCTGGTAACTCACTCTTTGTGAGAGTGGCTCATTTTACTTTTGGGGTTTAATTATGTTTTTAAAGATTTATTTATGTTTATTTCATGTCTACGGGTGCTTTGCCTGCATGCATGTGCACCATTTGTGTGTCTGGTATCATCAGAGGCCAGAAGAGAAAAGGATCTCCTGGACTGCAGTCAGATGCTTGTGAGCCACCACCTGGGTGCTGCAGAGCAAACCCAGGTCTTATAAAAGAACAGCTACTTGACCACTGAGCTGTCTCTCCAACGACAGTGGAGTTCTTAGAGATAGCCGTTTGCCCCAGGGCTGCTAGCTCACTGCAAGTGGTTGATGAGAACCTCAGCTACTCCATGAGCAGTCCATTTCCATAGCTACTACTAAAACACCACTCCTTTGATGCCTAGGTTTGCTACACAGGCACTCTTGAAGAGGTTTCTAACAAAACCTGAGCTGTATGAAGAAATGGAGCTACACCGTGAAGATAAATAAATATCACTACGGGAGCAAAGTGCAGGAGAGACATCCCAATACATCCCTGACCTGAGGCTACAATTCTAGAGAATCCATCGGGAAGTAATAAAAAATAAATAAATGAATTATCCACACAGCTGGAAGACCAAAGGAAGTAGAAGAGAAGATAATCCACAAAAGGAGAGACTCTAGATGGGAGGTGATACCTTCTCTCCCTTCAGTGTGGCATCAATCAGGGGGTAGGGACCATCAGAAGATCAGCCATAACACTTCCCAAAACCTGGCGCATGAACTCCAGTGTTGAAAGACAGAGGAGTCATGTCCTGGGTGTGTCTGTCTTCAGAGTGAGGAGTCAAGAACCAAGCAAGGCTACCCAAAGCTCATAAAACAAAGGGAAACCTAGCCTCTCTAGGACCAGAGTGGGTCTTTTTTAAATGGAAGTGAAACAGTCACTAGGAAATGCATTGAATTTGTGGCATTTCTATTGTTTTAAATGTTTCATATATTGTGACAAAAGGGGGAAATTATTTTAAAGCCTGTGTATGAATGAATACACTGAAACACACAAAAGAGTCATCTGGTATTAGAGGACTACTTGATTACAGAAATACTAATTTAGATAACATTTTTTTTCACTATCTGATATGAAAAACAGTACAGAACAAAATATTCTCCTATATTTCTACATACTCTCATTTATATCTTATAAGTAAGAATTTGGAAGGTTAGTGTCCTGTGATATTCTACAACAAGAGGAGAGAAAGGAAGAGAAGAGAGATGGGAAGGGGAGGAAGGAAAGGTAGAGGGAGAGAGAGAAGAAGAGGAGACAGAAAGACATGCATGCGTGGCGACATACGTACACGAGCTGCCTGGACACCCTCGAGCCTCTGGGTACCTTCTGCCCATAGCGACAGTCAGCGTGTTAGCAGGGGACTCAGGAACTCCCAAGGACTCAGGAAACAGTGAGAGGGCTAGCTGTTGAGGGAGAGGACAAAATAAATAAATAAATAAAAAAGATGGAAATAAAACAGTCTTAGGATAATCATCACATTTTTTTTCATTAAAATGCTAATGATGACCGCCACCGCCTTCCAGATAACCATGTTTATGAATTATTCATGGTCACATGCGGGAAGAAATCGCTCTGTCCCTGCAGGCAGCCATGGAGCCTGCAGTGGGTCAGCACGTGGACCCTGCAGTAAGTGTGACAAAAGGGTGTGTCCCTAAGAATTCCTGGACGGGGAATGTAAAGTCCAGCTATTCCCACAACACTGGGCTCATCACTCTGCATCTTCTTATTTAACAGCAAGAATGGTACCGGCTTGGCCCTTTGTTGTGACTCCTGAACTAACATCCTACCAATAACACTCTAAAAACTCAAAGAAAAAACAAAAATTTATTGAAGTGGCTACATGCCAAAGTGGTTAAAAAAAGAAGAAAAGCCCATCTGAACACATCAAGTCCACTCTGTCCAGAAGGCTTTTCTGTGCTCCCTTCTAAAGGTAACACGTACGCACTGGGCATTCTTACACGTTTTTGTGGACATTAAATTGACTTACTATCAAAAGCACAGGCTGCATCCTTACACGAAGTCAAGCTGTCAGCTACAAAAGGAATAAAACAGTGTCTCCATTTCTAAGGACAGTGGTCCACTGGGCTGAGGGACTTGCACAGATTGGGCTCCGTAGGGCAGTGGGAAGAGTGGAATGATATGACTGCCATCCAGCAGAGACCTCCAGCCCAGACAAGAGGGGGGTCAGGGAAGGCATCCAGGAACAAAGGGTGTGTGACGTGTCTAAGGCTGGGCTGGAGCTAGGTAAGCTTGGTGAGTGACAGGTAACAGAAGAGGCAGTGGGGGAGACACCACGATGTGCCTCACTGTTCTTGATCCCACTCTAGAATGATCCTGTGTTATCAGGCCAGGGAGGAAAGAAGATGAGCCAACCGGCAACTCTGTGCCTCTCTCAGATATCTCTGACTAGACCTGGTTGCGGACAGATAAGCCTGCAATTATTCTCTTAGGGTGGATCCAAACGGGGGGGGGGGGGCAGTTGTGGAAGCAGTAAGAGAGGCCAGTCTGCTCATTACAACATCCAGACACAGAGGCAGGGCAGAGACTGAGACAGTACAAGTGAGCAGGGAAAGGGTGAGACATATTAGCATCTGGAAACATCCGGATCAGTGGTTTTCACCCTTCTTAACCCCACCATCCTTTAATACAGTTCCTCATCTTGTAGTGACCCTCAACCATGAAATTATTGCCATTGCTACTTCATAACTGTAAATTTGCTGCTGCTGTGAACTGTGATGTAAGGACTGATATGCAGGATCTCTGATCTGCAAGGCCTGTGAAAGGGTCATCTGACCCCCCATGGGGTCAGGACCCCTAGGTTGAGAACCACTGAGCTAGATGCTAAAGGGAGAACCATTTGAACAACTACATGCAGACCAACAGTAGTAGATCTGAGAAGTGGAATAGAGAAGGAACAGGGAGACCAAAAGGAGACATTCTACAGCATTAAAACCTGAGGTGTCGAAGTCTCAAGGCCTGGGGAAGAAGACAGAACAAGATAACAAACCCAGTTAAAAAAAAAAAAAAACCAAAACCACATTCATGGAGAGGCAGAGACGATGTCAGAGAATCGCTGAAGGGCTGTGGGCAGAGAGATTTCATGGTTAGTGCCAAGAGACAGGCACTAGCAATGGCAGACCAGGAAGCTGACCATGATCTTGTAAGAAACAAACAAGCAAGCAAACAACAACCACCATCATTTCAAAGGTGGAGAAGTACCAAGGGATACAAAAGAGAATTAAGATAAAGATGGAAAATATTCTTGGTGTTGACATTTGAAAAGTCACTGGGTCCCTCGACTGAGGACCGGGTTTGCGGCATGGAGGAGACAGAGAACAGCATCGACAGAGTAAGGGAAGAGCGTGGAGGGGGACAGGTCACTTCGGAAGGACTGAAGTGTGGGCAGATGGAATCCGCAGACAGGAAGAATGCAGAGAACCAGAGGGAGAAAGAATGAACTAGATCTCCAGAAGCAGGAAAGTAGAGCTCAGATGAAAGGACTAGCTTTGAAAACAACTGTCCACACCCTCTGATACTGGAAGCAGCATGAAGGTGAATCTGGTCAGACTACATTCACAGCAGCGCAGGAATATTAGAGAAAACAGCAAATGACATCACCATGCTTGAGAATACATGGCAGGCAATGGGCTGGGGAGATGGGTCATTGGTAAAAGCACTTGGGGTGAAGGCAAGAGGACCTGAGTTCAAATCCCCAGAGGTCGCATAAAAGGCCTCATGTGCCTATAAACAGGTTTGGTTTTGTTTTTTGTTTGTTTGTTTGGTTGGTTTTTGGGTTTTTGGTTTTTTTTGTTTTGGTTTTTTTTTTTTTTTTTTTTTTTTTGAGAGGAAGGGGTGAAACAGTCCCAGAGATGGGCATATCCCAGTAGCTCATTGGTCCAACCGCATAGCCTAGTCAAAACAGTAAGCTTCAGATTGAGCAAGAGGCCCTGTAGTAGAAAAAGACAGAGACACAGACACAGAGGCTGACAGAGACAGAGAGAATATAGAGGGAGACTTTCAGTGGCCTCCTCTGACCCCTACATTTGTATTTGTATATAGACATCTACCCTTGTTCAAACACACACACACACACCATACACAGGAGGCAAAAAGGAGAAAAGAGAGAAAGAGAGCGCTTGGGACAGCTCCTTGTCAAGAATGAGGCAACAAGTAAACACTTGAGGACACAGATCTTGTCATAGTTGCTCTCTGGTATGCGACCCCTGCCTCACCCCCAAAGGAAAGCCATCCAACCCTGTTTAAAGGCAAACAAATGTGCATGCCTGTGCGTATCAAAGCAGAGAAGCACATTTACTGGTAGAACTAAGGCAGAGAGAGCATGGGTGAAGGATGCAGAAGAAAGCTCTTCCAAAGACAACCTTAGGCGTGGGGTGCCAATGTTTCTGTGTTTCCAGGGCTCACTTACAGTTATAGTCTTGGCCATGGCTCACCGTCTGCTGGTCTTTGTGAGCCACTGTAAAAGCATAACCAACCTAAGCAGCAGCAGGCTGACACTAGCAAATAAAAGCAGGAAGAAGCAGAGGGGCGGGGGGGGGGGGGAAGGTAGGAGGGGTGACAGTGTTACCTGCTGGAGCCTCAGAAGCTCAATGCCTCAAAAATATACACATTCCCACTTTGAGCTTTTCCCGGGAGGGTTAGGAATGGCCCGGGGCAACACACCGGGAAACACCTTGAGGAGCAGATGTGCAGTCTTGGTGATCTCAGAAGCCCTGGGGCTCTTCTAAAGGTTTGCCTATTCTATACATGTGAATGAGATCCAGGCCACCACTGGAGTGACAGTCTCGTAGAACCATGTGCTTTCTTTTTTTTTTTTTTAATTTTTTTTTTCAGCAAATCAAAAAAATTTAAAAAGCATTCAAACAGAATAAAATGAAAAGAAACAAACAAGCAAAATACCAAGGGTCAGATATACTTATACAAGAATTCTATAGAGCCTTCAAACAAGCAATACTTTTTGAGTTATGTTTAAAAAAATTCAGAACCACAATAAGCTCCTTCACCAAGCAAATAATATTGAAATAGTGAAATCAAGTGTAAACCCAACAAAAATATATAAATTATAGTCCAGTATCCCTCATGAGTATACATACAAAAATCCTCAATGAAGTAGTTGCAAACTGAATACAAGAGATATAAAAAAAATAATATTCCATGAATAACTGAACAACTGTTTTTTTTTTTTTTAGAAGACCGTACTCCATATATAGGCTGCATGTTTTGGGATAGCCCCCACTCCAGATGTTTGAGACCTACATGCAGCTGACTCAGACAGATACAGACATCCAGAGCCAAACAGTGGATGGAGCTTGAGGACTCTTATAGAAGAATAGGGGGAAGGATTGTGGGCCCTAAGGAGATAGGAACTGCACAGGAAGATCAACAGAGTAAACGAACCTGAACCCTTGGAGCTCTCAGAGACTGAATCACCAACCGTGGAGCATACCTAGTCTACACAGATCTACCTCCATGGGCTGAACCTAGGCCTCCCTGCACATATGTTGTAAATGTGCAGCTTGGTTTTCATGTAGGAACCATGTGCTTTCCACTGGCTTTGGTACCACCTCAGAGCTGGTATCAGAGTCAGCAGAAGTCACTAACTGGGCCATTCATTTTTGTATCCCTGGAGCACGGAAGACAGTCAGCACGCAATAAATGTGGAATGGATCCATAAACCAGTATATGACTGAATACTTTTCCCAACTAAGAGGTAAGAAGGCCAATTAAAGGGTGAGAACAAAAACAGCCGGCTGTCTTACCCCTCATTGACTCAAAGGAAAAATTTTAAACCACATCCAACTACATTTATTTTTATAAAAAAGAGTTTTTATTAATTCATAAATAAATAGCACGAGGCTGGTCTCAGAAATTATAGAAGAATGCTCTTTAAAAAGGAAACAGATAGGTGCAAAGATTCTGAGCAAAGAAAGGACCAGGACGTGGGGGCTACATCAGTCTTCCTGCTTTGCTACCCTTCTGAAGGACAGGATCATCACTCTAGCGGTCCAGTGCCTCTCCTCCCAGAGCCCATCCTCAGCAGCCTGCTTGGCTCTCACCAGTGAGGACCACAAGATATGAAGTGAAGAGAGCATCAAGTCTCATCACCTCAAAAACTCATCCCAGGAGCAGGCTGTGTTTTCTGTCCTGATCTGTATGCAATTCTACTACAGTTTCCCTTTTAATACATAAGGCCCACGGCATCTCGGGTCCCATGGAGCACACCTCACATATAGCACAGAACACTGTAGTATCTGTCTGGAAAGGACCTCAGTAACTGAGCTTACAAATGTGAGGGGTGGGTTACTAGCATGCATTATGTGACAGGGTTTTATTTTTTTGTGTTTGTGCTTTTGATATTGTTGTTTCCTTTGACTGTGAGAAAGTAGCTTGATCCTTCCAGTCTGATTCTGCCATGTTGGTTAACAACACACACACACACACACACACACACACACACACAAGAGTTTTCTCCAGTACTCAAGTGTAGAGCACCTTGTACACTCCTGGCTTGCCCTTGGCCACAGAGTGCACAGGTAGCACAGAAAGAGACCTCTGAGCCAGCCGTTCCCCTTTCCACTCTCAAGAAGGCATGGGGGCAGAATAAACACACTACTCACTTGAATGCAAGCCAGGGGATGAAAGGAATCTACCGGCCAGTCCAAAGTGTTTAGTGTGCAGCTTTTTAATTACTGTATTTATGATGCTACCCATAACATATTCCCCACCACAAATGTTCCAGCAGGTCATTAATCCTTGACAAATACATTAATGTGCCTCCCCCCACCCCATCCTCCTGCAAATTCTTGTTGTGCTGAGTGGGGCAAAAATGCTAAGAATTTTCTTCAAAGTAAATACTTTATGTCAACAGCCCTGGCTGCCACTGGTCTCTGGTTAACGATTTCCAGATAGTATTCCAATGTAAGTATTTGGCACTGCTGACCTTAAAGATGAATTTGCAAACAAAATTTGTAAAACTAGCTTTGCCTGATGCAACATTTTTGTCAGAGGAACCTTGGTGTGAACTCCCAAGAAGGTGGTTGTGCTCTTCAAAAATAACATGTTCCGTGACTCATTAATTCGCAACACACCATTGCCCGTTACGTATGACATGGTAAGACTTCTGCTTTTAAAAATCTCCAGAAGTAAGTGATTAAGAATGGCCAAGATTCTCAAAATAATTGAAGGACTACCTGTCTCAGCACTAAATGGGTTTAATTTCAACCAGAGAGCATTAATGTTTCCCTCAGAGAATTCAAAGTATGATCAATCATTGCTTGGGAGCTCGTGATCGTCGGTGACACCACTAATAATTGTGCTGTGTTGGAACACGAGCACAGGCGCTCCGAGGAAAAGGAACAAGTCTGCCGTGACCGCCACGAGGCACACAGGACAAACTGACAGTCAGAACAGCTGCTAAAAGCTCCATGACCAGCTACAACTGTACTACACAGAACCAGAGGTGCAAGTTACTGACCCAGGCCTGGAGCCAAGATCACAGAGAGACAGGCTGATGTCACCTCTGCACTGCTGGGATCTGGGCTAGTGACCTGGCAAGGTTCTCAGAACCAATGGGTGCACAGGGCTTTTGTCCTCTGGGCTGAAGGTCTGTCTGTTTAGTCTGTCTGTCTGTCTGTCTGTCTGTGGGTGTTGTGCTACCTTATTAGTCAGGTGCCTCCCCACTCACCCCAAGGAGCCACACAGCAGCTAGGGCACCAACGTCACCTTTTCTTCAACTCAGCAATGGTTAAATATCAAAATACCAGAGTATAAGAAAACGAAGCTCAACATACCAGGCTACATGCAAGGTCTGAAGTGTGCTAGACTGATTGAACACACGGGTTGTTGAGATGCCTTCTTTATTTATTAGTTCTTAAAAAATTCCAGTATTAGTCTTTAAGCGTTTGAAGTCACATAGTACAATAAAGCCAAGTCTAACACAGACCCTTTGATGTTGCTTGTCGAGTGACTCCTGTTCTTCCACAAGATTTCTTGAGAAACTTTAGCAAGCGAAAATCTCCAAAAACAATAGAAACAGTGGTTCTCCCGGGAGCTGTTTCTGGATATGCAGGAACATTCTAGAAACTTGGAGAAGGGAAGACTTTGTCTCTGTTTCAGCAAGAGGTTGGGGGCAGGGAGCATCAATTAGCCTTTGAAACTATTTCTGAAAAATGGGCTCAAGATGCCTTCTCTACAAAGTTCAGTGAGAACAAGACAAAAGGCTCTAGAGAAAGAAAAACACGAGTGAAACTTTTAAATAGAAACAGAGTACATAAGCCTGTACATCACGATAACAGGCCCTGGGTGATTTCCACTACCTAACAAGGTTCTTTCTCAAAACATCAACAGTAATAACTATAATACTAGTATATGAGACAAGGTCTCATGTAGTCTAGGCTAGCCTGAATCAAATATTATTTTTTTTGATAAACACTGCTTCTTGGCTAACAAATAAAATGTCCTTAACTACTCAAATAGAAATACAAGTACTATATTACTTCCAGATTTGAGTTTTTATTCTCTATTATGTTTTCCTGGTTGTGTTTCTTCTTTAGCATCTAGCTAAACTTCTTTCTTCTTTCTTTATAGAATCTTCATGGGCTTTTCCTCTTTGTAAGTATACACCTTGCAGTAACTATTACAGGACATGTCTGCTACCTAGCAGTGTGTGAAGCCTTGTCATATACCTTATGCAGAGGGCACAGGGTTCTTATATATAAAACTGCTTAGATCAGACTCTAAAAGTGTGACCAGCACTGGCTAACTAAGTCATGTTGAACCTGATTTCCTTCTTGTCTCTCAAGGATTGCTCCTCTGCCAGCCATAGCAGGTTTTATTGTTTTGTGTTGTACTGCTTTGTTTTGTTGGGGGAGTCATGTCTTAGTTAGGGTCTCACTGCTGTGAAGAGACACCATGACCACAGCAACTCTTATAAAGGAAACTATTTCACTGGGGCTGGTCTACAGTTTTAGAGGTTTAGCTCATTGTCATCATGGCAGAAACAAGGCCGCATGCAAGCAGACACGGTGCTGGAGAAGGACTAAGAGTTACACATCTTGATCCAAAGGCCAAACAAAGAGATTATGTGTCATACTGAGCATGTTTTGAGCATAGGAGACCTCAAAGCTCAACTCCACAGTGACAGTCTTCCTCCAACAAGGCCACACCTACTCTAATAAGGCTACACCTCCTAATAGTACATTCAAACACATGACTTGTGGAGGCCATTCCTATTCAAACCACCACAGGGGCACATCTTATTTTTCTTAAATAACTTGGTTTTTTTTCTTTATATGCTTTTACTTCTGTTGTTTTGTAAAAAAAAAAAAAAAATCCAAACGTTTGCCAATGAAGATTTGGGAGCCAGATGCTGGGGTGAAAGAAAGCATGCTAGTTCACAGAGACAGAGAAAACACCCAGCTGACAGTCCTATTCCTCTGATGTCCCAGAGGAAAAAAAGCCCCTTCTCCTCCTTACTGTCTTAAAAATTCTTCATCTCAAAAACCCTCCTTTCTGTTAATTTATGTTCACTCCCATCAATTGGTTGCTTGCTCCCCCTCTTGACCTATGGTTGAGTTTATTTAATCCTGTTTATAAAAGGCTCCTGGATGAAGGGCGTATGTAGGGCTGAGCCGCACCACAACAAGAAACAGATTTTTTACAGTTCACAATCTTGGGGTTCACAATGTGATCAAATAACCTGCAACATATTTCACTTTCAGAAACAGAGGCAGAACATTCTAGAACCAGCAAAGCAACATGAAGCATGCTATCCGATACTCCACAGACCTTTCTGACACAAATTAGCCTGCTTTCCACATATTTTGAAACCTAGCATACACAACTCTTCTTGCAAATCATTACTTTCTCCCCCAAGGCAACAGTCTTTTGATGTTAAAACAGTGAGAAAAGTATAAGTCTACCAAAACATACTAAAGTAACAAGCAAATCTCTTTAAGAATTCTCAAAAATAATAGATTAAAAAAAAACACACTGAAGGAAAAACAAAAGGAAGGAGAATAAAGTTGTTATCCTAATTCCAGCATCATCTCCATCATCTGTTTCGTCAAGGCCACTTCCCCCCAGGTTCTGCATTAAACAATCTGATCATTAAATCTGCGAAAACCACAAGGGATGTGCCTGTCTCATTAAAAACTGCACGACGTGAACTGTGATAATGAGGAAAAGCATCTATTTTGGTTTTAAGGACAGAAGTGCTTCCTGCCCGTTGCTTAGTGCAGAGACACTTGTAGTAAGTTGCAGCACAAGACAGACACCCCGGGAGTGGTCTGTCTCCACAGACTCTCAACCTCGATTTACCAACAAGGATCACAAGGTGTTCAAAGCAGAAACCACTAACTCCACAATAGGGAGCTGAATATTCTTTGAAGAGGTATCAGCTCTCTATGAAAGGCGAGATCCTGCTGCGTTATAGACACTCAAACTCTGGAGGACTCAAAACAACTGCCCTTTTGTTTTACAACAGATGAATAAGGCCTAATGATCCATCATACACCTTGTAATGTTAATTACACTCAACACTGCAAGAAATCTGTTATTATTTTTCTATATCTTAGAAAAGTGTATTGATAACTGGCCTAGCATTTGCTAGGGCCATATTCTATAATGTTGAAGAATTACATTATTTTCTTACAGCTGGGTTTCAGGCTAGACTTGAATTTGTGGCATTAGTTCACTTCCCCCCATTATACATGTCAACCTAGTTAGGATACCACTACTCAGTTCATTTCCAAAGTAAAAGTAACAATCTCTGAATAAACTTGAAAAGAAGGGAGAGGGCTGGTGAGATGGTTCAGCGGTTAAGAGCACTGACTGACTGCTCTTCCAGAGGTCCCAAGTTCAATTCCCAGAAACCACACGGTAGCTTACAACCATCTGTAATGGGATCCGATGCCCTCTTCTGGTGTGTCTGAAGACAGTGACAGTGTACTCACATAAAATAAATAAATAAATCTTAAAAAGGAAAAGAAAAAAGAGAGAGGGCAGAAGAGTCCTTCTGCAATGGACCAGACAGCCACGTATCCAGGTAATCAAACCTCGGAAGCTGGAAGTCACATGTAGCTGTGACTTCAGCTACATGTGGCATATTATAATCATGTGTGCATCTCCACTGCCTCACAAATGGCAAAAAGTGAGAGCCAGAAATAAAGTCAGAAGATAAGAGTACTTGAAGACCCAGAAAACAAATAGGCCTCCAATGAGTGAGCCAGGGTGGAGAAAACTCCAATGTCCACCATTACAGCCACCAAGAAGTTGGGGAACAGAACCTTACAACTCTTAAGGTGCAAGTACACCAGAAACAGGAACTGGAAGAAATGGGCAGGAGGGGATGGCTTTGAAAACTGGAGAGTCACCTGCAAATCATCTTACGGATAACTTTCAACATCCTTCCTGTGGTGGTTTGAGTGAAAATGGCCCCCACAGGCTCACAGGAGTGGCATTAGTAGGAGGTGTGGCCTTGTTGAAGGAAGTGTGTCACTGGGGATGAGCTTTGAGATTTCAGAAGCTCAAGCCAGGCCAGTGTCTCACTCTCAGCCTGCTGCCTGCTAATCCAGATGTAGAACCCTTGGTTCCTTGTCCAGCACCATGTCTGCTTGCAAGCTGCCATGCTTCTCGCCATAATGACAATGGACTAGACCTCTGAACTATTAAATTTTCCTTTGTGAGAGTTGTCATGGTCATGGTGTCTCTTCACAGCATTAGAAGCACTAAGATACTTCCATAACCATGAAGCTGGCTACTTCCCTTCTCTACCCTCAGTAGAAAAACACAGACTGACAAAGGACTCTGAGAACATCCAGATTCAAGGACCAGGAACAGTGGTGGGTCATGGTGCCAGAGAGAGGGGGGTGGTGGGGAGAACAGACGTCAAATTTGCATGGGGCCAAGACATCCCTATATCCCTTCCTCTTAGGCTCCTAGAGCTCTTGCAGGTTAGGAGATGTGAGGACTTTTCTAGAAGAAAGTACTGAGGTCATGGCAAATACCCACAGTTAGCACAACTAGGGCCAAATGGGATTCTGAACGCCATTCTAGGCCAATGCCACCAGCTACCAAGTCTTGACCTTCACATAGGGAAAAAGGGTGGAATGGAGCAGCAGGCATGTGGGAGAGGAGCTGAAGTGACAGTCGGGAACTTAGGAAAGAAATGCAGTCAACCCTGAAGGCAAAGCTCAGATACACACAATCAGTAATAATCTATACACAACAAAAACAGTAACTCAAGTGGCCAAAGAGATGCTTTGGCTATCTAATGTCTCCTCTGGCCTCCATGGGCACCTATACACACATGGCATAGACACATAAATAAAAAACAAGCTAAAAGATGCTTTAAAGTCACACACAGGGAAAAGGTAATGAACAGCACCTCACAATACTATATAAGAAAATGGCAGAAGCCCTCCAAATTTATCAGGAAAATTGATCCCTACTTTAAATCCAACAACATATGAAAAGAGGGAACAAATGATATTGTTACATACACCAGATTGTAGAAAATTATACCACTCACACCTAAAGAAGCTGCTGGGCAATGTGCCTTCCCAGAGGGTCAAAGTCAAGAGCTGATATCCAATAAGCAGGTCAATCAAGAATTCCCACGTAGGGGTTAAGGGAAATTGCAGGCCACCTGAGCAAACGCCTCAAGGTAAACAGTCTAGAGGGATCAAGAAAGCAGAGGACACCAGGAAAATGTTACATAAAATGACTCACAGAAAGCCTGAAGGGCAGGCCACTGTTTGACCTCATTTCAGAATACGAGGATAAAGAAACTGGGTAGAAAAAAATTACAAAGCAAAAGCAGAAATTAGTATGATACACAAGAAAAAAAAAAAAAAGATAAAGCCATGAAACAGTGCAGAGCCGACCTGTGAAAACATGTAACTGCCATGAAGAATAAAGGCTGGGCCTTACAGGGAAGGAGTATAAAGGATCTAAACCTTGAACACCAAACCTCGCTTGAGAGAAGTCAGTGTTTACTGTGTAAACCCGTGTCCCAGCTTCTCTTCCCGCTGCTGGGATAAAATATCCCCACCAAAGGCTTTACTTCAGCTCCTAGTCCATGCACCATGGCAGGGAGGTCAAGGTGGCAAGCGAGGGCTGGCAGAGGCTGATCACATCTCATCTGCGATCAGGAAACAGAGCGTGATCAACGTATGCTGCTGCTCAGTTCTACCTCGATTAGCGTCATCAGCAAGCCACCCTCTGTACGCATGCTACAGGACCACCTTGCAGCTCCTCCGTCTGTGAAGATGCCAGTTAACACTGGCCATCCCAACTTGCAAACAAACCAGAACTTCAATATAAACCTATTAACTGGAAGTTACCAACCAAAGAAGAGCTAAATGAGGTAAAGTAGTTGCTTAGGACAGGCAACTCCCCACGGGATAATGGAAATGAATGAAACAGGAATCACCAAGCTATACATCTATACTCCTGCAATTTAAAAATGAAATTTTAGGGGTGGGAGATGAAATCAGTGGGTCAAAGGCTGTATTGTATAACCCTGAGGATCTGAGGTCAGATCTGCAGCCAGGCACAGCAAGTGTCTATAATCCCAGTGTTGGGGAGTATGGGTTGGACAGGGGACAGGAAGATAGCTCGGGAGCCTCTGGCTTAGTTGATAAACTTCAGCTCCCGGTTGAACAAGACACCCAATCTCAAGAGAAATAAAGCAGAGGGAAAAAGTGGACACCTGATATTCTCAGCTGGCTTCTGAGCATTTAGTGCCATGCACACATTCACACAGACTTGTAACACACACACACACACACACACACACACACACACACACACACACACACACGCCAACTTTTAAAGGACTAGAAATAAATCAATGAAACGCATAAAATCACCCAAGTACAAAAGGAAAACTGATGGGAAATATCATTTCTGGTTTATAAAAAAGAAAACAAATAAATCTTAATTAGCTTCTTCTGGCCAGTCAAGCTGCTCAATCAATTTATTTCATTTTATCACTCTGAGGAATACAGTGAGAAGTCAAAGAGAACCAGTCTTCACAGTAGTTACCAGTTAGCACAGGGCAAAAGCAAAGGGTCCCTTGGACACCAGTGCACCCAGGAAAACTGAATTGCCTGGCAAGACAGTTCACAATGGGTAAAGCCACTTGCCACCAAGTCTGGCGGCCTCCGTTCAAGCTCAAAAACCCATTTACTAGGGAGAGAACAAGTTGCCCTCTGACCTCCTTACATGCACCATTGTCTGCGTGATATAATATCAACAAAAATCAGCCAATGTAATTTTTAAAAAGTCGGCCATCTTTGTTTTAGATGTATAAATATCCCAGTTGCGACCTATCTCTTCTTCCACGAAACCCCACTGTAGCTTCTGTCAGGGGCTCTCATCTGATGTGCAAAGGAGAGAGACTGTTTAGCATTTGAACCCCATTTCCATACATACAGAATCCCTCATTACGTGAGTTCTGCTAAGAGATGTATTCATCAACATAAATTTATCAAGCAAAGATGGCCAGATACTCATCTTTGCAGAGTCAGACATGAGCACATGACTCGGCATTACACCAACCAGGAATTTAGAGTCACGGGTGTGAAGAGGCCGTCTGAAGCAGCAGGCGTGCATCATGACACACACGAGCACCAACAACATTCAGTGCCCGGAGGCATCAAGAGCTGAAGAGACAGGGCTGGCCCTGGGTGTCTGGTCCACGTAGGGTGGGCACTATAAACATGTAGTATTCAGTAGTGTCAACCCTACGAAGAACTAACCCTAATGGATGCATTTGGCTATAAGCTGGTGGTACAGTCTCCGAATTCAGAGCCTACCAGGGGATGGTCAATAAATTTCCTCTCTTCCTCAAGCCCTCAGGCAGTCTCCATCGCTTCTGTGTGAAGCCTGGTTTCTGTATTGCCTAGAAGGCACAGGTACAAAGTGGCAACCACAGGAAGGAAATGTTTGTGGTGCTTAAAATTCCAGAGCAGAACAGAGGACTGAGGGGAAAGGTCATGTTTAATACACAAATGAGGCTGTTTCTGGCCCGCTGTAAGTTAAGGACCGTTTTTTCATTAGCTTTCTATTCTTTGCCTCCTATAGTTTCAGACGGGTAAATATTCCATCAGTCATCACGCTCCGAGGTCTAACTGACGGACTGTACAGAAAGCATTCCAAATGGCATCCAATGGGAATAGCCGTTGTTCCCTGCTCACCAGAGATACTCATGAGTTCTATTTTGGGGGTAGAAGAGCAATGGGTGAGGAAGCACGTTTTCCTTTGCTTTTCTGCTTAGGCTCAGTTTTCTTTGAAGTGAGGCAGTTTCGAACCAGTGGTCAAGAACTACACGTGACAATGAAAATGCAAACCGAGACATCCAGAGATTTATCCTCGGCTGTGAGCCACCAACGCTGCTGAAAAGCTGCATCTCTCAGGGCAGGGCATTGCAGCATCTTAACTTCCAAGGGTGAGAATGCTGAACCTAGACAAATTTATCTGCACATGTCTTGGGCTAACTGCATGCATTTTGCAGATCAAGCTAGAAGGGCAGACAGATATCTCAAAATAAAGTGTGGATGTGATCGAAAGGGCTTCGTAAAAGAGTCAAATGCCGTAATAACATTAATAGAAATGAGGTCACAGAGGAAGACTGTGGTAACCATTTGTCTCTGGAAAATGACTTTGTGACAAAGAACAACTAATTTTTTTTGTTGGTTGCACAAGACAATACACACTCTATAAAGACAGTTTACAGAACAAATAAATTTAAATAAATAAATAAACTCAGTGAATACATCCAAGTTTCTTTACTGTGGTATTTCCCTGAAAGACTTGCCAAGAGATCAGTTAGTCCCTCAGTCAGAGCAGTCAGGCTAGCAATCATTCTCAGGGATGGGGGACAATTTTATTTTGGGTGGTGATGTAAATCCTACTTTAAATGCCATCAACTGCCAGGCCATCTTCTCTATAAACTCCCTGTGCTGTGAGTCCTCTTGAAACATCTAATGGCCACTAGACAGTTTCACTCCACAGTTGTCAAGATAAGTTAGTGTCATATTCTCATGGTGTGGTGTGTGTGTGTGTGTGTGTGTGTGTGTGTGTGTGTGTGCATTCAGAGACTAGAAATCAATGCTGGGTGTCTCCTAGATCACTAATCTGTTGAGACAAAGCCTCTCACTCCAGTTGGAGCACACCGGTTGGCTCCAGTGGCCAGCCAGCTTCAGGAGTGGTCCTGTCTCTTCCCTTCCCGACACTGGCTGTTCCAGGTGGCTCTGCTTGGTATCAGGGAATCCAAATGTCGGCCATCACAGTGGCACAGCAGTTACTTTACCACCTGAGCTATCTCCTTAGTCTGCCTGCATGTTTTACGATTTTTATTTTTTAAGTGAGTCTATAAAGTGAAGCTTTTGCCATGGCATTTGCATATATACCTTTGGTTTATCATGTCTACTATTCCCCCCACGCCCTTTGCAACCTCCCACAGGAGTAGTTGCCTTTCCCCCTCCCGGTTGCCTGTGCTGTATCATCTCTCCTCCTCAAAGCCTCTTCTTCCCCACTTACGTCCTCACGTCAGTTTCATGACCAATGGTCACAGTCACACCACATGTGTAAACGTAAAAGCAAAGATCCACATACGAGAGAGGACAGCGGGTGTCTTTCTGAGTCTGGGTCACCTCACTTAATATAATTATTTCTAGAGCTGTCTATTTTCTTGTAAATCTCACCATTTCAAGTTTCTTCGTGGTCTAATAAGATTCCAGTATGTATATGTTCCATCACTTATCTGCCGATGGGAGTTTACAGTAATTCTGCTTCCTTGCTATTATGAATAGAGCTACAATACACACACACACACACACACACACACACACACACCCCATGTATCAAGAAGTGAGAATGAATGAATTCAACAAAATTGCAGGATATGAAATAAGTATACATGCAAAAATCAGTTGTTATTTCTATATAATGACAACAAATAATTTTTTTTTTTAAAGGAGAAAGCCTGATCTCTAAAAAACTATTACTTCATGGTCAAAAGGAATTAAGGAAGAGCCAAACAAATGGAAAGGTATCATATGTGCATAGATTAGAAGACTTAATATTAATTACATGTCAGTACCAACGAAGGCTGGACTCAATATAATTCCTATTCAAAACCCCAGATGTTTCTTGCAGAAACTGAACTATACATACATTCTCTCTTCTTATAAATTGTAGGGTTACTGGCCATGTCAACAGATGGCAAAACCCGGACAAGACAGCCACTTCCCATACTGCCTACCTTCCTCAATGCTAGTCCAAGAGCCCCACCTTTGCCTACTGACAGAAAATCAGCAAAACAGTTCTTTGAAGACTTGTAAATGTCGTATATGTCCAATATGATTAAACAAACTCACCTCTGTCCTAGGAAGGGCTGGCATGCAACACTTCTACATTTATACTGGATTGTGGACAGCTGTTGCTGCTTCTATCCCATCCACACAGACAGCACTGGATGGTCCATGTGAGGGCTAGAGTTCCTACTGTCAGTCATCTAGGGATGAGGCAGAGCTCAGATAAGAAGCAGGAGCCAGCAAGGGAAGACTTTAAAAAAAGGAAACTGGAAGTCCTCTCCCTGCTCTACAGGCCCCGATCTCTTTGCTGCCTAGATTCTTTATCTTGTTACAGTCACTTCCGTGGGCAGAGTCTGGTGGCCTAGCTTAGAGACCTGGTAAGTATGGGACATTGTAAGGTCACCTAAGGATGGGTCTAGACCTATAATTTTAGACTGTGAATCTTGTTGATAGTTATGAAACCCAACTTCTTTCTGTGGGGAATTAAAAACTTTTTCCAGACGAGGATTGGAATGGAAAATGGAAATACCTGGCAACTTGACTAGCATGGTCCCCAGAGGATAGAGAGATCCTTTGGGACAGAAGTCAAGCACAGAGGCCAGGCTGGCTTCAGCATACAAAAGTGTTTTCCTTCCCCAATCATGGCCGAAAAGGCCCATTCATCTAACCGGGAGAAATCATGGAATCTCCTGCAAATAAGCATATGCTAAACAGAAAGCTAGACACAGACAACTTGAGCTGACATTCAAGGTGGGTGGGGGTGGGGCCTGCTGATCATTCAGATCTGTTGACAGCATCTATTCAGATTACTGGATACTGCCTGTTAGTGATCTCGAGCCTCACTCTTCCAACAGTTGCGTATCTTTCCATTCTGAGCCTAGTAGAATACTGGATGTAATATTTATTGCAGACTTGGGAATTAAGAAGCATACTGTTAATAAGCTGAGCAGCAGATATTTAGCATATTCACTGTATAAGCTACAAAGTCAGGAGAAGGACTCTCTCACAAGCAAGCAGGGCTAAACCAAAACTTAATTCAAGATGATCAGTATTTCAGGATTATCTACAAAGTGGCCCCTACTCTAGAAGTCTAACTACCTTTTGAAGACAACATCTCAGGGAACAAGGGCCTGAAAATGAACACATCACTGAATTGAAAATATTAAACGGAAAATGCTAATCAAAAGTACCTGTTTTAATCCAATAAAAAAATCTGGTACTGAAATGTTAAAAAAAAAAAAAAATGTATTATTTTGTGTGTTGGGAGTGTTTTCCTGTTTGTATGTCTGTGCTCCTGTAGCGGCCACCAAGGAGGCCAGAAGAAGGTGTCAGATCCGCTGGAATAGAGTCACAGACGGTTGTAAGCCACCATTCAAGTGCTGGGAATTGAACCTAGGTCCTCTAGAAAAGCAGCCACAGCTTGTACAACCACTGAGCCATCTCTTTAGCCCTCATACTGCAAATTTTGTCAAGCATTTCCTAAACACAGAAGCTCACAGCCATATATGTGAACCATAAAGGCAATTCAACCTTATTAACTAGGAGGAAAAAAGCCAGCATACATTCTATTAAAGCTCATGGAGTCACCGGACAGTAGTTACTGGATTAAAGTGTCAATCCAAACCCCAACAAAAGATACATCCAATGTAAAATTTAGGAAGATTTTTAATTTTAGCTGTTTTCCCTCCAGTCATTTCTTTGAACCTGACAAAACCTTTGTTCTAAAAAACAGTTTTTTAATGTTCTGCTTTGAAATGCATCTGTATTAAATCATCACTGGCGTGGAAACACTGAGACCCAGTGAAAACCGGCCATCAGGCTTTGGAGGAGGACGGATGAGTTCCTACACATGGGCCCGTCACCCTGTAACCTTTAGATGCCCTTTCTTGATGGCTCTGCCAGCAATCAGCTGCAATTACAGTTCTTTTTTAAACAACTGATTCTCCCACATCTGACTCCTTTAGCTCTGTGCATTTTCTTTTCTTTTTTTCCTACTTGTTATATGATATCAGGCACTATTCTGATGTCATTGTACCGACAATACATTCACATTATGTTAATTGTCTGAAGGCCATAAAGATTTTAGGATACGGAGCACTATACAAGCCTTATTAGTAAGGATCCATTGAACTTATCATCTAAAGCAGGTCAAAAAGTTAGACCAGGAGAGCAAGAACAGCTAGGACTGCACCAGAAAAATGGCCCACACGGTTAACAGTACACTAAGAAACCATGAGTTATCCTCCAAAGTAGAAGCCCAGGGAACTAGTATAAAGATCGTACTATCTATCTTAGGGGCTGAGGGACTCCTGCCTAGGCAGGAAATGAGAAGAGCCACTCTAGAAAGTAAAGAAAACCTGCAGTCTCTCTGCAGTTTTAAAAGCCAATGGTGTGTCCAGCTGACAACTGCCCTGCCTGTCCTGGGCTTAAATATAGTTTGTACATGTAAAGTCCACCATTACATGTCATGATCTGTCCGTTCTTATCTGCTGGTTTGTCTGTTACCACCCTCACCTCCTCTCTGGTCCAGCCTAAACTTCTTCCCCAACCTGTGAGTTTCCTTTCTTTCCTCTTCCTTTCTTACTTTATTGCCCGTCACTGAGCCACCCAAACCAGTTGTCAGGCACCAGCTGTACACCCAGCAGCAGGCTCAGCTACACCAATTAAATGGGGAGCTCAGAGCTGGATAAAACGTTCTCCTTTCCAGATAACTGTCCAAAAGTATTTGTCTGCCAGACATTTTACATCTCAGCGGCAAGCATCCTCAGATCTCCCCTGAGGAGTTGAAGCCATAGCAAGTGCATGGTTTTCCCATTTATTTTAGGACCTGACTCAAAAGAATGAAAAATATGTTTGCACATAGTAAATAACATTTGAGATTTTCTGAACCAAGATACTGTAGCCTTTGAGGGAACAGTACATTATACCCCCTTCCTGAAACTTCTTTCCCCGTGGATCTTGGTGAAGGACTTGCTGGTGAACTGTCAGCACCTTGCAGAACATCTAGCGCCAAACACCCACTTAATAAGCGCCTGCTGAGTAAATGACAAATGAGGGGCTATGGCTGATTAGGGTTTTTTCTTACCATCAATTGCTCAGGATCTTTCCCCTACTTAATATTGGATCTTTGAAACATTACCAGCTGGAGAGGTGGTTCAGAGGGTAAAATGTTTGGGTTCAAGTGTTGGGACAAAAGTTTGGAATCCCTGCACAGACATACACACACACACACACACACACACACACACACACACACAGAGGCACGCAAGCAAAGGCAGCCCCATTATACTAGCTGTTAGAAGACAGTCAAGATCCCAACTCAAATCCCCAGACACTTGATAGCAATGTGACCTTGATTGTGTTGTCTAACTACATTCTATAGATTACTTTTCTTATCAATAAACAAGATCCAGCTTTCGAGGCTCTGAAGTACTTGTGAGACTTATAAACAACTTATGTAAAAGCTTGCTGAATGAAATTATCTGCCATTCCATTCTGCAGCTCCAGAACAAAATGTACTATCAAAATCTAATTTGCCAAAGCTGGAGTCCATCCATGCAACAGATAGGCATCGAGTGTTGCCAATCTACAACTGGAAGTCGGCCTGCTGTTCAACATGAAAGGAATAGCTTAACTGCTGCCTTTAAGTGCAGGGAAACAACAATTATAGTTCACATGGGCAGGAGAAAAGCGTACAATCCAATCTTATTTTCTTTATTGAAGCATTAAAGGATTACCCAGTTATAGCAGGCTGGAGTGGTTTGTTTGTTTTTTGTTTGTTTTTGTTTTTTAAACAGGAATCAAACAATGGAGGAAAGCAACCTAAAAGTGGTATTTAGAGTCCACAAGTATTGACAGTTGTCTGTCTGTATGTCTGTCTGTCTCTGCCTCTGTGTACGTGTGTGTATGCATTCATGTGTGTGCAAATGTGTGTGTGTGTGTGCATGCATTCGTGTGCCTGTGTGTTGCATATCACTGAGGGTCTTCCTCTACCACTCCCCACCTATTTTTTGAGACAGGGTCTCTACTCAATATGGAGCTCACCGATTGACTAGACTGGCTAGTGAGTTCCTGGATTCTCCTGTCTCTTCTCCAAGGGCTCAGGTCACAGGCCTGTACCACCACACTGCTTTCACATGAGTGCTAAGGGGTCTGAACAGTCAGTGATGCATACATAAGACAAGGGTTTTGCTTTAAAAGAGCAAAATTAAGCTGCCAAGGACTGGAAGAATAAGATCTGGTCTACATAGTAAGTCCATCCCATGATACTGATTTGTCCAATAATCTATCACAGAAAATTCTCAAAATCAAGAAATGTGATGTTTGTGCAAACTGAAATTTACGGAAGAAAGTAAACTGGGCACTGGCTGCTGTTTAGTTGATTTTCTAGTGGGGAAACAACCAAGTTCTCTGAGTCCCACTCGCACTGTTTCTCTCTTTTGGGCCCTCAGTGACCCACGGGAGTACAAAGCTTCTTGCCTTCTATTTCCAGAACACCTGAGCTCAGAGAGCTATATAAAATTGCTTCCCTTCCCCTTCACCAACCGCAGCACAGACAAGCTAGAGCCTTCCCGTGAGGCTACTTTCCCGTCTCGGCTCACTGCCAATACCTTGGTAGATAAAGGAAACTATGTTTCCAAAGCCCTGAGAACATTGAACAACGTAGCAATTTCCATTCTAGTAAAAGCCACTGCTTCCTGCTCTCCTAGGTCATTCAGAGTAAAAAGCAGAGTCTCAAACGTGGTCGTAAGGTGTGCTGTGCTGAGGGAGACATAGCAGCTATAAGACGGTGCAAAGTTGCTCTTAAAAACAGCAGAGGGGTTATCCCAGGCCAGGCACGGCATACAACACTGTTACATCCCAGCCACTACCGACCATGGCCCATTGAAAGGTACATAAGTAGAAGTGGCTCCCATCTAGATAAGGTGCTTCTCCTAAAATCCCAATGAGCTAAGTACACACACCTATTCCCACAGCGTGAATCATGTGAGCTAATATTGGTCCTACTAGAAAAAACTATGGCCACATTTTACACATAATCATATATGTGTGCCTCAAATTTAATGCTCTTAGTTTACCAATGCCATGTTTAAATTACTCACCCCCACAACCCCGCCCCCCCCCCACATACACAGTAGTAAACACGAAATGCTTAAGAAAATATCAAGGGAGATGAGAGTTTCAAAGAACAGAGATGTTCTATTCCTGACTTAGTGCAGAGGGCATGAGTCAATGATGACTACTTGATGCATTGTGGAATGTCTCACTGAAGAACATCCACTGTGCTACTTGTTGGGTGGCCCATGCTAAACAAATGTTAGCTATTTGGTGTCTGAATTTGAAACCCATACTTTACGCATCTTTGAATAATGGACTCCTAACCTAATACCTGGCGATTTAATAGTGGGTCAACAAATATTTTGCTTACAAATGAACTGAACGTTGAGAAATCATGCAAGGTCCAAACAACCTTTCACCTCTCTCACATTGATGACGAGTTGTTACACGAGAAAATTACGTCCCACCACCCTCCAAATGTACCCTTGCTGCCACAGCTTTACTGCAGACATCTGGTGTGTTTGAAGAGAGAAATGTACGGGTAGACTTCTAACGTGTTCAGAGATACTGCTTAGGGTAGCAGAGCGGGAAGCACATGAAGAAGGGACCACAGAAGATGCTAAAGAATAGACAGTTGCCACACAGTGACTGAGTTCTGATTGCATACTTAGTCCTGCAAGCCTCCTGGTAAGAATGTGTCTCGCTATCGTAAACACTGTAGAGATTTTGGAATATAAAACCAACTCTCAATAAACTAGCATCTCCCATAATTATGCTTCTTTCTGAAGGCCAGGGCAGCCTTCAAGTAAAGAGAGGCTGAGGTCCAACTGTTAGTTACCCTTGCACTAAAAATGATATCATAGTTAACGCTCGTTAACACGGACACTGTTTGTAGCTTCATGGGAAATACAGGTTCTTAGACAATGCGTAGTACACATTGTTCTATTACTATTAACATAAAATAGAGCAGGGCGGTGGTGGCGCACGCCTTTAATCCCAGCACTTGGGAGGCAGAGGCAGGCGGATTTCTGAGTTCGAGGCCAGCCTGGTCTACAGAGTGAGTTCCAGGACAGCCAGGGCTACACAGAGAAACCCTGTCTCGAAAAACCTAAAAAATAAATAAATAAATAAACAAGTAAATAAATAAATAAATAAATAGAAATATATGTATTAAATAGAATAATAGAACAACTTAGTTTTTTCCCATGGTGACTTTTTGAGCATGTCTCCATCTGTCACCAAGACAGGCTCTTTCTCCAATAATTAAATCAAATATTGAAACCAAGAAGACCTTCCTCTGACTTGGGTTTACTGTTGTTTTCCTTCTTAGTCCAGGCTTGGCCTCACTCCCAGACCTCCTGACTCAGCCTCCTACAGAGTGCTGGGATTACAGGCATGCCATCATGTTCAACCAGACAAGAAAGGCTTTGAAAACAGGTCTATGATCGAGCAAGATGGCTTAGTGGGTAAAGATGTCTGCCACCAAGTCTGATGACCCGAGTTCGATCCCTGAGATGCACACAATGGAAAGAGAAAACAACCCTCAGAAGTTATCCTCTGACCTCCACATGATTCCCATGGCTCATGCATTTCCCTGCCCCCATCCCACCCCATATACAATAAAAATTAATTTTAAAAATTCTTCAAAAATACACATGTAATTAGCAAATGCTGAAAACAAAAGAAGGGATCTTGGTGGTGGTAGTGGTGGTTTGGTTTGGTTTCATTTGTTTTTGTAGACAGGGTTTCACTGTGTAGCCCAGGCTGTCTTGTAACTCACTTTAGACCAGGCTGGCCTTGAACTCAGAGATTTACATGCCTTTGCCTCCTGAGTGCTGGATTAAAGGCATGTGCCATCATACCACCCACTCTCACCACCCAGGCAGAAGGGTTTTTTTTTTTTTTTTTAAGTGTGAGATTTGTTTAGGCTGTTTAATTTCCTCCAAAGGAACCAGCCGTGTGCTTAATTACCTCTTATAGTTTCCAAAGTAGTCTCAAAAAAAATGCTTATGACATTAATAAATTTCAAAATGAACAGCTCCTCCCCCACCCCATCCTGCTCATTTCTTGGTAAACCCAAGTCCACAGATCCCTCATCTTTACAAAATAGAATAAAATGTTCACAACAATACCACAATGCGTCCCAAAGGGGAGTATTTTGGAATAAGGGAGGGAAAATTATTTCACAAGAGGCTGTATTGGATTTAAAGAAATGCTAAGTTCTTTGGAGGATGGTGTAAGTGCCTTGCTTTCTGGGGACAGTGTCTTCTAACTAAAACACCACTGCAAAGATCCTAAAACCCAGAAAATTAATTTTTTTTTTTGTCTTTCATTCTATTTTCAGATGGATTGGTGCCTTCCAACACAATCTTCTTTCAAATGTTCTTCCATGATAGAATAAAAACACAAAGGGGTTCCTTTTAAAATTAATATGTAATTGTAAGACAATATTCAACTAAATAAATTTCCATAATTTTGTATTTCCACCAACAATATTATTTCCCTACTGCAAATATTTCACATTAACCAAAGAAAAGAAAAAAAAAGGTTTTTGGTGAAAATTATCAAGTTCTTATATTCTGATAGATTTGCATTTAGAAATTTGAAAATAATTAGTATTAGAAATTACATCTATGTGTGTGTGTGTGTATATATATATATGTATATATATATATATGCATGTATACATGGAAATATTTTAATACACATATTTAATAAGCCTCATAATCAACAGTCTTACCTTTTTATCATCACTTAAGGCAATACATAATTTAATTATAATTAAGTTTATAGTAAGCATAATAAAACCTATGAGGTTTGATGTTACTATGTTTTTAAGATTTGTTTTTCATTTATGTGACTGTTCTGTGTACCAGTGGCTGCAGAAGCCAGAGGAGAAGTCGGATCCCCTGAAATTGCAGTGAGTCCTGAACAAAGCTTTCATGTGGGTATGGACTGGCAAGAGGGCTCAGCTAGTAGAAGCTATTGCTGGGCTCACACCTCGGATCACACAGTCAAAGAGATGAAGAGAACCAATGCCCAAAATTGTCCTCTGACCTCTACACATGTGCAGTAGCACACATATGCCTGCACTCACACACACATATCACATACACATGCCTGTTCTGTATATGTGTGCACGCATGTCTGTAAAACACAAAAGAAATGAGACAAAGCAGAAAGTCTAGATCCTAATCACTTGAAAGTTTCTTTTTAAAAGCCTCTTGAGACCCTTCCCAACTAAAAGTCTATTAAAAGCAAATAAAATTTACTACGCCATGAATAAAAACAGAAAAGCCACAGACCCTCAACCTTTCTGAGAGAAGTAGCGTAGAACATTAAAATGCCAAGTGAAAAGTGACTTTGCTTTTTCTAGATCTTTGGTACAAAACTCAAAAGGCAAGCTCTCTATTCCCACAACGTCTGTTAATTAATAACCATCACCCAAGGAGGTCAGACAGTCCAAATATAAGAAGAAATTGTGTAGAGGCAAAAATTTTAAATTCCAAGTCAAACTAGAAATTAAAAATCAAAATGCCATCGACGCTCCTCAGAGTATTTCTGCATAATTTAAAGTGTGGTTTCACTGGATGTGAAATAACTGTGTGCACACACTAATTCTGTTCACGATGTACTGAACCATTTTCTTATCAACATTCCTTAAGCAGGAACTCTCAAGGCTTCTTGGCAACTGACCACGTTACAAAAACATCTTTCTGGGGATCTGCACGTTTAACCATACTGTGTCTGGGATAGGAGAGAAGGCCTTCTGAAATCACACTTGACAATGAATCCCCTTCCAATGTGAGCATCCCATGAACACAGAAGGTTGCAAACAGCAGTGAGAGGTAACAACCTAAAGAAAACAATGAAGGCTTTCAAAACGTTCTTTGGGCGCATGCATCTATGCATCCTTCACGTCTATGAGTGTGAAAAGGACAGTCTTGAATGTTTTCTGTGAAAACAGGTAACATAAAAATTCTGCTTGGAGTCAGTGAGATAGCTCAGTGTTGGTAAGGGTACTTGACACTATGCCTCAGGTCATTGAGTTGGGCCACACCCATCCACACCTGTAATCTTTCATCTGGACTTTACTAAGTCCCGGACTGTCATCACCAGTAAAAAGCATGTAGTTCCAGATAGCCCATTGTTCCCAACTGACAATAACCCACAAGTTTCAACACTTCAAGGCACAGGCTCACTGTACATGGCAGGTGATAAAATACGCTGAGCACACATGCTTATTGTATTATTTATTTTTTACTTGCTTAAAACAGTCATACAGTTTTCTAAGCACTGTGCCCAAACCCCATAAGCACCATGGGGTTTGCATAGTATGTGTTTTCTAAAGCTGCATGTAATGTATGTGAGCAAAGCTAACTACATATATGGATACGTGTGACCCATCCAGAGAGATTAAATCATGAGTCATCTTTTGTCATTATATTGAGGAGATCATCAAGGTACTATAATAATTTTTTTAAGGATTTCGATTTCCAATATTCATAGCTACTAAGAATACTTAAGGATTAGTTATGTGGAAATTTTACTTGTGAGAAATCTCCTAATAATGTTAAGATGAATGAGGTGTCAATGAGCCATCAATGCCTCATTCTGAACAGACCACTATGAAAACGGCATAACAGACTCTAGCTGACCACAGCGCTCGGCTGGAACTGCTAGGAAGGAAAACCAAAAAGGCCAAAAAGGCTAAGTTCTCATTCCTTAAAAAAAAAATCAACACATACTTTTAAAGAATGGATTTTCTTTAAAAGTTTTCAAAACACACACAAAAGGATACGTACAAAGAAGTTTTTAAAATAATTTTCATTTAAATAAATGTAAATAAACAATAGAAAATTAAATAATATTTTAAACAAATTAAAAACGTAAATGCACAAAAAAAGACAAACTTTTAAAAATATGTAAAATCCCTACTGAGGTGGGAAAATATCTCAAGGAAAATCGAGCAACAAAAACACACTCCAAAACCATCCCCATCTTGCTTAAAGTATTTATGGCTAGAAAAAAAAATCAGAAGAAAAAAAAAATCACATTTGAAAACCCGCTGGCTACAGAGAGCAGAACTGGAACAAGGTGACTTTTATTTTGGGGGAAATTCTCCTTTGACGCCTGTTTTTATGTCACCTGTGAGAGCAGCCAAGAACAAGGGGCACAAGAGATTCCTTGTGGTGGAGAGTCAAGCACCAGGCCCAGCTGGGAGGCCAGTTCTTTCCAAGCATTTTCTCCTTCTCAGTCAAAGTCAAATATAGTCCCAACAGGGGTGTTTAAAGTACATAAAGCCACTACAGAGGCCAAAACATAATCTGCTTTTACTGGCTACAACAGTCAGGGACTTAGTAAAGTCTAGATGAAAGATTCTTTTTCAGCTTGGATATTACTATTTACTATATCCAAGCTGTCTGAGGACCCGAAATTTTGTCCTGAATAAAGACATTGTGTTCTGGATAGACTGCCTTCAAATAAGGCCAAGATAAGACAAAGGCAAGGAAGGACGGGGGCAGACCTAAAGCTTTAAGCGGAAAGAAAAGAGATGTTGGTCGTTAAAACTAACTCATGACAAGTTCAGAGGAACTTGGCTACATGAAAATTTTCTCAACCAAAATTTTGAAACATTTTTGAGTCTCAACTTGAACTCTAGACCCCCCCAGCTTCAGTTTCTCAAATTCGGTGAAATGTTTGTGCCACTACATTCAGCTAATGCCAAAATCATCCATACGCATTAGATAGTGGCTTTTTAGTCATAAGTGAAGAAACTTAATCCCACACCATGACCTCACGTAGGAACAGGGCTTTGGAGGCGTGGTGAAGTTAAGGGTCGATCTGGGGCAATCTGCCACACCTGTGGTGACTTCGCACGCCTGCGCTTGGATCATTTTCCTAGCTATCCTGTCTGGGAAAGAAATACTTGGTCCCAGGCAGTTCTTTCAGTGACTCTCCATCCTTAAGAAAGTGCTACTGATGGAAGATGGAGGTAAGAGCTGGCGATGGACAGGGCCATTGCACTCAGGAACTCAGGGGTGCTGGTTACCTCAGAGTAAGCCAGTCAAAATTCCAGCACTGACAGGCAAGGGCTCACAAGCTCCTGCCTAGCAGAGAAGCTATGGAGGAAGGGAGGTTATTTTCTTCAGTAAGGTAGGCACAGGTAAGTTGTCCATGCTCCAGAAAATAAGCCTACACTATACTCATTGCACGGAGCCCTGGTTAAACTTGAATGGTCGGGGACGAAAAGAGACGTGAGCGTAGAAGGCACACTAGAGAAGAGAGGGCCCAGAGCGGCAGGGGCAGACAAAGGCAGGCAGCAAGGAGAGAATAAAAAAAACACTCATAAAACTGTCAAAGAACATATCTTAAAAATATTTTTTTAAAGCTACTGATTATATTTGTTTTTCTTTTTAAACAAACTTACAGAGCATTTTTAAAGGGCGCCTAAGTAATTAATAATCATGCCCTTGCAATGCAAAACATATTGCAGGTATTCCTTGTCTTTGTTTTAACTTCCCAAGATATAGCATAGAAAAAAACAAAAACAAAAAAAAAAAACAAAAACGAAATCCTTATTACTTCAGACTTTTGTTTTTTAAAGTATTTTCAAGAATTCCCCTGTCAAACTACTGGCTTCATGTTTAGTTTATGTTTTAAAATAACTTCATATTTAGTTTATGTTAAAAAGCAGAAGAGTTGTAAAGTACACATTTTGATTATACTATTACATTTTTTAAAAGAAATTTGAGTTCCGGAAATATCAGTCTATCCAAGGTCAAGGTTTTCTTCCGAGACTTTATCATAACAAATGCATGCTGATTGCTTTGGGAAACGATTTCGAAGTTCCTGGCTTTAATATTTCAAAAGTTGCTGTCTAAAATACTATACATACGCACCTTTGATAATGATCAAATACTCCCATCAGCAAGCAAATCCACAGACTCAATCTTCTCTTGAGCATTCAAAATAAAAGCTATAAATTTTTATCATTTAAAGATGAGACACTGAAATATGCATCCATCTATTCAGGCCTGACACTGACTGAAAATATAGACCTCCTGGTATGGAAAAACGTTTAGTGAGATGCTCAGAGTAAAACATCTTGCTGCTACTGGATATAAAAAAAAGGGCAATCGAGTTTTAATCTGTCTGGAAAACAAGAAGCATTTCCTCGGGCTCTCTAGTGACATCCTGGACAAAATTTCAACATGCTCTCAATTGGTCTCTGGCACGAGCCCATTCTCCTTTAAGCATCCTTCTGTCACCTCTGGTCCAAAGTCCCAAGCCTCTGCTCTGCATGGCTTTCTTCATCTTTTCTTACATTAATTCCCAAAGCCACAACAGGAATGATCTTACCCGTGGGTGAAGGAGAGGACTTAAACAAATGATTAATGATCGTGTCCTGGCTGACATAAATCTATTTTTTTTTTTTTTAAATCCAGCCACCCAGATCTTGAATTAAACATTTAGCTCTCTGAGGAATTAAGAAAAAAAATAGCTAGGTGTAAGTCAAGAATAAGAAAAGCACAAAGGAAGTCTAGAATATCTCACTATACCAGCAAGCAGAAGGATGCTCCAACAGTGTGCAGATGTGACTAAAGTACATTGGAGCTGGTTGGAAGGGGCACTTCCTGACCAAATGCAGGACAGCTTGAACAATATAAAAGAGTAATATTGGACCAGCAAGATGGTTCAAGACATAAAGGCACTGACACCCTGAGTTTGAGTCCCAGAACCCATGTAAGGGTGGAAGGAGAGAAATGACTGCATAAAACTGTTCTCTGTCCTACACACAGACACAGACAGACAGACAGACAGACGTATGATACTGATAAATTATAACACATCAACACACACACAAAAAAATCCCACCTTGCACCAGCCTGGCATCCACTGCTTAGGCAGCCGACGATCATAAATAAATGCTAAAACTGTTAAGAGAGAGACTACTCAGGACACAATGCTCACAGTTCAAAGCGGCGTCCCACAGGGCTGCCTATCACTCCCCCAGGGAAATGTATCCCTACGATGTAGTCCTCTGGAAGATCACTTCATCCAAGGGATGCTTGGCGTAATCAGTCAGAAGATACACTGTATCAATGTGTTTATTTACTTGAAATCATAAGGTAACAATGCGACAATCAGACTGTGACTCATTCTACCAGATGAATGTTCTGGTACTTTCTAAGGTAGTGCCAGACTTCTCAACCTTCCTAATACTGCAACCCTTTGATATAGTTCCTCATGCTGTGGTGACCCCCCCAACCATAAAATTATTTCATTGCTACTTCATAATTGTAATTCTGCTACTGTAATGGATCATAAAGTAAAAATCTGTGTTTTCCAATGGTCATAGGTGACCTCTGTGAAAGGGCCATTTGACCCCCAAAGGGGTCACAACCCACAGCTTGGGAACCACTGTCCTAAGATATCACAGCCATCAACAATAAACACTAAACAAACTTAGCGTGACTTCTAGATTAAAGGAAACCAAAGGCAAATTGCAAAGAAGGCTCGTGGCTGTGTCCTGATATGGATAAGGCATTAGAAACATTAATGAGATAATTAGAGAGATTTTAATAGGCATCCAGATTTTAATAGAGATATATATTGAAGTTTTGTAGGCTAGAAGGTCATGACACCACAACTAATTCAATCTTGCAGAATCTGTTTCTGACATTTTGAATATGTATGAGGAGAAAGAGGAGGAAAAGAGATACAAACAGAAATACTAAAAATGAAAGTAAATTTAACAAAATGTTAACACACTATGTGGCAGGTTAGTTGCAACCTACAAAAACCAGTAACCATGGTAACTATGGTATACCCACACCACATAAAGTAAGATTACAGTGGAGGCCACGGATGAAAGGAAACTGACACAAATAGACGTCTAATGTCTCTGTGTTAGAGCAATTATTCCTTTTTTTTAAAAACCCTCAACTCTGTTCTAAAGCAATAGTTGAACCCTGTGAAAGAAAAGAAATACAAGGAAGAAAAAAAACCAGCAGGTGAAAATCAGTCGCAGAATAGCTCAGCTTATCTCCACACATGATGAAGAGTCGGTATACCTTAAGATCTTAAAAATTCTGCATCCTGTACCCCTTTTGGTGATGAACCCTGTACAAACATGGATACTTCCAATAAACCTGTCAAAGAGTCCTATCCTACACTGATCGGACACACCTAGCTATAGATGGCAGGCAACTTCACTCTGTGCCCACCCTTGGATGAGCAGGGAATAAGGGTAAGCGCTCACAAAACACCTGGTGTAAGCAAACATGTTCCCCGGTTCCACAGCTTTGAGTAGTTATTTAGAACCCAGCATACCTGAAACAGAATTTATCCCACCAGACAAGATGCCTGTTCCCTCATACCCTAGCCTATCTCACCTCAAAACTGCAGCATTCTCTCCATTCTCTTCCCAGTGGTCCATCTCAGCCACCTCCTCTGCACATAGGCTACTCAGTCTTGAATATCCCAGATCATTTTCCTCAGTATCTTCCCATCTTTGGCACCCCTGGAAGGCCTTTGCCACACAGCACTGACTGCATACTCCCCAAAACCTAAGTTGTTTGCTATGCTGTCTCACTTTAAAAAAGAAAAGCACCATAATTCTGTAAAATAAAAATTGTTATCATTTTCTACCTATCCCTGAAGAGAGAGACGATCAGTCAGTAACTTGGAAATAAGCTTGTCCAAGGATACAGAATTATGGGGCTGATATTCATGACCTTCTGCCTATATCCTCACACCGACACGTGTCGTGTTGTTTATACTTTATTATAGTCTTCTGTCCTCACACTCAGCACAAGGTCTTCAAAAAGGAAGAAGGGAAGGATGCATCTTACCGTCCTTATGCCCTCTCAGAACCTAGCAGCAGTAATAACTCATGCCCATTGACTTCTGCTTTGAGGTGCCACCCAGAGACCATCTCTCTTTCTGCACTTCATCCCTGCACAGCCAACAGTCTCCTTTGCCCTTCACACAATTCTACTGCAGTACATGCTGAGTGGCTGCCCCTGGCTGCAGGGCACATAGTAGGCACTTTAAAATGTCTACTGAATGAAGTGATTACCTGTGAGACAGCCAAGAGTCTCTCTAAATCAACTTGTTTGTTTGTTTGTTTGTTGATTGAATGACTTCATTTTTATCTTTATCACCTACTGAAGGCTATCTCAAGAAACAGTGACAGAGAACATGAAGACCCAAGCACAGAATTGGGCTGTTGGGGTCCCTATTCACCCATTTCCCTAGGTGATGAATTCTAGAACAGCACCCCCAAATTAAAGTGCACATGGAAGCACACTCCAGTCAAGTTGGGATTCAGAGCATCTGCAGTGGAATCCAAGACTGCATTCCTTTTTGTTTGTTGTTTTGTTTGTTTAAGACTTTATTTCAATGTCTCCAACCTATGTTTTAGATGACCTGCGCTGGCACCAAGATTAATTTAATGCTAATTCTAATCCCATACGTTCAAAATCAAGTAATTCTGGGAAACTTTCCTCACCAAAATAAAAATTTAATCTATAACGATGCAAAAAACTAAACAAGTGTAGGGACATCCTTCATTAGCAATCCCATTTATTTGATTCAGGAAAGTACAAAGACAACATATTATCTTACAGGTCAATGTCCACTCTTTCCAGTTCCTGGGAGAGAAGATAAATATGAGAATTACTCAGTTCTGCATTTTCACAAGGATGCATGGCAAATTAAGAAGAAAAGAAAGCACCAGGAGCATAACCTCGTCAAGGGTCAACAAACCCATGGAAGTAGAAAACAAAGAGTGTTCTCAGGGCAACGCACAGTGAGGCTGAGTTCTGCCCAGAACTCCATGGGATAAAATCAAGGAAGACCGTCACTGTCATCTACAAGTAAGTATAGAGAAAAGCTCCAAGTGGGCAACGGCACCCTTCTGTAGTGCGACCAAAGCATTACGGGAAAAGCCATCCCAAGGGTCGTCCTTGTCTCGGGCTCACAGGGACTATTAACACTCCTCGTTATGAAGGTGCAGCCCTAGCTGGTAGGCATTTCCCTACAGTCAGTCCAGCCTTGCAAGACTCAGGTGTCTATGTCAGCAAAGTACAAGCTAGAGGAAGTCTAGCCCCCACAATATACCCTGGAAAGTCTCGGGTCAATAAGCTGTAGTTGGCCTTAACATACCCCCCTACTTCGGGTAGGCTGTCCAGCTTTTGTATTCCAAACTGGATTCCACTGCAGTCCTGTTTTTTTTATTTTATTTATACTCTTTTCTTCTTTAATGGAATTTTTGAAATCTTGTGTAAATCCACACAAAATTTAAATATCAGACTTATCCAAACTTGCATAATGCACTGAAGCCACAAATATTTCTGTAGTTGTCTACTCAGTGCATATTCGGTGTGTTTCATCTTGCATGCTGAGACCCAGGACGTGGGCTCAACAGAAAACAAGTGGGTCAAAGAAACTGAATTCTGAGTCTAGCTTGATTATCTAAATAAGGAACATATTACCAGGGGCAAACCGATGAACATCACAAGATTTCAAAACCAGCCAGTCATCACCCCGAGAGAGGGAAAGCCAGGATTCATCTGGACTTCATCCACTTACTTTATTAAAATGTGTAGTGTTTTTTATTTTAAATCGCATTGGCAATAGATAGGGGTGATGCGGGGGACTCACCACAACCTCCCTGTGCTCCCGAGTCTTAGGTCTTGCTATCTCACTTGCAAGCTAAAGAGACTTCAGGCTGATGAGCAAGCACAGTGAAACACACGGTCCTCTGCCCAGATTCTAATTTAAAATTATTCCAAGATATTAAAGGAGATCATGTTTGGTAATGTTCACTATGAACAAATGGTAAGTAATATTTAGGAACCAGAATTAATTTTGCTGGGAATGATAACGGTACTGTTTCTAAATAATGTTCTTTCCTTATTCTTGGCATGTGGTTATGTTTTGAATCTATAATTTGCTTCAAAACAGCTCATCAAAGCCATAATGATGTATGTATGTATGTATGTATGTATGTATGTATGTATGTTTACTTAGTTGATGAAAATAGGGAAGAATACTAATAATGATGGAAATATGATGGGGGTTATCTGGGGAAACTTCCTTGCTTTTCCTATGTCGCTGTGGGTCAAGAAAGAGTTGTCCCGTGTGATGAGAGAAAGCAGGAAGTGAAATGGGTCAGATTTGGCTCGCAGTCAACACTAGAGACGTGAACAAACCAGGGACTGCTAACAGTGTGCCGCTGTCAGCCCACAAATTCGTAACACATGTGCCACAAGTACTGTACGATGTTAACAATGGGGAAACGAGGCAGAGTGGTACATGGGAACTCTCTGCGCTGTCTCCCTCCTTTCCGTAAACCTGAAACTCCATTTCTAAAAGACTAAAAAGAACAAATGTTTGTGGGTTTGTTTTGGTTTTGGACACAGGGTCTCATGCAGCAAAAAGCAAATAGGGAAGAATTCGGATAATGATGAGAGGAGGTCTGGTTGGGCAATAGCCTTCATTCCTCTTTGTATGTCAAGCAACAGCTATTCTATGTGATGGGGAAGGTTCAGGCTAGCCTGAACCTGGGACTCTCAGGTGCTGGGGCTAGAGACATGTACCACCACACCCAGTGAGGTCAATACTCTTGATACTGTCATAAATTGCCTCTTAAAACTACTTGCATAATGGCCAGTCATCTTTAGCAAATGGTCTGTGCAAGAACACAGGAATGGGGTGTATCTGGGGAACATACTTTATTGGAATGTGTGACATGGGGTTTTCAAACTTACTCTTCTCTACCTTGATAACCCTCCCTCACAGAACCTTCAGAGAGTTCAGACTTCAAGCTCACCAGCTAATTGCACTAAGATGCTGGTCTCCTCCTCTACATCAAGTGTCAGAAAGACTGTAAGAAGTCTAACAACAAACCCAGACAGACAATCCCAACTCCCCAGGTCTACGATCTCAAGCCTAGAACTTCAAGAATCTGGATGGTAATATATCCCAGAAACTGCTATGCTCTGGTTAGTCCCAGGCCAGCTCCAATAGAGCAAATACATGTGTGGCACGGCAAACCCAGTCAAAAGCTCGAGGCTGTGGAAGTCACAGACCAGTGGGGGAGCTACTACTGTTGTTTCGCTAGAGGGATATGATGTGCTGATCACATGCTTTCTAAATGATTTTTGTGCCCATAGGTTAGTGCTGCTGTCAGCTGTTGTCAGAGAAAGTCATCAAAAGCACTGTCATCAAGTCAAAACGAGAATATCAATATCACCCCCATCAAAGAGCAGGAAACATTGTGGAAGAGAGTTGGAAAAAGAAACTAGAGAGCCAGAGTAGGTGGTAAACTGTGGTGGAACACTGTTTTCTGGGTATGACATGGCTGCAGTTTTCTTGAATTCACGGAAGCTGTGGTTATCTACACAAGATGGGGCCCAACACCATCATGTCATGGAAGAGAGAGAGCCTATGAGGCCTCGTCCATGCATAAAGACTTATAGGCAGGAATAGTTGATGGGAGGAAGATTTCTTTAGTATAGTCACTGAAGATGCTCCTGTAACAACTGTAATAAACTCATTGTGCCATTTATAAGAAGGAAGGAAGGAAGGAAGGAAGGAAGGAAGGAAGGAAGGAAGGAAGGAAGGAAGGAAGGAAGGAAGAGGGAGAGGATGGACAGAGAGAGAAAGGACAGAGAAAGAAAGAGAAAGAGGAGAAGAGAAGGGTGGGCGTGTTATGAATGAAGAACGGCTCAACAAGCATAGCAGGGGACAAGAGAAGGTAACAGGGAATAAATACAATCAAAATATTTTATAGACATGTGTGAACTGCCATAATGAACACACTATTACACATAATTAGTTTATAGCATTGGAAAACACATTTTCTTTCCTTTTTAAAAGAAAGGCAATTCAGTCCTTCAGATGCCCTGTCCAGCATCCTTTGCCCTCTCTCTGTTAGAAATTATTCTCTGGAAGATTTCGGTGAAATTCCCTACACTTCCACCTAGAATGAGCTTCCTAGGTGAGACTTGCCTAATAAAATCACTGTGATTGACAGCGATTCTTCCGAGACCAAACTCTGGGAACTGAGAGCTGAGCCACAGAAACACACTCATGTTTCCCATGAGATGCCATTTGAAAATGCAAATGACCAAGGGAAATAACAACACTGGCCCATTTCCTGCTTGGGGGAGGGGCTCAAAAAAACACAGATATGAGTGGGAAAGAACTGAGCCCTGAGAACTGGAGTCAGCCACAGATCACACTCAGCCCTCGGCTGCTGTCCTTTCTTCCTCTAGGATCCTTTGAGGCTTGGCTCCATGTCAGCTGTGGTTTGTTCTCTCCAACCACAAAGACAGGATCTCTCTCTGCAATGTCTGCCATCCACAGAGTCTTCAGTTTGACAGGGTTGCATGCTAAAAGGTCAGCATCATAGGCTAAAGCCACATTTAACTGGGTGTCGAGGCTTAGCAACACCCATGCTGTGTATGGGGTGCAACCTCCTGTGGGTAGCTGGGAGCTGCAACCCCTGATTATCTGGGAATATCCCAGTACACAGCATTATCTGGGAATCTCCTAGTACACAGCACTTCAGGGCAAAGATTCAAACTCAAAACTTAATGTACCGTTTGCATAGGATGCGTATTGCTTTTGTTGCACTATGATAAGATTTAAAAACCTGTTGAAGGTGAATCACTGTAGCCAGGGACCTCTTATGTTGACTGCATCCCTGGGTCTTGGACCTCTCTGCAGGCCACACATAACTCATGCAACCCATCTAGAGCAGAATTATGTAAATCACTCCTCTAAGCTAACCCCAGTGCCACAGATATGGTAGGAGAGAGCTCCACAGTCCCTGAGGCCCCACCCACATCATGGATACCCTGTGAGGCTGACCCACAGGCAAAAATAAAAACAATTACAGCAGAGACATACACCACTGTGGCTCTACAAAACTTATGGAAAACTCAACAGGGGATTTTTTTTTTTTCCCTTGGCTCTAAAGAAGCACAGATCATGTTTACGTTTCCTACCGTGACTAGTAATTACGGAAAAAGAGAAAGAGGGTTTTTTGACCAGAGGTCTTTAGCCAGGTCACCAATTTGGGGCCCAAACCAACATGACAATATGCCATAGTCCCCACTTTATGGACTCACTTCAGAAAGAGTGGGAAGTGAGTTTTGCCATCCAACCAATTGGGTTCTTGCAAAGGCACTATTGTCTACAGGAGAAGGCCTGAAGTTGGCTGTGGTATGTTCCTTTCTGTGGACTTATAGGCTAAACTAATTATTTGGTTACTCAAATCTTCCAATCTCAGTAACTAATGAAGAGTCAAGTATGTTCAAAAGATCACAAGTTTTTTTTTTTTTTTTTTTTAAGTCTCAGCTCTCTCTCTGGTACAAACTGTAAAGCTACCATCTATTTTCAGAAGTGGCTAAACTTGGGGTGCTGACTGAGCACCCAGTCCATCACAGACACTGTCGAGAGAAGCAGTTTCATGAGCAGGATCTCCAGGTCTTCAGAATTTTAATATGGCCAGTGGCAAAACACACCGAAGCCATTTGGAATGAAGTAGCTAAAAGTCAGCCCTTGCTCTGCTGCTTTGTAACCAGAAAAGCCAAACCCAACACAGGTTTTCGATTTCTCCCTCACCCGCAGTGTTTTTCCTTCTGTGCCCGCCATAAAAGGCACTGTGTTTCAAGGAGAGAAGTGTAACTCTACCGTCAGTAACACATATGCTCTGAATTAATCAGGAATGAAAGTGGGCTATGTCGCCCTGTCTAAACCCGGCTTGTATATGCAATGAACAGCGTGTTCTAGATTCCAACAGAAACAGTGGGGGGAAAATCCTCTAATTTTAGTGAATGAATGGATCCTCTGCCAGAGTTAGAAAAGTCATCATAGACTATCCAAAGGGACTCAGATCTGTTTGTGTGCACCCCCCTTTATGGGTGTACCCCTTCCTTTGGGCATAGTGAAGTGTGTCTTAGGGGTGCAGGAGGCTGTGTTAGAGAATTTTCCAGTTGCTATGAGTAAAGTCCCTGATAAAAGCAATTTAAGGGAATGGAGGATTTATTTGACAGAGGTTTATCATGGCAGGAAGCCACGGTACTGGCCCTTGAGGTGGCCCATCACAGTGTCCCCAACTGGGAAGCAGACAATGAAGACTGGTCATGCTCAGCCATCTTTTTTCTTTTCAAATCTTTTTTATCCTTTGGTAAGTATTTTTCCTCCTCATCTTCCTCCTCCTCCTCATCTTCCTCCTCCTCCTCTTCTTCCCCTCCTCTTCTACTCCTCTTTTCTATGTATATAGGTGCTTCACATGTGTGTACATCTACATACCATGTGTATGCCTAGTGCTCGAGGAGTCAAGAAGAGCCGGAATTACAGACAATTGTGAGCTGCCATGTAGGTGCTGGGAATCGAACCCAGTTCCTCTGGCAGAGCGGCCTAAACTCTTAAATGCTGAGCCATCTCTATAGCTCTTTTGATAATTTCATACACACATATAATTTATTTACATCAAATCCACCTCGATCCCTGCTTCCAACTCATCCTGAAACCCTCAATCCTCCTTCCAACTTCATGACCTCTTTCTAAAAATAAATAAATAAATAACCCACTGAGTTCAATTAATGCTGTAAAAAGATACACGGGTAGAGTTTCAATCACTAGAGTAAGGGGGTGGGGGTGAGCAACCTACCAGGGGCCTGAAGAAAAAAAACCACTGACTCCCCCTCTCCCAGTGCCCACCCGCTACCTCCATCCACCCATCCATCCATCCTTCCTTCCTCTCTCTCTTTCTCTTTCCCTTCCTTTCTTTTTTCTTTCTATGCAGTCCAGGACCCAAGCCCAGTGAATGGGGCCACCCTCTATTTTAAAGTAGGTCTTCCCATCTCAATCACCTAGTCTGGAAAACACAAGCATGCCAAGAGACTAACCTAATCAAAATTATCCTTCACAAGTGTGCCTGGAGCCTTAGGTCCTGGTTAATTCCAGATTCTGTCCAGTTGAAAACACTATCACAGCGGGAGAGGGCAGGTGACAGAGAAGGAACCCAGATAATAACCACAAGATGTCTTCTAAGATGGAGTGTTCCATTTGCCCCTCTGCTCTTCCACACTGTTCTATGTTCGGAGAAGCTGAGCTATCTAACAGGAGGCTCTCTTTCCTACTGGCTCCCTGTTTGGTTTAGTTCTCTGGGACAACCCAAAGGAAGAAGAATGGATCCTTTCCTGCAGGTTCCCTAGGTCCTGTCAGGTGATCTCTCTATACACGGAGCTCTGTCTCCCACCAATGCCCCTGCCTCACTCATCAGGTCCAAGAATAGGGAGAACTTGGCTGCTACTAGCCCAACAGGCATTGTACTTTGGAGTCCCCCTGACATGTCACGCTCTGTCAAAGGAACTGGGTTTGATTCCCAGCACCTACATGGCAGCTCACAGTTGTCTGTAATTCCAGCTCTTCTTGACTCCTCAAGCACTAGGCATACACATGGTATGTAGATGTACACACACGTGAAGCACCTATGGATGTGACATGTTTCTTAAGCATCCTTGGATGGATAGACGGAAAACTAAGACTTTTGAATACTCACCTGACAATATACTACCCTGTAATTACTATTCTCTTTTTTTTTCCTTTTTTAATTTTATTTTTTTGCTTATTCACTTTATAACCGTCCCAGTCACCCCTTCCCACAATCCTTCCCCATCTCTTGTTTTCTGAGTACCCCCTCCTCCTGTATCCCCACCCTGCCACTTTAAGTCTCTGAGAGGCTAGGTGCTTCCTCTCCCATTGAGGCCAGATGAGGCACCCAGCTAGAAGACCATACTCCATATACAGGCTGCATGTTTTGGGATAGCCCCCACTCCAGATGTTTGATACCTGCATGAAATAACCCTATTAAAAAATGGGGTAGAGAGTTGAACAAAGAACTCTCAACTGAGGAAACTCGAATGGTTGAGAAACATCTAAAGAAGTGTTCAGCATCCCTAGTCATCAGGGAAATGCAAATGAAAACAACACTGAGATTCCACCTCACACCAGTCAGATTGGCTAAGATCCAAAACACAGGTGACAGCAGATGTTGGTGAGGATGTGGAGAAAGAGGAACACTCCTCCATTGTTGGTGGGATTGCAAGCTGGTACAACCACTATGGAAAACAGTCTGGCGATACTTCAGAAAATTGAACATAGTGTTACCTGAGGACCCAGCTATACCCCTCCTGGGCATATACCCAGAAGATATTTCAACATGCAACAGGGCCACATGCTCCACTATTCTCTTAACCCCACTTTTATGACAACTACATCATGCATCAAAGACTAACTCAGAATATTTCTTGACAGTTTAAAGTTAATTCTTGGTCTGGAGCACTGATATAGGAGGGGCAGGTGAAACCACAAAATATCATCTGTGGAAAAAACACACACCAAGAGAATATTTCTTACTTGGTCCTTAAGTCATATCAAGTCAACTCTCTGCTCAAACTCTCCTTTCCATATAATACACAAACATACACACACACACACACACACACACACACACACACACAGAGAGAGAGAGTCACTGGGCTGATCTGATGCAGGAATATCAAAAGTACTGAGCAGCCAGGGCTCCACCGCAAGGCCCTGACTCAAAGCAAAACCCTTCAGTGCCCTGGGGTGTGGTCCTCCAACGCCCTGTAACCCGTCTCCAGTCTACCTTGTACTTGTGCCTGGAGTTAACTTTCCTTCGTGTTTCTGCTTCACACATGCATCTCATGCCCCCGGGGGAACTTCCAGGTGTCTCAAAAAAATAGCCAAGCTGTCTCCACCCAGAAGGCCTTGGCCCCAGATGGTCCCTATATAACACCTACTCCCTGTTATTCCACCATGGATTTCAGCTCACCTACAGCAGCTCCTGTCTTGTGCATAACACACCATAGCAGCTGCCCAGGGCCCCAGCTTGCCCCTTGTCCCCGTCTCTATGCTTATGACCTCATTCTGCTACATGTTTGCTTGTAATCTGGCTCTCCTCATGAAAGCGTATGGTGCAAGACAGAGGGGCCGTGTCTGTCAGGATCCGTTCCCACTGCATAGAAGAGTGGCTGAAGAAGGCAGCATTCATTTGGTATATATTGATGAAATGAACAAGTTGTCTAGGAAAATAATAAAAAGAACTGTTCATCTGTTTTCTTAATGCTTGCATCTATGTTTCTAATGGCCACGACACTCTGTAGTCATCTTTCATTGATGCTATAAGGGGACTGTTAACATTTAAGAATTGGTTCCTGGATTGATCGATCCACCATTCTACACAAGGACTCTCTACACTGTACATTGGGACCAGAACAGAGCACAGTAAAGTAAAGTCACATTAAATAAAAACAACTGTTTACACCAAGCTATCGAAGAAGTCCTGTAACCTGCTAAATGGTAAACACCTTAGATTTCGAGGACTATACAACTATCTGTCATAACTGCTATCTCTGGCTCTACCCAGGATGCACCACGCACAATATAAAGTGCATGAGCACAGTGGGGTTCCAGTAAACTATACACATATAGCCACTGAAATGCTCCCCCCTGTCATTTCAGTTGTTAGGAAACCACCCATCCAACGAGGGAAAACCAGATTGCTTTTGTAGCATCACCTCCGAGTCTGAGACAAGCCGGACCTGGTGGTATGCAAGTTAGTTTGCTGAACTCCGGTTCAAGCCATTCTAAGGATGGCTCTGGGGGAGGTAAAACATTTTTCTGGCATGTGCAAAGCTCTGGGTTTGGACACTGAGGAAGCACACTGACTTTTTCCCCCCTTACAGTAAACCACATCTGCTCCTTGAATCTCTTAGCTTCCCCTACAACTGAGTACACATGGAATCACAGCATTTGTTGAGGGACAATCGGCCCAGGTAACTGTTTAACTGAGAACATTAGCGTTGGTAGCTCATTTGGATAACACTGTCTGTCCATGCTGAGTTTTCATGGGCTTCTCTCACAAGATTTCTTAACTGCTTTTTCCTCAACCAGGTAGCTTCATCTTTTATCCTAGTGATAAACTCTTAGTCCTCTTTCCTCTGTCAGAAATGAGACGGAAGTGGGGGCAAGATGGCTCAGCAGGTAAAATCCTTACTGCATAAGCCCACACGAAGACAGAAGGAGAAATCAACTCCACAAAGAATATGTGTATAAAATGCAAATATGTATACACACAAACATACATCCACATACACACACACACACACACACAGAGGAGAGACAGAGAATCAAATACGAACTATAACAAAATCTGGGAAACAGAGAAAGAGAGGAAGGGAGAGATGGAGAGAGAGAGAGAAATGGGGGGGCGGGGGACACAAAGCTTCCCAGACTTTATACCAAGGGAGAGTGTAGTACAATATTTTATAATACAGACAACAATGTGTTGCTTTCACGACCTTTCCAACTCTCCCGAGTGCACCCTCTTCTGTGGGCCCCGGAACAAGAACTATTTTTGACTACAGGTGCTGCAGGAATTCAAGGTCATCTATTCCCCGTGAGCCATAAAATTAACTGAACAGACCAGGCTGCACAAAGGCACAGTCAAAATATGATCTTTCATAACTTGAAGCCGGTGATTTGAAATTTCACTGTGTGACAATGTCAGTCTTATTCTCCTTACATAACAGCAGTATGTGAAAATACAGAGTTGGAAGCCACATTCCTTGTGGTAATGATCTCACTTGGAACACAGTAGGTACTAACATCAGATATGTGTACTTGACCTTGGAGACACGGTAGTGAAAAAGAATACCTTACCCTAGGTTTTAAATATCCAGATGCTGGGTGCCCCAGCAGTCGGAACAAGAAAGAATTACATTACTACCTCTCATCGTCTTGCAGACTCTACTTACCCTACCCAGCAGAAAACCCAGATGTGGAAACAAATCTGGTGGAATGTGAAATGAATTTTGTTTTCATTTCTTTGAAAGACCTCTCAAGTGTTCTCCTTCTTTGAAAACTTTCCATGTACATCAAACCCAAATCAACAGGCCAGAGGGAGTCATCAATCCCTCTATAACAGATTCACTGTGCAAACCAAAGATTCCATTAAGCTTGTTCAGATGCCAGGCTGCCACAGACAGTCTCCTGAGAAGGCAGACTTGGCCTCCAACCTTGGTTTCTCCTGCACACAGTCCAATTCATGCCAAAGTCAGCCAGCCATCCTGAAAGCTGCCCTGCCCTAGCGGGATACTCAGCCACTCTGCTGAGCTTAGGCCTACGAGAGTGAGTGCAAGCTGAGGCTCCGCATCAGAGAAAGCTGGAGGATAAACACTTGAGCTTCATCTTGGCCTCTGATGGAGTTTCTGAGGAAAATGGAAATGCTGGCATACAGCTTCAAGCGGGAAAAAATGACGATCAGAAATGAAGAATAAAGCCACAGAACTAGAGCTGTCTGTCAATCTTGCACATGCTCGCATGCACTTGGCCTTCTGGAGAGCCCAGAACCCCATCGGAGAAGAGCAGTGTGGCTCCCAAGAGCTGTGGTACTGGAGGAGCTTTAAGTTCCCTGCTGTCACAAAGTGCCACTCTGCAGAGTGGGAGAGTGCCAGAGACAACAGAAATGTATTTTTCTCACACTCTGGAGACCAGAGGTCGAAGGTCAAAGGTTGGTTTCTCCTAAGGCCTCTCTCCAGTGTGTGCATGGTTGCTGATTCTGTATGTTTTCAACTCATCTTCCCAACATCACACCCACACTCAATCTCCTCTTCCTGTCAGACACCTGTCATGCAGGGACAGAGACCACCTCAATGGCCCTTAACTCCATTTGAGTTGAACTGCCTCTTCAAAGACCCTGCCTCCAAATAGGCTTTCCACTGTGATGCAGGATTTCAACATATGAATTCTGAGGGAGCAAGACATAGCCTATGATGTCGTGAGAGCCATTGCATGGCACAGCCTATGATGTCGTGAGAACCATTGCATGGCACAGCCGCGCTTCCAGCCGTACTTACCAGAGCCACAAGGGCTACTGAGACACAATATACCCACCACAACTGTCACTTCTTTGAAAATGCACCACTATTGATTTACAGCAAAGGGATATGATATATACGACAATGTCCCAACATGGCTCCAGCCGTGACTAACAAAGACAAATGTGGCTTTCACTATCCTTGTGAAACAATACATGTAAAATGTACTCTATCCATCATGAGGTCTCCGGGGATGGAAAAGGGAATAACACCTAAAAGAACGCTGAATGCTAGTTCGAAGACAGTCTCCGACGACCCCACACACGGGACTACCAGGAATTCACCTGACATTAGTGGACACCCGCCTTTACATGTAGGCACCTCATTTACTTCCTTTACGGGTTTATTCTGGATTACATGTTCCCAGCATAACACCAAGTTCAACAAATGATACTATAAAACTAAGAATATGGCCTGTGTTATATTTTGAATATAAAATGTCTGCCAAAGGCTCCTATGATTGAACACTTGGTCCCCAGCTGCTGGCACTATTTGGGGAGTTACGAAACTCTCTTGGCCTAGGACAGCCCACTCCAGTCCCTCTTTGGAGGGTCCCACTTAGCTTTATTAACTAAACTGCTTGCTGCCTTGCTAAGTAAATTTCTACTTAAGCATCCATCTCTTTACTGAATGCGCCCCTTCAAGAAGACAAGAAGGGTTCAAAACACACACACACACACACTTCCCCGATAGTCTATAAATGTACTCTCTATTCTCCTGGTTAGTGTGCTTGTATCTTTAGCCTATAGCCTGAAGACAAAGCATGCGAGGTAGCACTTCATATGTTTTACTCTCCTTCATGTCCCTCTGGGAACCTTTGGCATCCCCAGCTTCTTCCCCATGTCTTTCCTGATATAGACTCATAACCATCATTCATTTACTCACAGGTCTCCACGGTGAACTAGAGAACCCTCTCTACCCTCTACATCCACACTGCCCACCAAACCCTTCCAGCCCGATCCCTCCAGCACCTCCCTGGTCTTTCTAAACTCTACTCCCACCTTTCCTCCTCTAACTCCATATCCTCATCAGAGAATGAACACAGAGGCTGAAGAAAGGCCAACTCACCTTTGCAACCTAGCACCGGCATAGTACCTGGTGCACATACAGAGGAATGGAGTAAAGACAGGAACTCCAACCCCTGTGCACAGCACTCAAGGCCCCTCAGTCTGCCCCTCCTTTGCATTCTGCCCTTACCTTAAGTCACCCTCTACTCCCTACAGCCTGCTGACTACATCGATGGCTCACCTGCACTTAGCCTGGGGCACATTCCCTCCCCAAACCTTCCTTCACTGGCTCCTCCCCTCTAAATATATCATCGAACGGGTGTGGTGTGTGTGTGTGTGTGTGTGTGTGTGTGCGTGTGTATGCGTGTATGTACGCCTTGGAAAGTCCCTATCAACTGTCTAGACCTGACTCAGAAAGGAAAACCTCTTATTCCTTTACTGTATTTACAGGCTTTGAGTACGTGGTGTAAAGTCAGTTTCTTTGGCTTCCCTGGCTGAGGGAGGTGGGGCTATTATTCTACCCTTCAGATTTTCAGTGTCTAACACTCAGTAAACCTCAAGTGCCACTTGAAAGCCCCTTATTCCACCCTTCCATAAATATTTGTTTAGCACTGACAAGTACCATTCTAGGTGGCAGGAAATACAGCAGGCAAAACCAAAGAAAAAAAAACAAAAAAAATATCCTGCCTTTTAGTGCACTTATAAATTTATATTTGCATACATTCTGGGGGAAATATATATGTGTGTATAATATGTCATATATATATATACATATACATATAAATAATATTTTTAAAGAAGGAGAGACTGACTTAAGAAGGAAGGATAGAAACTCAGTATTAGAAGGTGGTAAATTCCACAAGGGAAAAAAAAGATAAGAGGACTAGGGACTGAGCATCCGTCAGGGAAGTCTGCAGTTTTCAGTACATCAGTCAAAGCAGGGTTCGACATGAATAAATGTTCAAGCATGAGAGGAAGCGACCATGTAAGATATCAAGAGAATACAGGCAGAAGGAACAGCCAGCACAAGGGCCCTGAGGAGAAATATGGCCAGTGAGCCCAAAGGGCACCATGATAGAGTGGTTAGCAGGAAAGAAGACCGTGACAGACAAGGTTAAATGTCAAGAGTCAGATATCTGGAGTCCCCCCAGGCCATTACAAGAACTTCATCTTCTACTCTGAGGAGGGAGAAGAGTTAAATGTGACACATGCCCTGAATGTTGATGAGGTCATTCTATTGAGAACAGACACAGTGAAAGGGATCAAATCAGGGCTGTCAGCTTGGAGGTCACTGCCATCGGCCTGGTGGCAGTGTGGATGGTTGTGCTGGCCCGGACTTACCGCTCTCCATTCTTAGTCCTGTCCTCTCCCTTCACATGACAGAACACATCAGCAGCGCCACTGGCAGGCTGCTGCCATCGAGACACCAATGGTTCAGGGTGGCTCTCTCTCCTGCACAAACCTTTTCTAAAACCTCCATCTGGGGCTAGTCTCCTGGCTTTCCCATTATCTATCTCGGATGGTTTTCCTTTACCAGCCTCGGCCTTCTGTCAGTTCTGTCAGTAACCCTTTTCCTTAAGCTCCTCCAGGACCTTCAAAGCTCACTGCACACGTGGTCCACAACTTCACATTACTATTAGGTTTCAATATTCAAATGAGGACAAACATCATGCCAAAGAGAAACAAATACGCCATTTCCAGAGACGCCCACTAAGGGGAGAATCAGACAATGGCTGCCACAAGGGTTCAAGGGAGTCATCTCCTTTGACCTGTGTTCTTTATCTAGGGATTTTAATTAAGAAAAAACATGCAAAATCTGGATGCAGCAGTCATTTAGAATCGAAGTGGCTTTATCTGGGCATCAGTCAATACTTGGGAGTCCCAGCAGGCAGGCCTTTCTCGGCAAACAGCTCTGCTGCTTTCCAATAGGAACGACCTCCCAGAGCCAAGTGGGCTCTGCAGCCGAGAGAGCAAACAGATCTCAAGCCCAGCTACCCCGACAGCAAACAGAGAGCAGAATGTACCTTCCACACACCAGGAGCTCTCTGGCCTTCAGTCCTATTAACTAAATACCTTTTCCTTCTTCGTGTTTCTTGGCTCCAGAGGGTAAGTGGGTGGGTGGCTTCTGTGCCTGGTGGAAAGGATCAATCCCAGAGCTCTTGTGTGCGTGGCAGGGAGGCAGGCAAACATTCTACTCCCAGTTACAGCCCTAGTCCTCGGCGTTCTAACTAGCAGGCTTTCAAGGCAATGTTTACTCACTTAACACATACTTTGCCCCTCTACACACACACACACACACACACACACGCACACACACACACACACACTTACCTGCTTCCTCTGTACTTAGAGAGAAGAAAGACTGAATAGGAACACTAGGGGAAAACATTGTCAGAAGGAGGGAACAGGGGAGGTTAGAAGAGAGGGAGGGAGATATGGAGATAGGGAGAGGAGGGGAGGGGAGGGAAGAGGAGGTAGCCAAGACTAGAAAATCCAAACAATACAGAAAATGAGAAAGAGAGAAACACCCTAGAGTACTAATGGGTGGAAAAACTCACATTGCAGGCATTGAATGCCTTAAGGGGGATGGAGGTTCATAGCACATGAATTTACAAAACCTTTTTTCATTATATGTGTGGATTTGTATCTCAGATCTTTGTGACCTGCCACCCAAGCAGGACCACCTCATTCCTTACAAACATGCTACAGTACAGCTTACACAAATACCTTGGCACCAAGTCTGGAAAACCTGTTGGTGACATGGCTGTGGATCGTGGGGTCCAAGAGTATCTGGTTTAGAATTAGTTTAATTTCACATCGGTCCCCTTTCTGATTCACACTGTCCTGCTTTGTCTCCAGCTGCATTATAAAACTGATAGACAAGTCACAGCCCTCAAAGGCAAGCTGGTAACAGACAGACTCCATGAACCTGCACCCCCCACACACACCCCCCCACCACCCGGTGCTTCCTGCAGTCAGCGGCTGGTTATCACAGCTCTCTGAAGGGTCCCAAGCTGCTCGGCTTTCACATCAGTAGTTTCTACTCCAAGGCAGACACAAAACAGGAAGAGAGGAGGGGATAGATTGCCATCTACTGTATCTTTCACTAACAATACTACCATCAGAAAACGACTAGAAACGCAACAGACAGACCACAGTCTCAGGCTATCAGAGAAAGATCTTGGCCCCTGCCATTGTCAAATTCTAAACAACAACCACAGCAGCCAACACAAAGAAAGCTGAGGCTCCCAGAGAAGGTATGCCGTCTAGTAGGTGTGTTGGGCAGCCAGGAATAGGCTTTCCTTGTCCAAGCAGCTACTTGGGAGTATCCAATTCCCCATGACAACCATGACACCTCTGGCAACTCCCAGCAGGTTGATGGAACGCAGGGCTGGACCACACACGTCAGCCAGGAAACACAGGGGGACTCGTAAGCATGTTCTGTATTGTACTTCCACCTCTGGGGGTGAGATGAGGCATTTCACAGGTAAAACTGTTTGAAATCCCACCCCCACTGACCCCCGTGACCCTTCCCACTATTTCAGCAAAAATAACAAAAGGCCATTTTCCCAGACTTAGCCTTCATAAATGTTTAGCACTGGCTCTGGGAATTCCTAAGTATCCGATTCAGCAATTACTTTGGTCGAACCGCTAAACCTCACTAAGTTATCACTTTAGGAAGTGAGAGAAATATAGTGATACTTAGAATTTGCTGTGTGCTACCCAATTTGTAGGGTGCCATTATTTATACGGATATGCCATGGAGTTTGAGAGGAAAAAAAAAAATCTGGTTTCAGTTATTGTTTCGTGAGAGAGAGCGAGAATGAGAGTGCAAGAGACAGATCAACTTAAGAGAAATCAGTTCTCTCCTTACCTCATATGAGATCTTGGGGATTGAACTCAGACTGTCTGGCTTGGCAGTGAGGATCTTTACTTGCCGAGCCACTTGGTCAGCTCTGGATTCAAATGAGTAGATATAAGATTTGAACAAAATCATTTGATATCTCTAATTTCTGCAGCCTTTTAAAAAGTAAGGTAATACTATCTCCTCATAGGACGGTTTTAAAGAACAAAACTAAGAAGTGCTTCAGTACTTAACATACAGGGCATGCTCAAGGGAATGTTACACACATGTGCACACCCTAGAAGGGCTGGTACTCTGGCTGGCTGTCACTAAAGGATGTTTCGTTCTGTTTCCCGCTGGCCCTCCTACAGCAGCTTTCTCCACAGCACATCCTACCACATTCCTCTGGAATCTAATGGAATTCCACTTTAATAAGTAGATCTAACTCAGCATTCCTTATCTCTCCTGAGCAAACGCCTGCTGAAGATCAGTGGCCATTTCCAATCCTCTCTGAGAATTAGGAATTGAGAACCAAAACCCTGTGGTTGGCATTTTATTTCTGAGAGAAATCTTAGTAAAGTCACTAACTATTATCCAACTTCCCTAATCACTCAGACACTTGAACCAGACCCCAGAAGAAGAGGCACAGCAGTAATGAACTCTACAAGAGGTAAGCATCCTCAAGAAAGTTTAACTTAGGAAGTCAATATGGAATAACTTACTGGGACACTGAAGTTTGTCCTCAAGATGGGCGTCAGTTGCATGACAGTTATAATAAAAAACATTTTCTTTCATTCTCAAAAGGGGCTGAGGAGGCGAACTGCACAGAACAATTTTGTAATGCCAGCTAGCATGGTGCTGATGTTCATTTTTTAAAATCAATTACTTATTTAGATACTGTCCGTATGGGAACATTCAACAGACTACTTTTGCTTATGAATGAAACTGGGAATCGACACTTCTTTGAGCACATAATTAATTTGTAAATTTCCATTTTGAATAGTTACTGTGTAAGAATATAGATCTTACTGGAACAATATAATCGGACTAAATCTTTTATTCATCTCAGATCAGTACAGGATCCAGAAAGCACTGTTTGTTCTTATATCAGTAATTACATTAAAATACATAAGCACTGAGGACGCATCATCACATATGGTGTCTGTCATGGCTTTTAAAGGAAACCCGTATTTTGGATTATTTAACATAAAAACTATAAAGATAAGTAAAATATCAAAGATATATATAATATTCCAAGCTCTCTCAGTGTACTTACCAAATGTGGTCTCTAGGAATAAAGGCACCTCACTCTTAATTCTTACATGGGCTCAGAGAATGGGAAAATATTGACCAGATTTTGTGTTTATCGCTGAATGATTACAGCCTAGAAGCTTCACAAATGTCACTGCACTGTAACGTCAATGGATCAGTCTTTTTCTGGACCCCTACCTTTACTGCCCTTCTCCCTTCCCCAAAAAAATTCCAAGTAAAGAGCAGGTAAGGGGTTCCGCTCACTGCCTACATTTTTCTTTCAGCTCCAAAAGAGGATTAAGGTAGAGGCCACAGAAAGTTTGATGTTTTATTCAAAGAGAAAATAGGCAACAGATTCATTATCATCTTCATGAAAAGCAAAGCATTGCTCAGACTTAAAATAAGATAGGACTAGGCCTGTGGAGAGAACAGGGCTGGATACCCAGTGCCAAAAATGAAGACGGTAAGACACAGTAGCAGACACATCTAGAGGATGTGCCTAGATTGACTCTGCATTGTCTTCCACCGTCAGAGAACTATCCGAAGACACTAGTATTAAAAAAAAAAAAAAAAAAAAAAAGGAAGAAAAAATGTAGACAGAAAGTCTCTGGGAAAACAAGTGATTTTTTTTTTTTCAAATGGAAATGGGCCACAATGAAAGCCTAGTTCTCAAATTTTTTTCACAGAAAGACTGCACCGCGAAAAGCACAGGCCTAAGGATAAGCACACAACCCAAACAGCCCAAGCACAGAAAGAAGCCGTACGTCTATGAGTAATTGATTTTCTAAACTGTATCATGACAAGCAAAGGATGAAAGAGTTCTCTCAGCAAATGGTGCTAGAATATAAATGCAAAAAAGTAAAATAAAGGTAGTTTGGAATTTCCAGCACAAATAACCTCAATGGATCAAAGACTGAGATGTAAGGCCTAAAAGAATAAAAGTTCTTTTAAAAATAGTGACAAGAATATCTGTGAACTTTGATTAAAGCAAAGAGTTTTATATATTATATATTAGCACACGCCTGCAATGCTATCATCTGGAGACAGAGGCAGGAATACCCCAAGTTTGTGGCTAGCTTGGACTACGTACCAAATTTCATGGTAGCCTCTGCTACAAAGTGAGATTCAGAAGCAGAAATAGAAGGAGGTGGAGAGAGAAAGAAAAAAAAAAACCATAATCTGAACTTCATTACCATCAAGATTTTCTAGCCATTAAGGATATCATCAGTAAAAACACCACACATACAGTTTCCTATATTGATGTAATTTAAAATTAATTGAAATTTACATGACATCACTGCAGGGCATTGTATTGGTTAGTTTGATGACAATTCAACACAAGCTAGAGTCATCAAAAAAGAGAGAGCCTCAATTAAGAAACTGACTCCATAAAAAAATCACATCTTACATTGCTGTAAGTAAGCTTGAGAGCTTTGTCTTAATTAGTGATGGATGGGGAAGGGCTCAGCCCATTGTGGGCGGTGCCCTCCCGGGGCTGGTGGTCTGGGGATGGATAAGAAGGCAGGCTGAACAAGCCATGAGGAGCAAGGCAGTAAGCAGCATCCATCCATGGCCTCTGCATCAGCTCCTGCCTCCAGGTTCTTTCCCAGTTTGAGTTCAGTCATAAATATTGATATGGAAGCATAAGCCAAAAATACCCGTTCCTCCTCACATTGCTTTTAGTCATGGTATTTCATCACAAGAATAGTAACCCTAACTAAGACAGACATAGACGAGAGACTCCATCAAGAAAATTAATGAAGGCAGTCGGTGATTGGGTGCTGGAGGGACTGAATACAAATCTTCTATCAAAACTATACACATAGAGAGGAGAAAGAAAACCAACCCAATATAAAAGTAGGCAAAGTATTTGAATAATCATTTCCCTAAAGAAAGTACAGAAGTGGATGCAGACATACAACTAGACATGATACAGTCTTTAAAAAAGAAAAAAGAAAATCACATACCCTATTAAACACTATCAGGACTTAAAAACAAGCTTAATGTGGTTGTCATAAACAGGGTCATTATACAAAATCAACTGTGCTTTTGTCTATTACTAGCATATAATCTGAAAATGAAATTTTTAAAAGTTCACTTTGTAAAGGCATGCAAAAGAACAGCAACACAAATCTCATGGGAATAAACTTAACCCACGAGTGAGAGAGTTGAACCGTGAAAACAACACACTGCTCAAAGACACCAAAGACCTAAAAACATGGAAAAGCACACCATGTACAACCAATGCTCTTAATACTATGATAGCGTCAATGTGATCACAATCAAAAGACTGGTTCAACATTCAAAATGCAATTAACAGTAAAGAAAAATCACAGCTCAGCTACTTTTCTTACACACCCCAGAAATGACAACGCCCACAGTGGACTGGGCTCTCAAACATCAATTAGCAATTAAGAAAATGCCCCGTGGCCACGCCCACAGCCAATATGATGGAGACAATTCTTCAGCTGAGATTCCCTTCCCCGAAGTGTCTCTAGTTTGTGTCAAATTGACAAAAACTAACCAGTACAATACCATCGATGTTAAGATATATTATCAAGGGCTACGGCATATACCACACAAAAAGAAAAAACAAATAAGAATATACAACACAAAGAGTGAACTTAATATAAATCTCAGACTTTAATAAACTATATCAATACTAGTAAACGTGCCAAACTAATACAAGACATAAATAATAATAGGGGAAGACAGTGACAGGTATATGGAAACTATATTTTCTGCTCGATTCCTTTAAGGCCTGAACTTATCCCCTGAGGAAGTCTACTAAATTTAAAATGAGTAAGTAATGTTAATTATTTCAAAAAAAAATCAAATAATGAAAATAAAGTCTAATGTTCGGAAGAGCGGGGAGCGGGTGGCTTCAAACATCACTGATATTCTTGGACTGACTGGGACGGAAGCCAGATGGGGGTCTGCTGAGAGCAGCAGCCATGCCCGGGCTGTTAAACTCTGGGTAGCTTCCTGACAACCTCTCATTTGGCTGTTCCCCAGCCATTGTATTTACAGTAAATAAGACACCACTACCAGCATAAGGAATTATCTTCTTTATCAGCAATTTGCTCTAAGTATAGGCTCTGGGAAGCCTTCCTTTTAGACTCAAAAAGCAAGTAATTGAGTTAAATAGATTTTTAACTGTTCTTGAAACCTAAATCCTATTTCTCCTTTACCAGCCCTCTCTGCCAGTCCCTCCACCACCCAGCAGAACTGAGTTCCATCCCTGCTTCCATGCAGCCCGTCCTACATCTAGAGAGGCAATCCTTCCACGGTGCACATTAGCTCTGCATTGGCCTGGGTACTACACTTCCACCCTGTGAACACAGAGACTACCCCACAGGCATTTTACTTTGAGACCTCACAGGCCAGAAGTCACTACCATCAGGGCGTCTGAGATGCAATGGTCACCTAACCCACTGTAAATCTGTCTGTAAAGTGAAGCAAAAGATGTTGGTTTGGGGCTAATTCAGGGATGAAAGTTCTGCATGCAAGCACATAGACACATGCATGTCTGTTTATGTGAATGTATTAGAATGTGTACATGTCTATGTGTGCCTTTTCACTTCTATTGTGTATACATGTACATGTAATATATATAGACATGTGTGTCTGTACGTATATATGTGTGCTTATATGTGTATATATGTACATGTGTGTGGCTATACATACATGTATATCTTGGAAGGCTCATATATGTATTTCTGTGTACATATATGCTCATATATATGCATGTATATGTGTGTATGTTCACGTGTCCCTCCTTCCCCAACTTCTGCCCCTCCCCACATCTCTCTGCTCTTATTCCTCCTAGTCAACTTATAGCTCCAGAAGCTTCCTCCAGAAGCTGCAGCTTAGCAACCTCACAAATGGAAAAGGCTCTTCTCAATAGTTCTCAGCGACAGCCCTGAGGCCTCCAAACACTAACCGCTGTGACCATGATTGGACAGGCTTATGTCACAGCTCAGAGTGACTCAGTGAGTCCTCTTCTCCAGAGGCTAGAAGTGAGGGGAGGGGAATTGCCCAGAGGAATTCTGGGTGACTTATCAAGAATGCAGATTTAGCAAGGCCAGTCCACGCTCTCCGACTGTCCATACTGAGTGCCCCACCACTGACAGCTGCCTGCGGTAACTGTCCCCGTACACACACTTCCGCAGAATGGATTCTCTACGTTATTTCACTCTCCTGATACACAGAGCTATTATTACACGCTTATTTACACACCTATTGTGGAGGCATTTCCTCTCTACATGAACATCTTAATGCCAAATGTACATGTTGTTGAAAATGAATGGGTTAGTAGCTTTTGTTTGGAGGGGAAAAAAAAAAAAAACCAAAACCCAAGCATTACAATTTTGTCAAAGTGTGAACAGCCAAGAACCCAAGAGAAACGAGCCACTCATCCAAGTGTGAACCTAGATACTCCTTGCCTGGGGGGGTGGGGTGGGGGGGTGGGGATGACACACAGCTCTCTCTCTACAAAGCCAGGACTGCTGAGGCTGCTGTGGGTGGCCTCGGGTTGTAGCTTTGTCCCTAACTGTACTGAAGATCTTCCTCTCTGTGAGAGAGAAAAGGAAGATGAGAGAGGACGAAGGGGACAAAGGACAGAAAAGGAAAGAAAACAACATACTGCACTGAGAAAGCACTCAGAAAACCTCACTGAAATGGCGTGAATCTGGGAATCTCTCAAATAACTGGCCATGACCATTTAGGACTGGCTCAGAAACACTTACAGAAAGAACAAAACCACACCCCCAGCCAGATCCACTTTCTCCATCAACTCCTGAACACCAACCTGGGCGCACTTAAGTCAGCGTCGGAATCAGCTTCTCACAAGAGCTTTCTTTTATGGATTTTCCATCCGGCAAAGGTTTCTATTCCAGAGCTGGGCAGATTCGACCACAGCATGCTTGGCTAGAGAGCACAGCAGCTCCCCCCACAGATACTGCAACCTGCAGGGACAAAGGCAAAGAGCCATTAGTAGGCCTGATATTCTCATTGGTGTAAGTTCGTTCCCCCTCCCTCTTCTATCTACCTATCTCCAATATAACCAACAACAACTTCCAAAGTGTTAAAAGTATTAATGAACACAATCAGCTCTTACAGGTACCCTAAGCACAAGGTTGGGCCTGCTGAAAAGGGTCTCTGACTGGTGAGGCCCTCTGTCCGTGGAAATTTTTAAAGCCTGATATTTTAATTAACCACGGAAAACACAAGCTACAACTTAAGTTTCACGAACACACTGATCTGCCCCATGGAAAACCACAGGAATGTTCTGGCAGGGCCTGGGACACAGATGCCTGGAGTCATTCCCTTAGGAACTGAAACAGAAAATTAACTTGCTCAATATGTTTCAAGAAACAAAATGAAACCCAGACCTAATCTCAATCAAACACGAAAAAACATTTCAGAACTTCAAAGGACACCACGAAGACTCCAAAGCAGACACCACAAAGAAAGCTTGGTGCGGTTTAGGAATCAGAACATATTGCAATGTGAATAGGGCCACAATTTTATAGAGCTGAATAACAAAGGGGACACTCACTAATCATCTTTTGTTCCTTAATAGGGAAAATTATGGTGTAAAACCAACCCTCAGTAATAAGCCGTAAGTATTTTCAAATGTGCTGTATCCATAAGTATTATCAAATGTATACTGTATCCGTATTGTCAAATGCATGTTTCCATAAAAACAACCCATTAGTTACTTTACCACTACATTACCACACTTTGGCTTGAGTGATAAAAGACACTCAGACAAACGGTGTTAAAATGTCTGACGCTCACTAATAATACTGAGGCTGGCAATTTCAGCTCCAAAAAAGCAAATGGAACAATCTTCTGACAGCAGTTCTTGAGCAGTAAGAGATAAGAAATTGAGAAGTCTTCATGTGTTAGCATTAACTATACTAGCAGCTATGATAACATGTATACATTCCAAGGAAGGGGCATCTGAGTCCAGCTCACTTGCCTGGACTCTGACCCTGCACACTGCTCCTCCAACTGCTGAGACACCTCAGCGTGCACTCTCAGAAGAAACACATGTACGAGTAAACACATGTTAAATGTGTAACAGTAAAATCAGAAAGACAGGAACGGATTCCACTGAAACCGAAATGCAGGCAGGAAGACAAAAGAGGACTCAACTCCAGGCTTTAAAAGCCATAGCTCTGCCTACAAAGCTCTCACAGAAGGGACAATGGCTATACTGTGCAGTGGTGGCAGGTGTCCTCAACAGAAACTGCCTGTCTGTCAGACAGAGAGCTTTCTGGTCCTAGTGCTGGCTTCGTTAATAACAGCACAATCCCTCCAGTTCAAAGCAAGGTTTTCAACAGGATAAAACTATGCCTGTACCATGTCACCTGCGAGAGACGGGGAAGACACATGTTCACCTGTTTTAAGAATATGTGATTCACTTGGCGTGGTGGTGCACACACCACACCTTTAGTTCCAGAGCTCTAGAGGAGGAGGCAGGCAGATTTCTGTGAGTTTGAGGCCAGCCTGGTCTACAAAGCAAGTTCCAGGATAGCCAGGCCTCTGTTACACAGAGAAACCCTGTCTCAAAAAAGTAAAAAACAAACAAACAAACAAAAAAAGATTAAGTGATTTTGGTAACAAGTCTTAGGCTTATACCTCTAAAATCATCTAAATCTTAAGGAAAAGACATTAGCAGTTTGGAAAAAATAAAGGCAACAAGACACTAAAAACACTAAAAACAAAAATAAACAAAATGATCTATCTGTGTGACCTCAGAGAACAAGTAGCTTTTCTTTTCCTTCAGAATTGTTTTGAAGAAATAATAAAACCACCTCTGCTTCTGCTAAGCTGTCTGCTTACAAGGTCCATCTTTGTGCATCAGATGCCCAAGAGTCTCACCAAGTATGATTAGCTTGAAGGGCAAAGGGAGAGACAGCAATAGAACCGCTCCCTGTAAGGCCTTTAACGAGGCCTTCCCAGCATCCTTCCCTAGTGTGTCATGGGATAACAAAGGCCTCAGCTGTGTTCCAGCAGCACCAGGGACGATGTCGGGTTCCCTCCCAGCTGGAGAGGAACACAATGGCTCTGGATGGCACTGGATGAAAAAGAAAGGGAAGAAAGCTTGCTTTCTACCCAAAACCGCTCTTAACATCCCCACCATCCATCACCATGGCTGCACTTAAAGAACACAGCAGGGGCCATGAGCTGTTTCTGTCAACGCCTCAGCTCTAATACTAAAGCCCAATGTTCACACAAGCAAAAGGGCTGAGATTCTTGTTGATGCTTTCCAAAGACACCAGAACTGTGTGATCACCAGAACTGTGTGACGAGTCATGATCTAGTAATGCCTTATGGTCATCTGTCAGATGATGCCATTGTTCAAATTTAGCAGTCTGGTTAGAACTCTGACATACCAACACCACAAACTGGACAGAAACTTGGTGAGGTTACCAAATTATGTCTCTCAGTAGACGACTAAATAAAACCAAGAGTGACATGAGATAAGGTGCCTTGAATGTCTGGTGTCTTGGCTGTGTGCTGTTAGGGCTTGGCCTGCAGCTATATGGCTCTGACAAAAGGTACACCCAGGAATCCCTACCCTTTGAGGACCTGACTGTTTGGCCAGCGTTTTCTCTTGCTCATCTAATATCTCATGGAAGATTTCTGCTTCCTGGGCAAGATTCCAGAAACGTCAGCAGAGCTCATTCATCACTGCTTAAATTTCTATCTCCAAATGACCAGGCATGCAAGACAAGGAAAAAAAAATAGCTGGAGAATGGTCCTCTCAGGGCCATGAGTCTGATTTGAAGAACTCGGATTGTAGGCTTGAGTGATGATGGCTCACTTGCTGAGCATGTCTGGGACCTGAACTTAGATTCCCAGCATCCATATAAAGGCTCATCTATGACCACTGTGATGGGGTGGGGGTGGGGGTGGGGGGAGCTGGAGGTGGGGGAGATGGGGACAAAGACAGGAGGAATGCTACCCAACCTAGCCCCAGATTCAGCTAGAGAATGATACAGCAGGATACTCAACCTCCTTCTTTGGCCTCCACACATGTAAGTGGAGTACCTAAGCATGTGCACATACAAAACATATACCCACAATAAATAAATGATAAGGAAATAGAATAACTTAGGTTATTGGTACTGATTGATTTACATTTCAAATGAAAGAAATACAAATACAAGTTGTTTGAAAGGAGTGCTAGTTTAAATCCCTACCCCCCACTGTGATGAAGTATTATCATAGATTCCTACCACAAGTAACCCAGAAGACTACTGTAAATGATCCACACTGGCACCCAGAAGAGTATGTGATCGGTGGTGATGACGACGTGCCGCTTGGAAGACAGTTTATGTAGTAACTCTCTCTGTGGCAGTCTGAAATAAAGAAGGTCTCAACTGGAGACGGCAGAGGGAAATTTCTGCTAACTACTGTTCAGAAGCTATTTGGGAAAGAGTACAGAAGTCAACAGACTTAGAGCCTGTAGCTTTAGCTCTGCTACTTATGACCAGAGACCTTGTGAGAGAACTAACTTGGTTAACCTTTGGTTTCATGCTCATCAAACCAGGGTGATGCTATCAGTCAGGTTCTTAAAGGCATCAATTATTGGAGCCAATTAGGAAAACATTGTAGAAACTGCAAAGCACCATGTCAATCAATAGTTACTAAGAAGCTACAATGCTGCCACAGATGGCGCTGTGGAGACAACCCCAAGCAAAAGACATACAGCTTCCTCTGAGACAGAACCGTCTAGGAAATAGGAGCTTATTTGTGCAATAGCGAGCGGTACAGCTGATTCGGAGTAACTAACTGCTTTCTGATTAAACCTGAGGACCATAGAGAAACCATGCCTAGTACTGTAAAGTGAGTCAAAATTTCATGGCTAGGAAAGTCACAGGCCCTGGTGATTACCTTACAACTGCTTAGCTAAATTGGCACAGTATCTAAATAGTTATCCTTACACTATAGACAGACGCTGTTCTCAGCTTCTCTCTGAAAGTGACTGGAGACTCTGGCTGCTCAAGGTGCTGAGAATATGTGACAACTGAATGTTCAGCTATACACAGGACATTTCTACCATCCCCTTTAACGAAGGCTCAGGAAACATAGTAAAAGGAGGTTTGAAAGAATCTAAGAGCCAGAAGAAAGAGAGAAAGATGCAAAATGCTACCTTCTGGTCATGGCACAGCTGTCACAATCACAAACTCACAGCCACTGTTGTTACGTTCACTGGGCCAGCACAGACTGGCCCTGTCAACAATCAGTCATAGACTGGGAGTGGAGCTTAAAAGGCTCTACCCCTTACTGTGAACTGAAGACAGTGAACTGGAGTCACTGTCTTCAGTTGTGTGAGCCTACCAGGTTCCAGTGAATACTTTCAAATCTATGGTCACACTGATGGCCCTGGTAACACTCAGGTCACAAATGAAAATGCGACAGATATAAATGTGGCTACAGGCAGTATCTAATCATCAGTTCCTGTGAGATTTACAAGTCCCTAACACGGTTCACCAATGAAAAGATGATCGATATGCCCATTAAGGTTGAATTGGTTAATTGTTAGAAATGCATTAATTTAGTAATCACTGTGCACTACTCTAGGTACTGCGGATTTGGTGTTGCACAGTTTCCATCTAATACAGACAATTTGGAAGGCATTCCTCATCCATGTCACCTGTAAAATACATGTCCTAAACACACAGGCCCACTCATACTGCTCTGGTTACAATACAATGGTTTTTTAATAAGCAGAATCTCCAAGCGAAGGTGTTACCAGTAATGTTCTACCTTGTCTGAAAGCAGTCATTACTTTACTCTTTATTTTAATCCTCAAGGCACATTCTACAATACAACCAAATAGCTGCTGCTATATGAAAGGCACATTAGAAAGAATAAGTGCATGACTGTGTGTGTGTGTGTGTGTGTGTGTGTGTGTGTGTGTGTGTTTGTCTGTGTGTGTGTGTCTGTGTGTGTGTGTGTGTGTGTCTGTGTCTGTTGTGTGTGTCTGTGTGTATGTTGGCACAGAGTACAACACTCCTCCACACTCCCTCCCTCACCCCCAAGGAGAAAGAATGCATGCTGGAATTCATCCAACCCCAACAACAACAACCACCTCAGTTTTAACAAGGGGCATATCAGTTTTTTTAGAAACATTTCTTAAATTATTTATTTTAGAAACTAAACTCAAGTTCAATTTTTAACATGCCAAATGGCTGTCTTAGTAAAGTTTCTATTTTTAAAACTCTGTTTTACTTAATTAGGAAAAAAAAAAAAAGAAAGTCCTGAGAACTAGGCTGCCCAAGACATAGTTATCCCTGTTGTCCAAAAATTCAATATGGATTGGAAAGAGCTGGTGAAAGAGAAAAATGAAATGCCGACACATTAATATTTAAACTAATATTAGTCCACACACCTGAAACCTACTGAGAACCAGGAAGTATAGCTACTTTAACAGGAAGTACAGTGTACAGCAAGGAAGAAAATAAACATCCAACTAAAAGTGACTGAAATTCAGGGCAGGGAGGTAGCTGTAAGATCACTTGCCTAGCATTTCTGATGTTCTGGGTTTGATTGATCCCCAACAATGAAAAAAAAAGAAGGGGAGAAAGAAGTGACTAAGACACTATTCAAGTCTGGAGCCGGATTTTCCAAAACCACAAAACCAGCCTGACACAGCAGGTCACGGACAATGTCTAGGAATTAGAATTTCCTCCCTTACCCACAAGTAACACTGTCAGTCACAGGGGCCAGTGACTCACAGCATTTACTTGTTGTAAGAGAAAAGGTATTGAAATGTTCTCACTGTAACAACGGGAGCTGTTGGACTAGTGCTTCTCAGTCATCACCACATCTACCCTGTTGTAGGAACCGTGACAACGACTGTTTTTGAACAAGCAACTTTGAGGCATGGAGTGGTCAGATGACTGTTGCATGAGTCTTCAACTCCATCTTAGCAGCTGCCATGTTTTCTTGGTGCTCTCATCAGATAAACTCTTAGCGGCTAACAGTATCTTTTCTACTACAGTCTAATGATGTCATATGCCTACTCGTCTTACTGATTTACCGCAAGCACTAATTTAAGATGGTATGAGAATTCTACATTAAATTGGATCCTACCTTTATAAGAAATGGCGTCTACTTCAAGCATGCCGAAGTATTTGCATTGTCTTCCAACTACAGGGCAAAGACGTGACTCCATAGTGGAATGCCTATCTACCACTCCGGTGGCTGGGTAGCTGAGGTGGAGGGGGTGCGGGGAGAGGAAGACTAGCATGTCATGAATCATTCTTCAAATCCCAGCCCAAATATAACTCCTTCACGAAGTCTTCCCAGATGCCTGGGTGTAAACACTTATTGGGAACCTTGTGACGTCAGTGCATCTCCTATAAAGTGCACAGATAGGAGTTTATTTCCAAGATTCAAATGTCTTACCTTATCCATCTCCACAGCACCTCACCTCCTCACCCTCCACCCAAGCTTCCACCTTCCTTCTGGTTCTCCACTACTTCTCTAAATGTTCTTGTACGGATTCCTTTCCCTCTGACCACTAGAATATGAGTGTTCAAACAGCTTCATCCTACCCTGTGATGCTTAGTACTGACTTCGAAGCTGAAAGGATCTGGAATCACCTAGAACAAAGGTTTTCAACCTGTGGGCCACAACCCCCAACCCCCACAGAGGTTGTATTTAGCTATCCTGCATATCAGATATTTACATTACAATTCATAATGGTAGCAATATTACAGTTATGAAGTAGCCACAAAATAATTTTATGGTTGGGGGTTACCACACATGAGGAACCATATTAAAGCATTGCAGCATTAGGAAAGTTGAGGACCACTGACCTAGAAGGGCTCTGGGCATGCCTATGAAGGTTTATTTAGATTAGGGTATCCTCTAGCCACACCTGTGGGGGATTATCTAGATAAGGTTGACTGACATGGGAAGACCTACCTCAGCTGTGGGCAGCATCATTCCCTAGGCTGTTGTGATGGTTGAATTGATTGTCACCTTGATAGATGCCAATAGAACCATTTGGGGGGGCCCTCTGGGTATGCTTGTAGGGAATGATATTGACTGTAATAAGCTATGCTGACTGTAAGTAGCTATTCTGAGGTTGGGATCGGGACTGAAGGGATGGAGAAGAAAACTGACTAGCAGCATCCATCCATCATTCTCTGCTTCCTGATAGATGTGATGATGAATAGTTCCATCAGACTCCTTATGCTTTGACCTCCTGCCATGATGGATGGTACTCTGGAATTGTGAGCCAGAAAAAGCTCAGAGATACAAAGTGACAAGCCACTTCAAGCTCTTGCCAGGACTTCTCCAACAAGACAGACTATACCATCAACCTGAGAGCCAAAAGAAAGCCTTTCTCCCTTGAGTAATTTTCAGTGGGTATTTTGCCATACCAACAAGAAAAGTCACTTGCCATCTGCACACACACACACATTCATTCATCCTTCATCCTATGCACAAAACACTATACATTCCCAGCTGGACTTCCCTTGACATCTCTACATCCAGACAACCACATCATAGTTCAAGAGCCTTCCGTGACCTCGCATGTTTGTTCCCATAGACATATTCTTCACATTTTTAGCACAACACTGAGATGTGTCTTATGAAAAATTGGCTTTTCTAAAATAACACTGCTTTTCTTTAAAATATCATGGTGGCCTTAAATCAACTGTCCTCTTTCAGTCCGTGCACATTGAAGGCCTTCTTGGTGCATGCTCCCCTCCCGTGGCCCACAGCAGCGCTGTCCAACAGAACACTCGGAGGGAAAATGCACTGTATCTGTGCTGCTCGTTATAGCAGCCGCTGATTACTCATACCTTGAAATTGTGATGCACGTGACTGAGGAAGCTGAATTTTTCTAAATGATCTTTTCTGGTTTCCAGCTCACCATGTCCTGCTTCACTTCAGCCACTGCCTTCTCCCTGAAACACTGCCCTTTAAGAAGTTTCTTAGAAAAGACAAGTGCTATCAAAATGACTTTTTTCCTTATGTCTATCCCCCCACTCTCTTTGTTTTTGAATGGCAATCTGGACACAACGAAAACCAGCAGTAATTTCTTTTAAGGTTTTATTGTTGTTTGCAGTACTGGGGTCAACCTCAAACATACTTACTTGGTCAAAAGTGGGTCTGTATATATGTTCTGATATTATTAAAATCACCTATGATAATTTTAATTATTAAACCCAAATAAAAATAGATGAGCCAGAATTGAAGTTTGAATTCTGCTAAATAAAGGTACATGGCACAAAGGAAGCTTAGATTACAGAGAAACAAAAGGAGAGCAGGCGGCCTTCCCAGGAGCTCAGAACTGGCACTTCGGCTGTCAGAAACAAAATCATGTTTTCAAGGGGAGGTTTAATTTTAGTCAAACAAAATTATCTGTCACAATAAATTAGCGTTAATTTGAATTTTATTGGCTTATACTCTTGCTTGAATTTGCGCTATAAATTTTTCATTGGTTTATAGTTATAGACATGCTAGAAGCATGAAGTTTATATACCTAGTTTTATGTTCAGGAATATTTAAGCTACACTGTAACAAAATCATTTATTCCTGAGGATTTATGAGATGACTTTTTCTCCTTTAAATAAAGAGGTACAGGAATTACAGATGTTTAAGGAACACTGGTCTTTATATACTTTACCGCCTTTGATACATTCATCATACTTTCCATAAATGGACAAAGATAAACGGAACAGAACAACTCAGGCCAGCAATCGTTTGCTGAGCTGAGTCTCCCTGCACCCCGGTTCTCCAGCTCCACGAATCATGTATCACTGACCAGCATTTGGAGGCAGCTTGTCCTCTGTCCTCCAGCAGAAGTGGTTTCTAATACAAAGGATGACTGGGAGGCTGCTTAACTGGTGCTCCTGCCCCCACCTCTACCAGACTCTATTCATTAACACAACTCTACCTGGCAACAGCACAACAGATACTGTCAAACAAAGAGCAGTCCTAGGCTGAAGGCAGCCGGCTTCTTGACTGGGTTCAATAACCGGGAACTGAGCGGAATGAAGCATTGTTTTTTTTCTGAGTGAGTACAAGGAGCTTGTAACCATTTCTTTTTAACTCTTAATTTCTTATTCTTTATGGATTGGTCCCTTCAGCTTCCAAAAGGTTCATTTTTAAAATCCTGCTTCTAAGATGCAACTTTTTGCAACACACTTGCTGTATGTCCATACCTTAGGCTTCTCTTCTCTTCTCCTTCCTTTGGTCTACCTAACACCAAGAGAAAGTCACAGCACACACACAACACACATACATACACATGCCTTATGGGGATCAGGGAGCACTTGGCTGCCTGTTGCTTGAAAGATGGTGCCACCCAACCTAACACTACATAGGATTTAAAATGAATGCATTTTGTCATTGTTAGGATTTTTTTTTTTTTTTTTTTTTTTTTAATTAGCCAGGAGATGGAGAGAGAGCTCAGTTGGTGAAGTGCTTACCTTGCAAGTATGAGGCCATGAGTTTGATGTCCATAACCCATATAAAAATGGTGGGCATGATGACTTGTACGTGTAATCCCTGTGTAAGGAAGGCAGAGACAGGCAAATCTCTAGAGCTTTCCTGCCAGCCAGCCTAAACTAACTGGTAAGTCTCAAGCCAATAAAAGACCCTGTTTCTAAGGAGGTTGACAGTACTCCTTGGGGAAATACCCAAGGTTGTTCTTTGGTCACCACAATGCACACATACACACAATTGGGGTAAGGGTGGGGCAGGGTCAATGAGATGGCTCAGGGGTAAAGACATTTTGCCATGAAAACTTGGTGACCTGAATTCAAGCCCTGGAATCCATATATAGGTAGAAGGAGAGAACTGAATCCACAAAGTCTTCCTCTGATGCCCACAGACGCACCATAATATGTGCACATTCATACACTAACAATAAAAGACGCTAATCAAGAACAATCTGACATTTGGGTAGTAATAAATTCAAGATACCCCTCATGCATGAAACCAACTTATATTTAAATAAAACTTTAATAAAAGTTTCTCACATTCTGAAACCTAAGGTTAAGATCTGATTTGGAAAGTTTCATTTGTTTGCTTTGGTCATAGTCACCTCAGGGGCAGGAGAGTGCAATTACCTTCTGTTCCAAAGAGAAAACCAGAATATTCTGATGGTTTGTGAGTAAGTGCCCTCAGGGAACTTAACTCAGTGACTTGCAAATCCAGGTTCAGCTGGGTGGGCAGTAAGGAGAGCGCCTCCAATCTAAGGCCACTTGAAGGGTGACTCTGAGCAGACTGGTGTTTTTAAAAGTGAGACAAAGAGAGTAAGAGAGTCTGCCAGACAACCTGCCCAAACAAACCAGAAAGGCGGTGTCCACAGAGTGACATTCCTAACTATGCTAAGAGTTGTGGCTCCAACAACTCAATGCAGAAATGGAGACATCATCCAGGCCAAATAAAGGTGCGTGCGGGCTAGGACTGGGTCTGGCAGATGTCAGGCCCCGAGAAACATTTAATTAATTAAGAAGTCAGTCCATTTAAGTACTGATATGGAACTCTAATTAGCACAGCAGGTCTTGCCCGCCCCTCATTCTCTTGTTTCTTCTGACATGTATGACTGACTGAGTAGGGAGTGGGGGCCATCCTTCTAGAACAGCCCTTGCTGGAAGCTCACATACACACTTCAGTAGCTCATAAACTAATGCATATAGCTTTATTGATTCTTCTTGGGCCTTTTTAGAAGAAACCTGAATTTTGTGAAACCACATACGTTATCTGCCTTAAGCCAAGCAACTTTGCAAGTAGAACTGCTGGATAACACAACTGGGCGATGAGATTTTAAATGAGGGGACATCAGAAACACAATTGGGGCACTCTTAAGGAGTCCAGAATTCATCATAGTTAAAAATGGGAATTAAAAACTTGATGATCCAGGACATGATATCATTTTTAAAAAAAAAAAAAAATGTCCAACACTGAAAATTCCTTCAAAAAATTCATTAAGTTCTGAGTATACTGGGGTAGGAGAAATGCTTGTATTCCTATACCAGCACTCAACCCTCATTCATTCATTCACTCCCTCATTTTTCTACTTTCATTCTGAAACACTTAACATTATTGATTTTATACCAGAGAAAATCTTCATGTCACAATAGGGGAAAACTTATTTGCAAATGTCTTCTGTGGGGCTGAAAACACGGTTTCTTTCACAGAAAAGGAGTAACTGATTAAGGATAGATTCAGAGGGAAATGGATTCAAGTCCTGGATGCTCTGAGCATGTATCATTAACTCTCCAAGTCACCGTCCTCCTCTGTCAAACAGGGACAGGGGCTCTCTCTCACAGGGGAGTGAGAGTTAGAAATGAGAGGTCTCAGATTGCGGAGCATTAGTGCCCAGCACCCAGCCAGGGTGCCCGGTACTGATTTTCACATCTGCTGCATCTGCCTGAGGAATCCGTGGCTTTCTAGTTTGAGCAAGCAGATCTGAAACACATTTGCCCAGATTCCACATGAAATCCTTCCTCTGGCACCTACTTCCAAGCTTGCTAAAGCACACAGGTCTCAGAGGTTGGGTTCTGGTCTCTCCCAACATAAAACAAGAGCCATTCTCCTTAGCTTTGTAAAAGGGAAGGCGGGGGGGGGGGGGGTTGATTTCTCATGGGACTTGGCAAAAGAAGCCCAAGAAATTATCTCCCAGTTGTAACTCTGAGAGCAAGCTAACCCTAAACACTAAACTGATGGGAGAATGGACAGAGCCAATATGGAAGGTAGAGGCTGGTGCACTGGTTCTACAAGCCCTGTTGACTCAGCAGTATGCACAATTCCCTACTGCATGGGCACAAATGCTCCTGAAATCTAAACTGGGCCTAGATATACTCAGGAATAAATAATGCAAGGTCTGTGCTACCAGCTTTTACCAAGTTTCCACACACCATAGATGCTGCACAATCTAAGGCAATCCTACATGAAATAAAAGAAGTTGGATATGAACAGACACAAGAGTACCAACTCTAGAGAGTGACCTCGGACATGTCCCATAGGAGGCATATAATGACATCATCTATCTTGTAGAACCATTATTAGAACTAGATAAATTAATGCATGTAGAAGCCACTGAGTTATTGTTACTACTATTACATCTTCTTACTCAGGCAGAGATAAGGAGAGTATTTGTTTCCCGTCTTATCCCAATGCTCAAGAAGACAGCCAGTTCTAATATGAAATGTCTCCAGAGCGAAGGCCCGTATGTTAAACACTTGGTCCTGAACTGTTGGCACTCATTTGAAAGGTTCCGAGATGTTTAAGTGGGCCTAGTAGGAATAGGCTAGTTGGGACAAGCAGGTTACACCTGCCTCTGGTCCCTTCCTTGGTCTCTGCTCTCTGACAGATATGAGATTGAAAAAAAAAAAAAATCTACTCTGCTACACACTCTTGCTCCAGGGAAAAGGGCCAAGCGATCATGGACTGAATTCTCTAAACTGTAAGCGCAAATAAATCCTTCCTCTTTCAATTGTTCTCTGAGATATTTTGTCACAGTGAGAGAAGAGTAATGAATATAGATACATTAATGACTTTTCTATTGCTGTGACAAAACACCATGACCAAGACAACTTATAAAGAAAGTATCTGATGAGACTTGAGGTTTCAAAGGGTTAGAGTCTATGATAGGGGTGCAGGAACAGCTGTAGCTCACCTCTTGATCCATGTAAGAGGCAGAGACACACACCAAGAGTGGTGCCAGTCTTTGGGAATCTCAAACCTGCCCATGTAACACACTTCCTCCAACATGGCCACATCTCCTAATCCTTCGATACAGTTCCAATGGGGACCAAGTATGTAAACATTTGAGCCTATGAGAGTCATTCTCATTCAGACCACCACCACCACAGAGATCCAACGGACTTATGCTGCAGACACACTGAGCAGCCACTGTGGCTTGCTAAAGGCAGTGGCTCTGAGCTACAGTGGCATCAGCACATCTGGAAGCGTCTCCCAAAGGTACATGTCCAGGCAGCAGTCTGGTCCGGAGCCCAGAATGTGGATTTTGACATTGCTTTGTCACTACGATAAGGAAATCAGACGCATGTCTGAACTCTTCAAGACAAGCCTTCACAGGAGGGTGAGGTCTAAAGGGTACCCATAGCCCACAAAAACGCCTCTTGCAACCTGTCTGTCATCTGAAATTCCTTCAGCAGCAGCTTCCCACAACCTAGAACGGCATGCCGTGCCAGGAAAGCAGTAACAAGATGGGCATCCACCGCGTCAGGTCCTTTGTGAGTCTTCCCTGCTCCCCACAGTCACCCCTCCTCAGTCTCTTCCTCCCATAGTTACTATATATTGAAAGGGGGAGAAGTTCCCCAACGGAGCAGAGATTCCATCTGAGGCAGGTCTGCCCACTGTACCATTCTACCTGGCCCATGCCAGGCTCAGGAGCCCTGGGCATGGCTCATCAAGGAAAATGGCAGTGTGTGAAGGACCTACTGAATACCTCCCAGCCCACCCCAGTCTCCATGCGCTAAACCAGGGACAGAGTCTAAAGAAGCAAGAAGAAGCCTGCCATTCCTTCCTTGTCTCCTCCAAGAGGGAATCTTGGATCAATCTCCAAGTCCCAAAGCCTTAACATTACATCTGTACAAAACAGATGTGGACCCCAGATCACCACCGCCCGCCCCACCCACCTCCCCCATACTCAAAACTGATGTGGACTCCCAGATCACTTATGGTGTCTCTCCATAACTGAAAAGAAGAAAGGACGAGGAGTGAATGAATTCACAAAAATTGTCACCTAAAAATAATCTACACACAAAGAAATGCTACTTTACTGTCAACCTCAAAGATCTCAATATACACAGTAGTAATAGTAACTAAGTTTTACTGGACTAAATTGGTGTCAAAAACACATCATTTAACACAGCCCCAAGAAACAGATACTATGATTTCTCTTTTTTTTTTTTTTTAATTCAAAAACTGAAGTGGAAGCAGATAAAAATATCTTTCCCAAAGACTCACCACTTAGGAATGGAAATAAAAGCCCCTGTTTTGCTGTACCCTTTCATGCCTCCCACCTGGTCTTCCCATCATGACCCACCTGTCACGTCTGGGGAAGAGAGGGCTTCCCCTTATTAGGAATTTTCTTGAGCTATAAAGCACCTCTGAGTTGCAGAGCAAGCAAATGGACGTATAGATTTCTCCAAATGGAGCTGCAACTCCAGAATAAAGGAGAAAGGCCTGTAAACTTATTTCCAGCTTAATGAAAAGAAAATAAACAGAAGCAAGCAAAGAAAACAAAAGAATCAAGAAAGACTATTAAGGGGCAAGCAATTGGCTTAAGAGTGAACAGTAGTAAAAAGAATCACAGGATGTTGGGGGATGAGGGGGGCGGAGCTACTAGGAAAGAAGGGTGACCGCCAAGGCCAGCAGGTGACTCAGTGCAGGGAGACAATGATCCAATCAGCACAGAGTAATAAAATAACGGGGTGACCATGACAGGCTGCTATGAGGAATGGGAGGGAAGGCCTCACAGGTGCTGCCATCCTGGCCAAGAAGCTCCCAGGCCCTGGAGAGGAAATGACAGCAGCTGCTGGCAAGGGATTAGTCAGAGTGCAGAGGAACACCCAGCACTCTCCCATTTCCCTTGCCTGCAAGAGCTCACACAGGCTCTCCTTAATGGAGGAGTTGACTCTGGCCCTAGCAGATAACCATAGAATTTCTCTCCACAGAACACTCTAGCCAGCAAGCAGGATGCCAAAATAAGACACCCGAAACTAGATATGGCAGAGGAAAGCGCCTGTAGTCTGGAGATCAGGGTTCCAGGCAGAGCCTCACCCGTAGGTCCCAGGCCCTCCAGCAGCAACTCAGCAGACTGTAAGACTCACAGGAAGGGTGGGGCGCATGGTCTCCAAAGGCTAGGCTCAGGTGCTGAAAGTGCCTCTCTGTTCCCTGGTTCCTTTGTTTTACCATAAGACAGCAATGAGCTTTCCAACAGGCTCAGAGCCTAGAGGGAGGAAAGAAGGGATGGAGGGAACAGAGGAGGTTGAGGGGAAGAATTAAAGGTGATGAGTGCACTAAACCTTCAACAAACATTAAAAGGCCTGAAAACCCAAGCCACACACATAACTAATAGGATCAATGTAGCTGTCACTATGTCCTAGACATCGGTGACTTACTCTGCATATATTAGTTCACTAAATGCGTAGGACAACCCTGACAGGAAGGGGTTCTCCAGTGGTGCATCTGTAGTTCAGGGGTTTGACCCTGCCCTCTGGGACCTGAATTCTATCACTTAAGGTAAGAAGCATCAACTAAGGGTTAAGACCATGCAGCCAAAGTGTGATGAGATGCTTCTTTGTTTTGACTGAAATTCTAGCAACTCGAACCAGCAGTGTGGATTACAGAATGCTCTGCTCACCTGTACACGAGGCCACAAACTCAGAATCGCAGCTGATAAACACACATCCAGAGTGACGCCAAGACCTTCACGGGCATCACACTTGATTGAAAAACCCAAACCTTTCTACTTTCGTTTAAGCCAATGCCTCTGTCAAAAGAGCAGCCTGCGCTGAGCCCAGGCAGAGAGGACCCAGCCGGCCAAACACTCTACTCAAGACAGTGTTCTGAACAAGAAGGCCCAGAACATTCAACAAGGCCCAAAGTCAGACAATCAATCAAGGGCCAAGGGCTGCAAACCTAAGCCTCCAAAATTCCAGCTGCAAGTTCTTGCAATTGTGTAAAAAGACCCAAATCCTATCAAAAGGAAAGGGAGGTGGGCTAGAGAGATGGCTCAGTGGTTAAGAGCACTAACTGACCTTCCAGAGGACTCGGATTGAATTCCCAGCACCCACATGGCAGTTCACAACTGTCTGTAACTCCAGTTCCTGGTGCTCTGACCTCCTCACTCAGACATACATGCAGGCTCAACACCCGTGCACATAAAATAAGGATTAATGTTTAAATAAACTTTTATTAAAGAAACCTTCAAATGGACAAAAAAAAATATTTATCCAGCTCCAGCAGTGATCAACCAGTGGCAATTTCAGAAGTAGCTCTGTGTTGGTCAGAGTTCGGTCAGCATAACGACATACCTGAGATGATCAACTTAAAAAGAGACAGTGTAGCTGGGTGTGCTGATGCACACCTATCATCTAGCACTTGGATGGTGGAACAGAGGTTCAAGGGCAGACTGCCAAACCAAGACTCTCGGGGTGGCCTGAGCTACATCATTAACTAACTAATTAATTAATCAGTTAATTAATTAAGGAAGGAAGAAAAGGAGGAGAAGAAAAATTAAAATATTTATTTTGACTGACAATTCTGGAGACTCTGGTTCATGAGTGACTGGCCTCATTACCGGGCCCAGGCAGCACATTGCAGCAGAAACAATAAGGAGTAAAACTGCTCACCTTGTGGCCAAGAGCCAAAACAATGCAAGAAGAACACTGGGTCCTAATCCCCCATGACCTACATGCCTGTCTGCACGAGGCTCATTCCTTATATTTTGCACTCGGTGAGTACCATCACCGGGAGACCAAGCCTTGAGCACACGGGCATACACTTAGTAACTGTTTCAGTAAGGATTCTTTGCAGCATCACCACACTGGTACTGGCTGATGCTGACTGACTGATTGATGCTAACACTTCCTCATCCATCTCTTACTGAGTTCTTATTCCCCAGTTTGCTGAGCTCCTTAGGTCTTCAGTTATCTCCTGGTCCCATGCCCATTTTCCTAACTTTCTCTTTCCTTCTAACAATTATTCGATAATATCAGGGTCAACTGCCCTGTGGGATTTTTCCCAGTCTAGATACTGTTGAGCTTTCTGTGATCTCCCCACAAAACCTCATGCTACACAAAGGAAGCACCTCATCACCCCCCTCTTTCTCTCACTCCACACACAGGCACACACACTCCCCAAAGAATAAATGATTCCACCAAACTGTTGATTTAACTCAGTGACTAGCCACTGAGCACCACTAAGAACCAGGTTCAGGTCCCAAGGCAAATAAGGCACAATCCAATGAGAACTCTCTGAGAAGCTCCTCGAACAATCTTCTGGATGAGGAGGGACCTAAGCTAGACTTGGACGATGATCATTTGAGTCCGCGAGTGTCATACGGCATAAAGGATAACTCACACGATGTTAAGGACAGAATGGCTCTACCGTATTTCAAATTGACAGCAGTGTCTCTAGGTAAAAGGATTCTGTGAGTTTTAAGAGTACGGTCCGGTCAGGAAGGACTGAAGATGCCCTGAGGGATGGGGGAACCATCACACATCTGAGCAACACTAGATCTGCATGGCAGCCTTGGAAACAGCTGAAAATGGACTCGAGGTAGGGAATCCAGTTTGGATTACAATGACCTGTCTGACTGGCCCCAGAACTAAGACACTGGGAAAGGCCAAAGAGAGAAGGAAGTGACATGGTGTCAACTGCTTACCGGAAGCCAGAAAGGGAGTAAAGACACTGATTTTTAGCCATGTGGGAAAAATAGCAATGATTTTCTTAAGAAAAGATCAGTTGGTGCTATAGGACTGGCTGTGGTTTGACCATGTCTCCGATGTCCACGGTGGGGGGGGGGGGAGTTCACCCAGCGCATCAGTGTTGCTAGGTGAGGGTTTTCTTGAGCCTTTGCATACTTTGGATGTGGGATTTTAAGAAAAGCATGCTTCCACTTTAATGGAAAAATTTCAAGCCTGAAAATTTGAGACCAGCGGGATGCTCCCAAACTTCAAATACCACACTTCCAGCCCTTCGTATTAAATCGACAGCAGACATAAACACTCGCCAGTGTTTCAAAGAGGGAATGTGGAGGAAGGAAATCGGTTATAAAGAAAGGTTAGCTTTTCATCTTGTATGGAGAGGTAGTTGAGCAATTGGCAGGGCCATCTCCACTTCTGTATTCAGGAGATATGTGGGGTTTGCCTACAGAATATGATCAGGGCCACAGATTGCTAAGAAGCTGACGTAGGACACAAATCAGCCTCCTTTAACTGAGAGAAGACTGCCCGAAACCTGCCTTTTTTCTAATTAAGAGGCCACCACTGCCTCTCTTCCTACCAGACAGCACAAACCCAAGCGCCTACAGATACTTTCTGGAATAAGTATCTTAGAAAAAACTCAAACAAAAGAAAACCCTACAGAGTTCAGATACCTGAGAAAGTGGAACAGTGTCTCATTCTGCCTTAAATGTTAGCTCTGAAGTAGCTAAAATGGCTGTTTTATTCTCAGGATTTTAAATATGATAGGACAGGCTTTAATACACATACAAACAAAATTCCACAGGTTTGAAGAACCAGCAGAAGGCTGTACTGTTAGAAGCTGACTCTTCTTAACCTAAGAACATCCCCAAATGGTCTCTTATCACACATATGTCTTAGAAGACAGTTGCCTCCCTACATATCAAAGCAAACAGAATGTCCATCTTATGGTAACAATTCTGGATTTTCCTTCCCTCTTTAACTTTTATTTTATGCAGGATTTTAAGCGTTCCTTTTCTTCTCTGTCTCATTTACAGAACATTTCGCCAGGGGTGTGATAAACCACTTTCCTATTCCACTTTCCTTTTTCCTTGTCTGTTTAAGACATCTACAGGACACTCACGTAGAGTAGATAATCTAAGACCCCAGAATCTAAGTATCTCCCATCTCTTGCTATTTATAGCCGTATAATGTGGGGCAAACCACTTACCTGGTTCCCCACTAAACACCTGGGTCCTGTCTTAGTTTGGATTTCATTGCTATGAAAAGACACCATTACCAAGGCAACTCTTATAAAGGACAGCATTTAACTTGGGCTGACTTAGTTTCAGAGTTCAGACCATTATCATCCTGGCAGGAAGCATGGCAGCTTGCAGGCAGGCATGGTGCTGGAGGAGCTGAGAGTTCCATCTACATCTTGATGGTAGCCAGGAGAGGACTCTTTTCCACACTGGGTGGAGCTTGAGTGTAAGACCTCAAAGCCCACCCCACAGTGACACACTTCCTCCAACAAGGCCACACCTCCTAAAAGTGCCACTTCCCATAGGCCAAGCATACTCAAACCACCACAGGTCTAACAATGTTCTAAGAGCTATTGTGACTCTCCAATTCTACAACTTGACTGGACACCCCAAACCCACTTTGAAACCAACTACCTAAAATGGAAACCAGATGCCATGGCCTTAAGGGTTGAGGCCACACAGCTAACCTACCAAGATTCCAGCCCCTCCCTAGTCACTGACACTTTTGATTTGAATAAAATTTAGGGTTCTGATTCTCCAGCCTCCATAATTCTCTTCAACAGCAAAAAGAACAGGCTTATCCGCTTATCTTAAAGGCTACAATTCAGGAACACCCAAATGAAAAAACGATGTGTGCCCAGCGTTTTAAGACTTTCCTAGAAGTTTTCCCAACCCCGTGCTTGTGCTCAGGGGTCTTTTATGTTCCCTCGTGGAGGCATGGCTGATTAAATCATTCTGTCCCTCTACTCTCACTGAAGGCCCAGAGAGTAGTGATGAAAGTTAACACTTATGGTTCTCATGGTTCTGTCTTTTTACCCACCAGTCTACAACCTAATGCCATGTAGCCACCGCCTCCTTCCTTAGGAGTCACTTCACCAGAACAGAGAAGTCTACAACCTAATGCCATGTAGCCACCGCCTCCTTCCTTAGGAGTCACTTCACCAGAACAGAGAAGTCCGTCCTCACTGAGGGGTGTCTAAACAAAACACAAAAGGTGGAAATGGAAGCTTCACACAGAAGTTTCAAGGTTTAAGCAAGGCTGCCTCACCAACCACCCCATCCCCCACCCCAGCACCGTATACCTCCTAGTAGAGAAGCTCTAGGAACAAAACAATTCTCTAAGACAACGCCATTCCTTGTATCTCTGTGATCAGCTTTGAGATCATCACACTAGATGACTCAACCCTTTGGGAGCGGGAAAAACCCTTTCCCAAGATGGATCATTCATCCATTTCCCAACATGCATCACTCTGTATGTTACTAGAAGCCATTTGCCACACTGAGGAGAATCACACTGAATGAAAGCTATCAGGAGAGCCGGGCGGTGGTGGCGCATGCCTTTAATCCCAGCACTTGGGAGGCAGAGGCAGGCGGATTTCTGAGTTCGAGGCCAGCCTGGTCTACAGAGTGAGTTCCAGGACAGCCAGAGCTATACAGAGAAACTCTGTCTCGAAAAACAAAAAAACAAAAAAAACAAAAAAAAGAAAGCTGTCAGGAGACACAGTGTTTCCCAACAGTCTACAACAAGGTTAGGCTCAGAAGCATTTACAGTAGTGTGATAGAACTATTTTACATCTGTTAAACTCAGTAACTGTAAACATTAGGCTTATATGATAATGGCCTCTTATTCACATGGAATGTATCTTAGACCTTTAATAGATGTTTGAAATAATGGGTATAGAAATAGTTCCTATTAATAATCTTTATACTAAGTTGTTTCTTATAAATGGATTACTAAAATAAAGTTTACCCTTTTGACTGCTTTTTTTTTTTTTTTTTTTTTACTTTTTGAGTTATGTTTAAAAAAAATTCAGAACCACAATAAGCTCCTTCACAAAGCAAATAATATTGAAATAGTGAAATCAAGTATAAACCCAACAAAAATATATAAGTTATAGTCCAGTATCCCTCATGAATATACATACAAAAATTCTCAATGAAGTAGTTGCAAACTGAATACAAGAGATATAAAAAAATAATATTCCATGAATAACTGAACAACTGTTTTTTTTTAGAAGACCATACTCCATATACAGGCTGCATGTTTTGGGATAGCCCCCACTCCAGATGTTTGAGACCTACATGAAAACCAAGCTGCACATTTACAACATATGTGCAGGGAGGCCTAGGTCCAGCCCATGGAGGTAGATCTGTGTAGACTAGGTATGCTCCACGGTTGGTGATTCAGTCTCTGAGAGCTCCAAGGGTTCAGGTTCGTTTACTCTGTTGATCTTCCTGTGCAGTTCTTATCTCCTTAGGGCCCACAATCCTTCCACCTATTCTTCTTTAAGAGTCCTCAAGCTCCATCCACTGTTTGGCTCTGGATGTCTGTATCTGTCTGAGTCAGCTGCTGGTTAGAGCCTCTCAGAGGACAGCTTGCCCCTGTCTGTTCTCAGGCTGGAGGTTTAGATCCTGGGAGCTCTGGTTGAATCTTTTGATACTCGTTCTAAAAAGGACAAAAGCACCCTCACTTTGGTCTTCCTCCTTCTTCTTGAGTTTCATGAGGTTTCTGCGTTGCATCTTAGGTATTGTGTGTTTTGGGGCTAATATCCGCTTATCAGTGAGTGCATACCATGTGTGTTCCTTTGTGATTGGGTCATCTCACTCAGGATGATATTTTCTAGCTCCATCCATTTGACTAAGAATTTCATGAGCTCATTATTTTTAATGGCTGAGTAGTACTCCATTGTGTAAATGTACCACATTTTCTGTATCCATTCTTCTGTTGAAGGACATCTGGGTTCTTTCCAGCTTCTGGCTATTATGAATAAGGCCGCTATAAACATAGTGGAGCATGTGGCCCTGTTGCATGTTGAAATATCTTCTGGGTATATACCCAGGAGGGGTATAGCTGGGTCCTCAGGTAACACCATGTTCAATTTTCTGAGGTATCGCCAGACTGCTTTCCATAGTGGTTGCACCAGCTTGCAATCCCACCAACAATGGAGGAGTGTTCCTCTTTCTCCACATCCTCGCCAACATCTGCTGTCACCTGTGTTTTGGATCTTAGCCAATCTGACTGGTGTGAGGTGGAATCTCAGTGTTGTTTTCATTTGCATTTCCCTGATGACTAGGGATGTTGAGCACTTCTTTAGATGTTTCTCAATCATTCGAGTTTCCTCAGTTGAGAGTTCTTTGTTCAACTCTCTACCCCATTTTTTAATAGGGTTATTTGATGATCTGGAATCTGACTGCTTTTAATGTACTTTGTTGGCATGTCTATGGGGCAAGCATCATTCCTCCTCCACCCCTGGGGTGATAATTAAGTAAAATAAGGACTACCTGAACATAACGAGGGCAACAACAGTCAGTGTGGAAACCAAGAAGGCTGTCCAGTGACTAATGCGTGGGCAGCATATACACTGTGGACACGTTGGACAGAGGGTGATTCACAGCAAATGAACAGCATGTGCAGTGTGGACACGTTAAATGGAGCAGACTTCCAACAAGTGGGTAGTACATACAGTGTACACATACTAGATGGAGCTGACTTCTGGCAAGCAGGTCATATTATACAGGGTACACATGCTAGACGGGATGAATCTAAGTCCAAGAGGACCGAATGGGACTGTACAGGTTTCATTTTCCTACTCATGTCAGTACATACTTTAAACCTTGTAAAATTTTTATTTCTAGAATTTTCCATTTAATACTTCAGGGCATGGTTGACCGTAGGTGACTGAAACATTAGAAACTAGAACCAAAGATGGAGGTGGTAGTGTTCTGTATTTTTTTTCTTTTGTTTTGCTAGTAATCCTTTGTCACTGTACAAGATGAGTGATAGACATTGACTTTGCTTTCTTATTATCACTCTTTTGCGATAAATCTCACTGTGTATTCCAGGCTGACCTCAAATTCCATTTTCCTGCATCTTCTAGACTGTTGGGTAGGCCTGTCCCACCACCATATCCAGATGACTTAGTATCATAGGAAAAAAATTCTCCTAATCTGAGAAACCCTGGCCTGAAAGTTTAGAAAAATCAAAGGACAGCCTTGATTAAATCTAAAGCCAAATCTCTGAGTGCCCTACTTTTGTGTTCTCAAAACTATGGTGGGAACTGGGGATGTGGCTCAGTGGTTAAAGTGCCTGCCAGACAAGCAGGAGGATCCCCAGAACTCACATAAACACGAGGTGGGCATGGTGCCTACTGGAACAAGTCCCAAGAATGGAGTCCTGCGTACAAGGGGAATTCTGAGTGTTTATGAGAAAACTCCAAGAAAACAAGACAAGAGTCTGTGACCTCAGTTTCTTCAAAAGCATGGGATTGTTCTTGGAATTTGCTTTGGTGGTCCTCCCAGGTGTAGCAGACAAGAGTGGGATTACTTCAGCTGTTGTTTTTCACGTGCCTCTACAGAAAAAACATGTTCTTGCCATATGTGGCTTACCTTGTGATTGAACACCTTACTCATGTGACTCTTCTTAACACTTAGAGGACAAATTGACTGATGCTTTGAATAAATTGGCTATTGCATAACACTTTAGTCCCCTCCCCCACCCCATCCACCCCACCCCCCCATCCCACCCCACCACCCCATCCCACCCCACCCCACCCCAGTTATAGGTCCCGATCTCCATCAACCAGAGCAGAAACACTACACACCTTAATTTCAGCCTTGGAAGATGGAGAGAAGGGATCACAGCCTAGGCAAATCCACAATCTCTGTGTTTGATTGAGAGACCCTGCCTCAATTAACGAGGTGGAAGGACCATCAAAGATGAGTCATGACATCAATTTTGGGCCATTACATGAACGCACACCCACATATGTGTCCATCCATATACATGCAAGCACACATACACAGACACACAAACACACACACAAAATGAAAATTACTAACATTTAAAAACTTATCTGAGGGGGATATTTGTGTTCATTGGTGCACATGTACTACAGTTCAATGGTACACACTGCTACAGTGTGACGATGTTGCGATCGGAGGACAGTATCAGGAGCCTGATCTCTCTTGATATGTGGTTTCCAAGGGTGGAGCTCAGATCATCAGGCTGGGCACCAGGCATCTTTATCCACTGAACCATCTCACCAGCCACCATTTCTCTTCTCTTTAGGTAGGTTAGCCAAGAGTACCCTTTGTTGCTTACACCTAGTATAACTGATTTTTCTGTCATTTCACATCAAAATTATTCTATCTGGTTCAGGACATGAACTCAGTACCAAGCCAAAGTCAGGTACACGAGGGAATGAAGATGGAGGGATGCTCCCACAGTGGAAAGGACCACAGAATTCCAAGCACAGCATCAATCGCTACAGGAAGCTGAAGAAAAAAAAACAAAAAAACCCAAAAACATTCAAAGCCACATCATCAGAGAACAGCTTTTCACAGCCCTCAATTAAATGGCCACCTTGAAGGATTTCCTTCCTCTCCATGGCCAGCCCAGGCACACACAGTATTGTTTCACCATCTCCATGACTGCCAATCTGAGGTCAAATGAATTTATCTACAAGCAGATATGGCATGGAGGGGAGTGACTGCATTTTCCTACACTGTTCTCAAAGCTTTACATACTGGCACTTCCCAAAAGGAGAAGTAGACAAATGACAGCTTAGGGGTGGGAAGGAAACAAGTTCTTTCAAAACAACAGCTTGGATAAGGAGCAAGCTTTCTCCAAGGCACCTCCACTTAACAGTTCCCAAAGCTTCTGGCAACCTCTGGCTGCCGCTGTATTTGTGCTAGAACTTGGCAGATTTCTTTTCATACGAGATTCACAAGGTGAATCTGAGAAAAGAATGGGAAGGAAGAAAATCCGTCTTTAAAAACAAATCGCTTCAGAACCATCGTAGAACCGGGTGTTGTTACACAACCTGTGATCCCAGTGCTTGGGAGGCTGAGGCTAGCCTGGACTAGCCTGGACTATAAGTGAAACCCTGTCACTCCCTCTATAAAAAAGGAGGGAGACCATGAGGTCACTACCAAAAAACTTAAGGTGATGCTCAACAAAGCAATTAGCCTGTGCTCTTCAGAAGTGTCAAGGGGAAAGCACCAATATAGGTCTCATTCCATGACAGGAAACTAAGGGGACAACTAAAAATTATTATCAGCATAATAATAAGCATTATTAACTAATTATTAATTCAACAGTTGATCCTAGACAAGATCTTAGCCTAGAAAAACATCACTAATAATACAACGAACACCAATATTTCAATAAGGTTTACAGATGATAGTATTAAATCAAGGATAATTTTCTGATTTTAATTAATTAAATCATGTGATATAAGAATTAAGATTTAGGAAATCTGGGTTGAGAATACAGAATTCTTCGTATTGTTTCTGTTATTTCTGTGGAGGCTTGCAATTCTTGCAAAATGAAAAGTTAAAAGTTTTTGAAAGAGGAACAGGATAATACAGGACAGTTAAAAAGGAGACCCAAAGAGCTAATTCATGAACCTGTAACTAAGGGTGACGACAACCACTCACCATCGTCCCCATCGCTTCGGCAGGTCTGCAGAGACAGCCCATCAGAAGATGCAGCCAAAGCGAGGAAGCATGGCCTCACCCAGCTTCCTGTGTAGCTCTGTCTCAACAACTCCTGTCTATGTCCCTTGTCAGCTCTAGTCTCTGCAAGACATTAGCCATCTGGCCTTCTAGTTTACACAAGTCTCTTGGGACTGAAGTTAACAAGAACCTGTCCCCCAGAGTCCGATCATTATGTAGGCTAGCTGAGAAAAACACTGAATTTTCCAAGCTATCAAAGCCCAGAGCCAGATCCTGGCCTGTGGTAAAGAGGCTGTGTGCCCAATATACCCTATCATGGAGCATTCTACAAGACTGGAACATTTCAGTTTCTTGCAAACATAGCTGACTACTCTGACCAAACAAAGTGAAGCCTTGTAATAAGGCAATCTCCCTGGAAATCACGGAGGGCACTGAGGCAAACTGAGTCTTGCTGAATACAAATATGATGACAGAAGCCATAAGGGCTAAGAGCCAAAAGTAGAAGTTGGACAGGCGGCAAATGTTTGCTGGGGTTGGGGTTGGGGGTTCCTCAGTGTTGTAACCATGTTCCTGCAAACCTCTTAACCATCCATGTACTTGTACTGAGCCCTAGTAAACTTACTGAGTTAAAAAAAAAAATTCACATGTCCTAATTTCAATTCCATGACAAAATACCTTGACAAAAAAGCAACTTAGGGCCAGACTTAGCAGTACAGGCCTTTAGTCCCAGCACCTGAGAGGAAGAGGCAGGTGGATCTCTGAGTTGGAGGCCAGCCTGGTCTACATAGTCAGTTCCTGGACAGCCAGGACTATACAGAAAGACCCTGTCTCGGAGGACTGGAGCCATTACAAGGTCCCCTTCAATTATTGGAGGTCAGGTCTCTATCCCCGCCTTCACAAGATTAGAATCGCCAAGGCACTGCTATACTTAGGGAAGGGAGGAAATGTCAGGGGCAGCCCTGCTTATACACTGAAGGCCTAAAATCATCCATAGGCCTAAAATCATCCATAGGCCTAAAATCAGCAATAGGCCTAAAATCAGCAATAGGCCTGACAAAAATACATGCTAACACAAAGTCTTGGGTCTCTGTAGAAAAACAGAAGGGTATAAGCTATTGTAAACAGGCAGTTTCTGTGGAAACTTACCAGCCTGAGTAGTCATAGGTCTTATAAATAGGCAGCCTCGGTGGACAGTACCAACTTAGAAAATGACAAATGGATCATAGGCAGAGTCATAGTGACCTGTCTCCTGAACCTTCACCCAGCTGATACCCTGTTCTGAATGGTATCTGTACTCCCCCTGAACACCTATGCTCCGGTGTCATTCCCTTCCCCATATCCTGCCTTTTTGTGTTTATAACCCCTGTGTGAATAAGTAAATTATGATGTGATTTAAATAATTAAATAAATTTTTAAAAAAAGAAAGAAAGAAAGAAAGACCCTATCTCTATAACAAAGGCAACGTAGGGCACAAAGAGTACATACTTTAGCTCACAATTCCAGTTTACTGTCCATCTTTGCAGGGAAGTCAAGGCACTGGGAACTGTGAGGCAGCCAGTCACACCCACACTCAAAGAACTGCTCAACTCACTTTCTCTCTCATCCGATTCTGTATTCGCAGCCATTTTCACCCTAGGTCTTTCCAGATCAGCTAATATAAACAAGACAATTCCACACAGACATGCCTACAGGCCAATCCAATCTAGACCACCCTTCATTGGGACTCTCTTCCCAGGTGACTCTAGACTGTGTCAAGTTGACAGTTAAAACTAATGGACGTGACATCAGGGAAACGCAAATCAAAGCTACTTTGGGATTTTACTTTACAACCATCAGAATTGCTGAGGACAGCACCTACAGAGCTCACTGAAGACGAGTAAGTCCAGCTGGCCCCTACGTAGAGCCTTCACCTCAACATGCTAGCGTCTTTGGTACAGGAAGGTACTCCGCACACTACCAAAGGAGAAAGCTAAACACCAACCCAGCCACAAATCCGCTGATCTACAATGGTGTCCTACCTGCAAGGATATGCTAGGACAATGGTGACACTAAGCTTGGGAGGTAGCCAATATCTGATTTGACTTAATGCCCACTCCACAAGATGGAACCCATATCCGGCACGGCTTGAGTGACCAAGAACCTGAGACTAAATAACTTAAGGACCTAGAGTAAAACCAAATACCACTGTTCTTTTTTTTTTTTTTTTTTTTTTTTGGTTTCTTCGAGACAGGGTTTTTCTGTGTAGCCCTGGCTGTCCTGGAACTCACTCTGTAGACCAGGCTGGCCTCGAACTCAGAAATCCGCCTGCCTCTGCCTCCCAAGTGCTGGGATTAAAGGCGTGCGCCACCACCGCCCGGCACCACTGTTCTTTAAAAAAAAATAAATAAATAAAAAAGTAACAATAAAATGACTCCTGACAACGTTCTGCTATCCTCATAGACAAGGGTCTTGTTCAGCCATCGTCAGAGAGGCTTCTTCCTGCAGCAGATGGGAGCAATACAGAGCTCCACAGCCAGACATTATTCGCAAAGTGAGAAAACTTGGACTACTCACCCCTAAAAGGGATGTCACCATCAAATCCTTCCCCTGAGGAACTACGGAACCCTGAGGAAGAGGAGACAGAAAGAACGTAAGAGCCAGAAGGGATGGAGGACACCAAGAAAACAAGACCCTCTAAGTCAACAAGACTGACACATGTATGAACTCACGAAACTGAGGCAGCATGTGCAGGGACTGCAGAGGTCTGCACCAGATGGGGTCCTAGAGATGAAAGTAGAAGACACCATATCTCAATCCCTAACCCAAAAGAAATCTCCAACTGATAAACCCTTGCAAATGAAAATTTAATTTCCTCCAAGGGAGTCTTGCTGTCAAAACAAACTATTCTTACGCCGAGGCTGAATGCCCATACGTGCTCAGATATTTGAATGTTTGTTTCCCAGTTTGGGGAGGATTGGGTGTGGCGTTGAAACACATGAGCCTGTGGTGACCATTCTCTTTTGAACCATCGCACCAATGTGTTTGACACAGACATTTCCGAGATAGGATAACATTCAGTCTGTGGCATGAGTATGACTGACCCCCTGTGCAAGACTACCACGGAAAAGAGAAACAAGTGCAGCAGAAAGAGGATGGATGGATGGATGGATGGATGGATGGATGGATAGATAGATAGATAGATAGATAAATAGATAGATAGATAGATAGATAGATAGATAGATGATAAATAGATGATTGGTAGGTAGAGACAGATAAATAGATGGGTGATAGATGATAGATAGGTAGATAGGTAGGTAGGTAGATAGATAGATAGATAGATAGATAGATAGATAGATAGATAGATAGATTTAAATGTTCAGTTTGACCATAAAAAGAGCTCAATCAAGGATAACTTCACAGCCAAAACTCAACATAGAGGTGGAGAAGGAGGAAGAAGAGCAGCAGCAGCAGGATTAGGAGGAGGCAGCAACGCTAAAAGGAGAAATAGCAACCCCCCCCCCAACTAAGTGAATAGAGAGGTACCTGAGGGCAAGAGCCCACCCACCAAAAACCCAACACCAACATGTGGAATCACAAACTCATTTGAGAAAAGAAAGCTTAAGCTCAGAATGCAAAAGGAGCCTCCAGGCTGCTCCGATCATGAGCCCAAGGCCTGCATCTTTGGCTAGATACAAGACTCCCAGATAGGGTTAGGCACCAAGGAAGGCAGAGCTGCTGCTGAGGCACATCAAAAACACTTCCCCAGCTGTGCTGGGGATTTACCACCGCTTCTTCTTTCACCTGACAGAAGAGAAAGGCAGCCTGGCAAAAGATGCCAAGCTGTCATTTTCTCAATGATACTTTTTGACTATCAAGCGAGCTCATTTTAGGATACATATTGAAAAATCTTCAAATTGCAAGGTGTAACGCTTCTCAGATGACGGCGCTGCTCCTTTTCACAGAGAGAAATCTACACTCATCATAACATCTTCACTGAGTTCTGCTGCCTGAATTTACGGTCCCGCTTTCAAAATCGTGGTGATTACCACTCCAAGGACATTCTGTCCTTTGCTCAAATCATCAGACACTCTGCTAACTGTCACGAGCAACAATTTCAACTCTAGCTGAAACTTCATTTGCCAACTCGAGGAACTTAAAGTGCTTAAGTCTATAAACTAATAAAGCAAGACAAACTATCACTAGCCCACATAGTCCTTGCTCCTAGGGCTGTTTTTAAACTGGTAGTTAAAAGATTGGGTCTGATTTATATTTTAAAAGTAGAAGTTAGTTTGGAATGAGAGACTACGATACCCTAGTTGTTCCTAGTTTTTTGGGGGGTTTTTTTGGTTGGTTTGTTTGTTTTTTCTTTTTTTCAGAGTATGTTTAGCTGCCAAAAGTAGAATCCATCTGGGGCAAGGGGGAAAGGAAGGGATCAAATGCTGAACTGTCTCAGGGAATAACCAGACAAATTCCTACTGCTCAGGGAACAGACGGAAAAGTCCAAAGCTCTCTCCATTCCTTAGCCAAAAGGGAAAAAAGGCACTTTAAGAAAATAACCGGGCAGTAGTGGCGCACGCCTTTAATCCCAGCACTTGGAAGGCAGAGGCAGGTGGATTTCTGAGTCTGAGGCCAGCCTGGTCTACAGAGTGAGTTCCAGGACAGCCAGAGATACACAGAGAAACCCTGTCTTGAAAAACAAAAAAAAGAAAAGAAAATAGCCGGCCAGCGGTGGCGCAGCGGTGGCGCAGCGGCGGCCATCTCTCCCAAGTTCAAATCCCCGACTGTGCTTGACAATCAAACTGGAAAAACAAAACAAAAACAAAAAACAAAAGTAAGAAAATATCTCCAATGAAATGGCCACATCCAGTTGGCAGCTATCTAGAAAACCCAGTGGGACAGCAGAGATGGAGAGAGGCACACTTCTTATGCTCACGACCTTGGAATAGAATGGCACACGAAGCAAGCATGCCAGCGAGTGAGTGAGGGTCCTAATCTTTATAAAGTCATGCATGAATCTTCTGGGGAGGCAGTGGCTTCCCTCAAAACAGAGGATGTGTGAGCCAATCTCCGCCTAGCTACGCTGTCATGCTAGCCAGCACTACAGAGAAACACTCGCTACAAAGAAGCAATGACGATGATGTTCCAATAACTCACTGACTCCTGCCGAGCCTCATCTGAGCACAGGGTTCTTGTACCTGGGGGCCACAGATGGGAGCCAGTCTCCGAACTGTTACCAGCTGAAGCCAGTGGGCATTTAAAAGTGTCCGCAGCCATGAGACAGAAATGTCCCTCTAGTCCCTGCGCAGAAACTCTCGCTGACCTTGCAAGTGAGAGCCCAGGAGACAAATCATCACCTAGACATGCTCCAAAGAAACAAGTGACCACGGCGAGAGCCTCAGGCGAGTCTTCAATCGTGTTATAAGGGATTAAAAGTTAGTTTGTCAAGTGTAAACTAAAAGTATTAAAACTGGAAATCCTTTTTTTTTTTTTTTTTAGAGAAAAGATCCTCTAAACATAACCATGATTGTCTAAGATAATCTACTGAGACTGGCTCCTAAGGGGGTTTGAAATCTATACTTTCTAGCGCTTCCTTTTGGAGAAGATTTTTTAGAACATCCTGAGGTGAAACTGCTTTAAAATGTCATTTCATGTTGATTGCAACAGATGTCCTTTTCATTCTCCTCAGTTCCCTTTGTTCGTTCTCTACTGAGAACGCTATTAAACTGAAACCTCAAACAGCCTATGTGTATACTGCACTCAGCCCCGAGACGAGCTCCCAACTACTGGAGCCTCCAACAGTCAGGCTTTATGAGCAAGAAGTAAAACCAATTCACAAGAAGAATGTCATTGGTAGTGTGGTCTGTGTTCAAAGTACGCATAAAGACATTCCACAGGGGTAGTCCGTGTTCAATATAACATTTTATTTAGTTATAATGGAAATTTAAAAATTAGCAAGTGTAATAGTGAGTTTACGACTGCACACTTTTAATGAACATGAACAAATTCTATCTTTCTGCATTATAGTATGCTGCTTTTTTATGAAAGTTTTTAATGAACCATAATTTTATTTGTTGTTTCTGAAATTAACTTTAAGACTGGGATTGCATTTTGTGTACTTTTTGTTTGGTTTTTCTTATAAAAAAAAAAATACGTGTTCATGACAGATTGGAAGTCAGGAAGATCCACACGTATGTTCAGAAGCAGAGATATGCTCCTAGCACTAAATCTGGCTCCTTCCCTAGGGTCAGATGTACTCAGACCGAAGGTATGTATGTATGTCTCTTGGTTGCATAATTTAATTGTGTATCAGCACAGTACATTTTAGATAAAGACATAAAATGTTAGTTCAGGAAAATTAATGTTTCTATGGGAATAAAGTTGAACACTTGAACAATTTGGAATAACACAATAAAACTGAACCATGGAAATAACTGCCATTATATTCGGTGTGAGGCAGAAGGTGTGAGGCAGAACTAAAAAAGAAAGAAAGAAAGAGAAAGAAAGAAGAAAGAAAGAAAGAAAGAAAGAAAGAAATCAATCAATCAATCAATCAATCAATCAATCAAGGATTTTTCCATCAAGATACTGCACAAGTATCTTAGGGCTCTTTTTCTATTGTTCTAGGAGTTGAAGTAGGACTTTGTGTCCTGCGTTCAATGGGCGTCCTACCATTGACATACATCACCAGTCTTTTTTCCTTACATATTATTTTATATTGAGACAGGGTCTTTGAACTGGCTATGTAGCCCAGGCTAGCCTAGACCTCACCTTCCTCTGCTTTAGCTTCAGAAGGAACAGAGATTATTTACATTTACATGGTACTTTGAAAAACCCAAACTGAAAGTTAGCAGACTTTGCTTTCTCTTTGTTGTAGTTTATGCAAAAATCAATACAGAAACCTTCCTTATACCTGGGCCTTATCTCAGAAATCAGTAGAAGAGATATGAATGTAATATTTCATAAATCTATACTTATTGTTTGTGTAAGTGTTTGACTGCATGTATCAATGTACACCACATGCATAAGGCATCTGCAGAAGCCAGAAGAGGGCATCAGGCCGCCTGGAACTGGAGCTACAGATGGTCGTGGGTGCTCTTCGCCAAGAGCAGCAAGTGCTCTTAACAGCTGAGCCATCTCTCCAGCCCCGAATGAAACATTTTTTACATTTCTCCACTTTGAATAAGTGATCAGCTGCTTGTCCTGACAAGCCCAGACAAAAGAGCTCATATTGTAAATACAAAATTCTATATAGAATATTCAAGAGATTCTGGCTCCCTAGCTGGCATACTGAGACATAAATGGTTAGGTAATTAAGACAAAGGCAAAATACAATGTCCAGGGAACTCATAGCAATCAAGGAAGCATAAGGAGTCCAAAAAAGAGATCCTAACCAAATAAAGACAATTGTTTTCTTTGGGAAATTGCAAGCTGGTGTCTCCTTCTTAGTAACAGTCTGTTCACGGCCCTCTGCTATGGAGAATGTACGTGTTAGCAGTTAACAGCATTAAACAAACTAAAGTCAAGTCCTCAGGGGGTGAACTCAGCTACAACACAGAAAAACAGCATTTTCCAGGCAAAGCCCAAAGGTTCAAAAACAAAAGTGTGCTCGAAAAGGAATACACAAAAAGCCCTGAAGAGGTACCACAGAGCATCTCTTAGCACAGCTACTAAAAAGAGGTCGGTGGGACCCTGAGCCATAAACCAAACTGACCCAAAGCCATGGTTCAGCCTCGGTCTGAATTTACTTTTTTGTAGACTATCTATACTGGGTCATAGTTTAGGATTAAAATTTTAATTTAATCTAATGGGAAGTATGACAAGACACATTAACTCATGATGGCTCATTTCCTAAGACATTCTGAACTGACCAAAACTAAAAGTACAAAGGAAAACAAAGTAACCGTTTTCCCTGTCAATTATACTGCACCTATGCAAATAGAATGAAAAGAATACACACACACACACACACACACACACACACACACCTCTTCCCTTCTCTAATCACTGCCCCTCCCCACCCCACTCCCACCCACTCTCCGGCACACTTGAAGTAACTAGCTGCGAAGGTCTGAACAGATGGTACAGACGCTGGGCGGATGCTCTGGAGCCGCTATCTGTCCTGGCTCTGGCTCTGCCTGAGGAAAGATGGAAAGACAGAGAAATTAGAGAGGTCCAGGAGGAGAGAGGAGTCCCTCATCTGAGAGTCTGAGAAAAGCCTCTTGCCAGCTGAAAAGCAAGAATTCCAGCACAGCTAACATTCCCTGCTATCAGGGTACCATGGAGAGTTAACATCGCTCTCACAGAGAAGTATTTTACATTAAATGGAGATCTAGGCCTAAAGTCTGGATGTATAAGACCTAGTTTAGGGTCTCATTTCTTTCCTCTTGAGGATCTCAAAACTGCTTTCCATAAAGCTATCTACCTCCCTGATTCCCTGTGGACCAGACTTTTCTTTATCAGTTAGCACTTAACAGCATTGAATAAATTAAAGCAGGGTCTTCAGGGGGACGAACTCAGTTACAAACGGAGATAGCATCATCTTTCCAGGCAGAGCCCAAAGGTCAAAAATAATCCCGTCAGATGCCAACCTCAGAACCACCCATCGACAAGACAGTAACTGCAAATGCCACCAAAGTCATTTCTGTAACTACTATAAAAAAAAAAAAAAAAAAATGAGCTGTCACAGTCTTTGAGTCACAGGATGTTAAGAAGCCCACATCCAGGCTCCTGGGTCTGTGTGACTCTTAATCCTTATGCAGTATCTTTAATAAAATCTCCACCTTTGCTTCATAAATTGGTTAGTTCTGAAATTCTTTTCAGTGTCAGAGCCACTAGTCCTAGTTTGGCCTCAGTCGATTCCCTAAAACTTTCTAAGGGAGCTCCTTGGGCATCTTGGAGGTGTCACGAGGAAGCTGCGCCTCCTTTACCTGTGCCCCCAAAATGTTTACATGACAATCATTAGTACCAGGGCCTCATGGAAGGGACTCACCTCCTTTTGAAGCCACTAAATATGAAATCAAGAAGTCAGCGCAGGCACACACCACAGGGCCCAGCCACTAGACAAGACCCCTGCCCTAGATTAGACTCCCAGCTGATACTGAAGCTTTGCAGGCAGCTGGAGATGGCTGCAGGACAATCATGAGATCTAGCCTGTGAGCCAAACACCTCCTGACACCACTGAGGGTTATCCTAGTTACAAAAGTCAGGGAAACAGAGAGAGCCACGTAGCCCGTCAGTAACAAAAAGGACCTTCACTACAAAATCCTTATGTCTTAAAATGGCTTTTCCTGCTAGACATGGTAGACTCACCCTTAATCATAGCACTTGGGGGGTAGAGGGCAGGCAGATCTCTGTAAGTTTAAGGTGAGCTCCAGGCCAGTCAAGGCTACATAAGTGAGAGCCCACTAATTGCAATAATTAAAAAATTAATTAAAAGTAATCAATTAAAATTTATAATTGTTTTAATACTTGTATTAATACTTGTATTTGAAATAACGATTTAAAAAAGAAGAAAGAAGAAAGCGGCCAGGCAGTGGTGGCGCACGCCTTTAATCCCAGCACTTAGGAGGCAGAGGCAGGCGGATTTCTGAGTTTGAGGCCAGCCTGGTCTACAGAGTGAGTTCCAGGACAGCCAGGGCTACACAGAGAAACCCTGTCTCCAAAAACCTTTAAAAAGAGGAGGAGGAGGAGGAGGAGGAGGAGGAGGAGGAGGAGGAGGAGGAGGAGGAGGAGGAGGAGGAGGAGGAGGAGAAGAGAAGAAGAAGAAGAAGAAGAAGAAGAAGAAGAAGAAGAAGAAGAAGAAGAAGAAGAAGAAGAAGAGAGGAGGAAGAAGAAGAAAGCATGCTCAGACAAACGGATTTCCCACCCACCCCCGCCCCTGGACATCTTTGTCTTTGCTCTGAGAAGGTTAAACCCCTTGTGTTGGGAGAGAAAGTTGAAGGCTCAGTGAGGAACACCCACTAAATCTATGTGTGTGGTCCAGTCCCAGCCGCATACCATGGGAAGTTTCTGTTTCCTCATCTACAAAATAAGGGTAATGGGGTGTCAGTCACGTGGGATTCTGTGCATGCATGACACGGTGAGCACGCCTCGGGAACACAAAAGAGCTTACATAGAGAAGTCTTTGCTGAAACGGATGGTCCCTAATATTCTAAATAAAAACCATGTAAGTATTGAGACTCTCAAAGTCATAAAAATATCAACATTGAACAATTAAACACTAACAAGTTGAATGATCCCCCAAACACAAAATGTATAAATAGGAATTCTGATGTATTTCTTTATTTAGAATGTTTAGACTTGAAAGTGTTCAAATAGTAAAGTCCATACAAACATTCCAAAGTCTAAAAATCTCAAAACTCTGAAACACTTCAGCTCCATAGCATTTCAGATAAGGAACACTGAATGTATAAAACATTTAAAGTCTAAGGTCTTTTTTAATAACTATGAGAATAACTTCATTTACCTCTTTTCCCAGACTCTAATCTTCCATCCATCTATCCTGATAGATTAGTCTCCCTAGTGTGATTTGTGTTGAAGTCACTCCCTAGAAAACACATGGGGGTTTCCAGGAAAAACTTCAAAGCCCACAGCTGAGCTCTGTGTGTGCGTGCGCGCGCGCGCACACACACTGCAGTGAGCCTCCCGGCCTTGTTCCTCACAAGGTACTTAGGAAAGCTTACATTTCTACAACAGAGTGATTGCTAGATACTATCTTTCTTATCCACTAGAATGACAGCCCGGAGCTGTGGTTATATTTTACCTGACAGTATTACCACCTGTCATAGAGAGCAGCCCACTGCATGGGGGCTTTATCTGTCACATCTCACACAACACCTCAAGATGAGCTTCCCAATAAAGCCTGGGGGAAAGGCGGGGCAGACAAGAAAAAACCGACGCCCTGAAGTTAAGTTCACTGAGTCACCCAAAGTCATATTCTCAGGAAGTGGCAATAACCAAGTGTGTTAACTCCTAGTCTGGGGTTCCTTCCAGAACTTTCTGATGCCAAAGTTAAATCCAATACAATATTTAGGCCTCCACCTTGCTTTGTTACCATTTAGCCTCTATAACTTTCACTCTTCCTTCTACCCACCTACAACCCACCTACCCTCCAACCTCCCTTCCCAGTTTTCATTTATGAGACAAATATTGTAACTGTAACTGACAAGAAACCCTCCCCCTTCCTCTGGGGATGCAGCCGTCTGGGGGTTTCATGTATACCCACTTACTTATATACAAACTTAAAAGGAATACAGATTTATATACCATCAATTTATATACCATCATTAAGAAATACAACATCCATAGACACAAGTATCTCGAGACCTACTCTACCAAAACATTCTTCCATCCATCATGGCCATTAAATGGTTAACGGTCCTTCTTGAATGTGCCAGCTCAAAGCACACACAGTTAAAATAGAAACAGATCAAGGATCTTATGTCTTTGGATTCTAGCACAAAACCACAACTCCAAACACAACGGCGATAAACCTACAATAATCTTCATGAAATACAGTATCAATTAACTGTTGGTATAAGAAACACAACGCAGAATAACTGCCATATTAACATTCTCTAAAGACAAATCTCCAAAGACTTTAAACAAGCAAAAACCGAGTCCATGACTATTTAACATGACTAGGTTTATTTAAAATTTCCAAGTCAGGCATGGTGGTTTTTGTCTGTCTCCCAGTAGCTGGGAGGCTGAGGCAGGAGAACTTCCAAGATTTCAAGGGCAGCCTATGTTATGCATAGTAAATTCAGGCCAGCCTGAGCTACAGAAGAAAGCCCAGTCTCAAGAAAGAAAAACAAAACATTAAAATAAATTGTCCCATAGATAGATGGCAATATGGCACACACCTTTAGCCCCAGCCCTGGGAAGGCGGGGAAAAGGAAGATTTCTATGACTTTAAGATCAGTTTGATCTACATAGCAAGTTCCGGGTCAGTCAGAGCTGTGTAGTGAGACTTTTTTTTTTTTTAATATCGTAAGAGTCATATAACAGCACAGAAAAGAACTACAATGGGTTAAAACAGCTAGAGTCTATAAAAATGCAGAAGCAAGAGAAAGCTATCTTCATAATAGCAATCTTTGAAAGCCCAGGGAAGGCACACAACACAGTATTTCACAGTGTCAACTCACAGCACCATTTATTAGAAACAATTCCCACCCTGGGCCTCTTTCTTGCCCTCACCTACAATTTCCATACTGAATTTGAGAGACCAACCTCGGGTAAGACAAAGAGAGAGATGTACAAAATATCTCTCAGAAGGAAGAAAACTGAAGGAGCCATTGCTTTAGGAATAAGGAATTCCCATGGCTGCACAGCTGCCAATGGGGTCCCCACTTCACTATCTACTACAGGATCACAAATTTTACACACTGTGGCTACCGAGGGTCTAGGTAGTGCTGTGTGTCTCTGCTTCTGTCTCTAAGAAGGGAGTTCAATCAACCTACTCAAACCTTTTCTTCTATACAGTGAACAGACAGATCTGCTCCAGGCCTCATACTCCCCTGAGTATCCTTGAAAGAAGCCTCATGGGAATGCTCCCCATTGACCAAAAGCTCTTGGCACTTTCTGTCCCTTGGTGTTCTCCCTACTCTGAACCCAGAAGAGGAGAACCGACCACTGAAAACAAAAAAGGTCTCATCTGACATGTAATCAACTCAGATGATTTCTCAGTGAACAGGTATGCTCTTCAGTAGCCGCTCTCACCCAAAGCACAAAGGCACATTCTCCTGGCCATGCTTATTTTTCTTCCAAATCTAGTCACAGCTGTGTAGAAATAACATCTGTATCTTCCTGATATGACACTATATGGGTCTCCCAGCAATTCATTACACTAGTTCCATTTCTGTCGCTGTGATAAAACACCGTGATCCATAGCAACTTTGGTGAAAAGGGGCTTATTTCAGCTTACACATCACAGTCCATCAATGAGGGAAGTCAGGACAGGAACTTGAAGCAGGAACCATTGAGGAAAACTGCTTGCTGGCTCACTCACAGGACCACACTTAGCTAGCTTTTCTTATACAATCCATGACAGACCACAGGCCTAGGGATGGTGCCACCCGCAGTAGGCTGGGCCTTCCTACGTTGATTAACAACGAAAACAATGTCCCACAGACATGCCCACAGGCCAATCTTAATTAGACAATCCCTCAATTGAGAGTTCCTCCTCAGATAACTCTAGACTGTGCCATGTTGACATTAAAAGCAAACTTATTAGTTACTCATATGCAGCTCATGCAGGTGGAGAGAGCTTTCCAAATAACTGTCGATGGAGTCAAAAGTCTAACTGCGTGGGCCATATACAGCATCGCCTTTTGGGATCTTTGTTCTTACTTTAGAAAACTGTAATAACAAGAGCAGGTCAACGTGAGTAAGTCAATTCACTTTAACTCTTGGTTTTAAAATACATGAAGGAGGAAAAAGAAAAGTAGTGGAATCAGGAGTATAAATGACCCTGGAAGCTGAGTGTGTGGCTTCTGCATGTTCTTCTTTCATGAGCAAGTGAATACAGACACAGTTCCCTTTAGGCCATGTATTTCTTCCCATGATTAATCCTATGCAGTCTGAATGTTCTTTTACTCAGCCCTGAGGAGCCCAGTATACTAACCACTTAGGAGGAAAGCCACGGAAACCTGCTTGAGAGAGAGGCTAGCTTAACAGACTTTGGCCAAAAGTCCAAAAACACGGAACAGGGAACCTGGAAGATGATATACACAATCCATCCCGGGGTTCCCAAGGCTGCCCTACCCTAGCTCCTATCCCCAGTATTCGCTGCCCGGCCTCTCAGGCATGGATATGGGCTCATGCCCTTAGAAAGCAGAGTGGAGGTACTGATGAGAGTCGAGAGCTATCCAAATGTACAGCCTCCTCTCCGTGATCTCACTGCATCCACTTTCACTGCTATGTTCTAACAAGACCGACTGCCAGCGTCACCAATGACCTCCACATTTCCAAAGCCAGTAGCCTCTCTAAAGCTGCAGCTTTCTGGACAACTACCTTAAAACATTAGCTGTGTGGCGTCTAAGGCACTTCTTTCCATTGCCTTCCGACCTCACTGACTCCTCAGGTCCTCTCTCCCGGTCTCCTCTCATCTCCACCCACTTCTAGACGCAGGAGTGATGCTGTGCAGTTAGAATACTTGTTAGCTATGGGCACTCTCAACCTGCCTCAGGCTCTGGAAACTTCTATACACTCATGAGTCCCACACTGCATCCCTGGCTGAAACTGCCATTTCCACATGGCAGAATCCCTCCTCTACCCAACATCCACTCACAGTTTCTCCAAGAATGCCTAAGACACACAATTATGCTAGCCCCAAATGCTTTCTCCTTGAACCTTGCCATTATGGCCCACATGTCTGCTTATACACCAGTGTAATATGGGCATTGTCTCCATTGAACTTCCTTCTCCCCAGATGACAACAGTGTCAGATCCCAAGAACATGGCATTTCCCCAAATTCTGATTGTTCCAGAATTCCTTGAAGAGCACGGAAGATTCCCCTCTACCAAAGGAGTCATTTATTTCCCTTACCACTGGCAGAAGGGACAAATAGCTATCTGTGGTGCCTATTAGCATACCAAAGCACACGCTGGCCTCCACAGTTTCACAAGCATCTGTGAACATTTCAGAATCCATGTTCTCCTCAGCTCCATTCACCCTCTATCTCCTACCCTAGAGTTCTCCAGCTCATGCCCGTCTACCCCAAGCTACTCAGTCCTCCTTTTCAGCTTCTCAGCTCTTCACTCTTGGTCCTCTCTTTGGCTCTCTGGGTCCACTCTCTGTCTTTCTCTCTCTCTCTCTCTCTCTCTCTCTCTCTCTCTCTCTCTCTTCTCTCTCTCTCTCTCTTTCTCTCTCTCCCCCACTCCATCCCAGACCCCTGCCTCTCTCTCACTACTCTGCTCCTGCTTCTGCCCTGGCCAGGCCCAGTCTGCGGGCCATGTCCAGTCTACATCGTTCTCTCTCTCTCTACTCTGGACTCTTCCTGATGCCTCTGGCTGTTCTCTCCCTCGTATCTACAATAAAACCTTCTCCTTAACCATACCATGGAGCGGTCATATCAGTTTATTTACCTTGCTTGTGTCAAACTGACAAAAACTAAGCGGTACACTCTCTGAGTGGCCACTCCGTTCTTCCGGCTGCCTGTGCATTCAGTCACCGGCTACACATCTAATTTAAAAGGGAACCTCACCGGCACCTGGTACCTACAACCTACTCACCCACCACTTCCACCCCCAGCACATGAGCCCATCACCGTCACACCTCTCATGGCTTGGTCCAGTGGCACTACATTCACCCTGCTCTCCACAAAGCAGTGATCTTTTGTCTAAGTCACAGATGAGGATTCAGCCCAGCAGCACAGCCCTGGGCTGACATCTGCAAAGCCCTGTCTAACATCAACCTCCACCCCAACAAATAAAAAAGAAATATCACAAGCCAATTCTCAATTATTAGCTTGACAAATTTTCAGTTATTGTTACTATATTCTCTCAATAAATATTAAAAAGTCCAAATAAACTAAAGATATGTTGACCAAATTGTAACGTTGTTGGGAGCAGGGACCATTCCATTCTAACTTCAAAGTCAGAATCTGATAAGGAGACAAGAAATCATGGGGGGCGGGGGGTACAGGGCGGCAGATACTGGAAGAAAGAGCAGAGCAGGAGAAAGGACTTATCTAGCTCAGTAGAAAAGCAGACCTGGCTATAACAAATGTACCCTATATAGTCTTCACGAGTTCCCGGGAAAGGAATGCATACGATCAGAGTGCCAGGTATGTGAGGTGTTCAACATGCTCTTAGCTATTGGCTTAGGAGAACAAGGAATAATGTGGCGAAGTTCCTAAAAATTACTCAGTTTCTTTTTCTTCCTGTTCCTTTTCCTTTCCTCCACTTCTCTCTTATTTTGTTGGGCTGTTCATCTTTTTTTTTGGGGGGGGGGGTTGTTTTTTCTTGAAACAGGATCTCCCTATGTAGCCCAAACTGGCCTGAAGTTTGCTATTGAGTCTAGGCTGGACCCTCATCCTGCCTCAGCAACCCAAGCGTTGCACCACCACGCCCTACTCCCTCACATTCTTGATAATCCTCTCGATTACTTCCCCACAGTGTTTTGGATTAAATCCTTGGATTCCTCCATGAAAGGAGTAGTATGAAGGTAACATTTAAGGCAGGAAAGATAACAATAATAATTACAATTCAGTGCTACACAGCCTCTTATATGTTAATCTTTGATACATCTTCAAGAGAAAATTGATGTACATTTAATCATTACAAATTACATTGTTTTCTTTTTACTGACTATGCATATAACTCACCTAAACATTTTTTTCATTGTTGGGGGAGGGGAAATAGGCTGTTTCAGACAGTGTCTTACTAGGTAGCCCCTAACTGGCCTTGAATTTGTGGTATTTTTCCTGCCTCGGCCTCCTGAGTGCTAGCATTACAGGCATGTACCGTTTAATTGTGTCTGGCTTACAGATTCAGAGGTTCAGTCCATTATCATCAAGGCAAGAGCATGGCAGTGTCCAGGCAGGCATGGTGCAGGAGGAGCTAAGAGTTCTACATCTTCATCTGAGGCTGTTAGAAGACTGGCTTCCAGTGGTTAGGAGGAGGGTCTCATTGCCTACCCCACAGCGACACACCTTCTCTAATAGCGCCACTCCCTGGGCCAAGCATATCCAAACCATCACACCTGGCACGCCTTTTCTCCAAGAAGTGCCTCCTGCTTCACTCCAACACTTTACCTGCACTCAGTTCTGGCAAATGGTTTAAAATGTTCTTTCCATGCCCTGTAAATGGTTACCCATGTAGACCCAAAGAAAGCAGACTGTGAGGTAGCCACATCTCTCACAGCAACTCAGTCAGGGCTGGAGGAGGGGCGCATAGCTTGTGTACAGTTTGGTTTTCTCTTTTTTGCAGATCTTTGCATGAAACCATGATGAGACACCAACAGCAAAACCGCCCCCTAGACTGGAATTACTACTGTTCTAGTGGCCTGTGACCACTTGTAACTCTCTAAGACAAACAGATTTAGCACAGGGGCTGCGTATTTACAGCACAGCAAAGTCCTATTATAGATGGCACCAAAATATTTTACAACCATAAACATGAGCAACCGTCTTCTGAGGCAGGCCTATCTAATTTCATCAGCTTTCTGAAATTACATCTTTCACTAAATCAGCCTCAGGGCACAAATGCAGTAAGATAGCATTAATTAAAATGCATAAAACCATCCAGGAGCAGCAAGGCATGTAGACTACCTTTTTTTTTTTAAGGGCAGATATTGAACTAAAAATAGTAATTGTTATTTGGCCAGCTTAAAAAGCTAGGTCTTACCCAGCGCCTGAAGCTATGATTCTGCCAGACTTTCTCCAAAGTAGGGTAACAATTAGTATGTTATTCACTTGTCTGGTATGCGGCAGGTTTGCAGGTTGTGTGCACATGCTCACTTTAAGGCAACCTCAGACTCCGTTTGCCATTAAGCAGAATCTAAGACATATCAAAGCATGCTGTTACCACTAGGCAACAACTACACCCTTCTCAGAAGATTCCATACCATCCCAGAGAAGCCCACCAATATCAATGCTGAACTTCAAATCTCTATGTCATTTTAAAATAAATTCCTGCAGACCACGCACAGGCTACCGTGATTACAACTCTCACTAATAACTGCTGCTGTCTCCCCACTGACCGATCTCAGTAGGTCTTCATAGAATCCTATCAGGTAAGGATTAACTAAGAAATTTGTTCAAGGGAATACAAGGTAATACAATGATGGATGGGGGACTAGAACCCAGACCTCCTGAACTCCAGATCCCCAGGCACTTGGTGGCGCTGTGTGTCTTAAGAGAATCATTACAAATCTAATCAGATACTCAATATCAGAGAAACAAAGAACTCTGTTTCGACACTAAGATAAAGATTCTCTGCACACATAGTGGCATTATCATAGTGTCACAATGATATTTTGAATTTTACCTTTCCTTTCAGGTTATTTCAAGTATTTGCATTCAAATAACCACAGAAAAGAAATGAAATCAGGTCAAAGATGAGTGTCAACTAGAAACCTGGCTGCTGAAGTGGAGATGTAATGAAACAAAACAGTATCACAGGTAACAGAAGGTGGCTCTTCACCTCCACGATATTAGAATGTGACACCAGTCAAATTGGTGGGATTTCAAGTGGCTGCTTCACATCATCATTTTATGCTCTCTAATGTATTATTACGTTTTAACTAAAACCAGTGCCATTCTTATAACATGGACAGCAAGAGCCTTTTGAGAAAAACAACTATAACAACACACAGTTATACCACCAGGCTTCTATTACCTAAAACCCTGCTGATGTGAGTTCAGCTCGTGCCCAATGGAAGCCAAAGGCACGTAAGCGGCAACTTTATTCAATGACCCCGTGCCATGTTTCCTTGAACAAGTTATTCAGCTCCTCAGGCTGCAATACGGTAATATTTAACATGGCCATCGCATGAATCACTTTTCTATTGCTGTGATAAAGTACAATGGCCAAAGAAACTTATAGAAAAAAAAGCTTTGATGTGGGACGTACAGTTCCAAAGGGTTAAAAATTCATCGCCATCATGGCAGAAACGTGACACTGGAGCGGAAGCCAAGAGCTCACATCCTGATCCGTACACAGGAAGCAGAAAGCACACTGGGAACGGTACAAATCTTTGAAACCACAAAACCCACCCCGAATGACACGCCTTCTTCAGTAAGGCCACACCTCCTGATCCTTCCCAAATAGTTCCAGCAACTGAGGGCCCGGTATTCAAACATACGAGCCTGTGGGGGCCCTTCTCAATCATTATGAGAAATACATTGACTTATATACATGCACACACACCATACACTGCATGATGACATCCAAGAGTTATTAGTAACAATCACAATTTTAAAATCCAAACTCATGTTCTCATTCATTTTTGCGACACTATGTTTTGTCTGTTTGCATAATGGCTTCTTTTGTAATCTGAACTATACCATGGAACAAATGACACGTGCATTTGTACACATGTAGATATGTATACGTGTGCACAGAGTACACACACTCCCAACATCATCACTAAGGCAATAAAAAAACATTACTTTTTGATTCTTTCCAACATATATTTAAACAAAAACATTTGGACTATACATTAAAGATAGTTATAAAGCCGGGCAGTGGCACACGCCTTTAATCCCAGCACTTGGGAGGCAGAGGCAGGCGGATTTCTGAGTTCAAGGCCAGCCTGGTCTACAGAGTGAGTTCCAGGACAGCCAGGGCTACAAAGAGAAACCCTGTCTCAAAAGACAAAAAAAAAAAAAAAAAAAAAAAAAAAAAAAAAAAAAGATAGTTATAAGTTAGAGTCCCATCTAATTCACATTGAGTGCCTATAAATTGTGACTGTTGCCTCTAGTATTATACCTCTACATTTGGGGACATTTGGAAGCTAGCTTAGAGAAAAGAAAATCAGGAAGAAAGACACCACTACAGTCATCTGCATGCAGCTCTTGCCATCACCAAGTTAAGGGAAAACAGAAACTTCTGTGTGAAAAGAAAGGAAGGAAGGAAGGAGGGGGAGGGAGGGAGGGAGGGAGGGAGGGAGGGAGGGAGGGAGGGAGGGAGGGAAGGAAGGAAGGAAGGAAGGAAGGAAGGAAGGAAGGAAGAAAGGAAGGAAGAAGGAGACTCTACAGCAGTGGTCCTCAACCTCCCTAATGCCGCGACCCTTTAATACAGTTCCTCATGCTGTAGTGACCCCCAACCATAAAATTATTTTCATTGCTACTTCATAACTGTGACTTTGCTACTGTTATGATTTGTAATATAAATATCTGTGTTTTCCAATGGCCACAGGTGACCCCTGTGAAAGGGTCACTCGACCTCCAGAGGTTGAGAATCACTACTGTAGAGTCATTTCAAAGACTGGCTATTGCTGTCCAAACCTATCTGAAGCAGGTGCAGTCAACGGCTCTTAAAGAGCAGAGGGCCTCCAGTGTTGGTCCCTGCTTGGTTGTCTGTGTCACTCCCCACGAAATGTTTGTGATCTAACACCTACCCTCAACCCCACCCCCAACACAATGGTAATGGGAGATAAAGATGCTAGGAGATGACTAAATTCTAAGAATGGAGCCCCGTGGAGAGAATCAGTGTCCTTGTACAAACACTTCTGGAGCATTCCTGTCCTGCTCATATGAGAATATCATAAGACAGTCACCGATGAGTCAAAGACAGTCACATATGAGCCATAAAGCAGGATTCTAATCTGCCAGTGTTCTGATCCTCGATGTCTCAGCCTACAGAGCCGTGAGAAATAAGTCACCTGTCTGGCATTTTGGATACAACAGCATGAACAGGCTAAGAGAGATTTGGTAAGGATGATGGAGCTTACACTGCAGAGGAGACAGGCAGTCCAACAATGTACACAGCTGGTAGGGGTGTAAACTGGGACAGACTACCTTGGATGACTTTATTAAAGCAAACAACCCATGTCTTCCAACTCAGCAGTCCTACTGCTAAGAATACATCTAGCAGACACGCGTGTTAGACTCTCAAAGTAAATTACTCCCAACAGCCAAAACTAGGAAACTAAATGTCAACCTTAATGTGGGTAAGTTTGAAATATAATCATATAATGGAGTCTTACAAACAACAGAAAGGAAGAAACTATTAACTCCACAGCTAAGTCACATATGAACCATAAAGCAGGATTGGATGACTAAACAGAAGATACAAAGAATATGTGTGGTGTGATTCTACTTAGATGAAGTTTGAAAGGGGAAAAGATGATTCTTAATGATCAAGATGATGGAGTGTACGCTCTGGGATGCACAAGTGGGAGGCCCCATCACCATCACCTGGGTAACAGCCACATGGGTGCACACATAAGGGAAGAAAGCATCAAGCTATTCATTTAAGGTTTGTGTGCTTTATGTTACTTTTACAAGTACAAGAGAGTCAGATATGGTGACCCACAATCATCCCAGCACTCAAGGATGCTTAAGTGATCATGGTAAATCAGAGGCCAAGCCAGTCTACAAAGAAAGACCATGGCTCAAAACAACAAAGCCACATGGGGGATTTCTACCGCTGTGATAAAACATCATGACCAAAAGCAACTTGGGGAAGATATGGGTTATTTCATCTTACAACTCTCAGGTCATACACATCACACGGGGAAGTCAGGACAGGATACTCAAGGCAGGAACCTGGAGGCAGGAACTGAAGCAGAAGCCATTAAGAAATGCTGTTTACTGGTTTGATCCTCTTGACTTGTTCAGCCAGCTTTCTTAATGCCCACAGGACTAGGTGCGAGACCACCACCACCAGTTGGCATGTGTGGCTCCACCCACAAGGGGCTGGGCCCTTCCAAACCAATCACTAATCAAGTTTATGCCCCACAGGCTTGCCTACAGGTCAGTCTTACAGGGTATTTTCTCAATTGTAGTTCCTTCATCTTAGCTATGTCTACATTTGTGTCAAGTTGACAGAAAAAAAAATCTTCACAGTGATACATATAACCTGTGGAAGGCTGAAACAAGCCTATTCTCATGAGTTTGGGGCCAGTCTATGTCATATAGCATAAGACCCAGTCTTTAAAAAAACAAGAAAAAGGAAAAAAGGAAGTACTAAAGGCTGAGTTAGCTTAGAAGTAGAGTGCTTGCTCACAAGGCCTAAGGCTGGATCCTCGGCACGGACTCCCCTACGAAAAGAGGGATAAATAACATTCCCCTTTCCTTGTAGCAATATACTAACAGAAATGCCTCTCCCAAAGCAATTCTCTGACCACTGCTACCTGACTTTAACACAATCTCACTTTACTTCAGAAATATCACACACACACACACACAGAGAGAGAGAGAGAGAGAGAGAGAGAGAGGAGAGAGAGAGAGAGAGAATGAGAACACCAATCTAGACAAGCCCAGTGTTGCATGCAGGCTTGCACTATCAACCACTCAGAAAGATGAGGCAGGAGGATCACAAGTTCAATGACTGCTGAGCTACTGAGGGGATATGAGGCCAGCAGGCTGGGGAACTTAACAAAACCATCTCAAAATAAGTATAAAATGAGATGAGCTGTAGCTTGGTGATTGAACACCTGTTATCATACTTGAGGCCCCAAGTTAAATCCTTGATACAACCAGAAAGAAAAAGGAAGAGCGGAGAGAGGAGTTAGACTGGAACAACCTCAGGCCTCAGAGTGTGGGCTGGCTTCCTTGACCCTCCCTCCTGCTCCCCTCACAGGCCCTCCCTTCTGTAAACGGCAGAGCAGTGGAGCCCATATAATGCAGCACCTTCTCTGGATCCGTTATCTGTCCCTAGAGAGTGTTCATCAGGGACCCAGTGGAGTCATGTCACACCTACGAGGTCACAGGCATTGGGCAAAGCCGCAGCCTTGCCTAGCTCAGGACTCGGGATGCTCAGGCTGACGAGATTTGCCACTCAGACCAGACTAGACAACCAGGGACAAGAGACTAGAAAACCAGCTTACAACGGTGCTTTCCTCCCTTGTCCACTTTCATCAGCAAACACTTTCTGCCCCTTTATCAGGATGGATAAAGGGAAAGAGAGAAAGGGGAAAGAAAAGGGGACAGACACAAAACTAGAGATGAAACAGCAGCATCTAATATGGTCGATTAATTCTGACAAGGATGCCAAGAGGACAGGATAGGGAAAATGAGTCAGAAGCAATGCTGGGATTTCTTCAGGCCAGAAAATGACTCTGGATCCTCATCTGAGAGCAGACAGAAAAATTAATTCAAAATAGATAAGAGATCTAAATTTCAAGCCTGAAGCCAGAAAAGTCCTAGAAGAAACCACAGAGAAATGTCTAGACATCATCACTGGTGACATTTTTGTGTCTCTCGCATCAAAAGCTCACGCTACAAAAGCCAAAATAAATACCTGGCGTGTCACACTAAATATCTTCTGCACTGCAAATGGAACAGAACAAAACAGCAACTTGCTGAATGAGGAAAATCATCACAATCCAATTATCTGATAAGGTGTTAATATCCAAAATTCATAAAAAACCCAATTCAAGAGAAACAAATAATTCTACTAACAAATAGGCAAGCAATCCAAACAGACAGCTCTCCAAAGACAGAAGATGCCCAGCAGGTGCATGGAGAGATGCTTCACTCCGATTCTTGCAGAAATGCATACATGCATCGCATTTCCCTGGGCGGGCTGTTCTCACCAAGCCAGAAGATTACAAATATCCATGAGTGTGTGGGGGAGGGGAACGCCTGTACTGCTGTGAGTGTGGATTGTTGCAATTTTCATGAAAAAAAAAAAAAAAAAAAAAAAACCACCCTGGAAGTTCCTAGAAAAATGTTACATAGTGGTTGAACATTCCTCCTTCTGATATCTGTATGTTTATAGCATAAGCGGAAAATTCCATGTCAAGCTTCATGTGACAGAAAGTGCACTAATAATGCATATAAGAAAGGTATTTGGATATAGGCCTATCTTCAAAGTGTCTCTCAGTATATCTGCACATATGCGCATATTCTAAAATCACAAATGGTTTTGATCCCAAGAATTTCAGTATGGGGCACTTGAACCATATAATCTCCAAATCAAAGTTGGGCTTCATGGTATACATCTGTAAAGCTATCTATCATGTGTACAGCAGAGGCAGGACCACTGCAAGTTTGAGGCTCGTTTGGTTTATACAGAGAGTTCTAAGCCAGCCAGGGTTAGATAGTGAGATCCTGACTTAAAAATAAAAAAAAAAGAGAGAGAGAAGGTAAGAGGGGGTAGGGGAGGAGGAGGGAGGAAGGGGTAGAGAACCTTTAAAATGATCCACAAAGAAATAAAATTCTCATTTCATAAAGACATCTGCATTCCAGTATTCATCACACCATCATTATCAATAACCAAATAATGGAAATAATCTAGGCCTACTGACAAAGAAAGTGCATATAAATTCAGTCTAGTATTCAGCCTTTAAAAATGAGATGCTACCATTTGCCACAATGCAGGTAAAACCTGAAGGAAATGATACTAAATGAAGTAAGTCAGACACAAAGACAATTATTACACGATAGCATTATACATCGGTGTGTGTGTGTGTTATATATGTGTGTGGTGTGTGTGTGTGTGGTGTATTATATCATATACACGATAGCATGTATACACAGATACAAAATAAGGAGCAAGAAGAAGAAATGAGGGCATGTCGGTCAGGGGTTGGTTACAAAGGAGCAGCTCTATAGACCCAACAAGTCTAGAGATGCAATGCATGGAAGACACTATAGTACTGTCCTTGGGATTCCTGCCGAGAGATTTTTTTTTTAAGCTGCTTTTGGCACAAAACCAAAATTCAAAACTGGGTAACTCTGTGATATGATGGAATTAACCTGCTTCACTATAGCAACCACTTCACTATTTATGTCTCCCATAACATCATCTTGCATACCTTAAATATAAGTCACTTAATTTTTTTTTTTTTATTTTTTTGTGATAGTCTTCGACAAGTCGGGTTACTGGTCAAGTGGAGTGGTCAGCCAAGGAGTCTTAGATAGACGGATAAATGTCCTGACTCAATCACCACACCCTACCCATACCCAAGCACGTCTGATCCCCAAAACCACAGGAGCAATGAGACTACAGGTATCACGCTACCCTGCATCCTTGCCCAGCTCTGGATGGCAGATGCTCAGAGTGACGGGTATGCCGTCACCAGACCAGATGACCAGGGGTAAGGAGGCTGGGAGCCTGGCATCTCCCTCCACAAGGCCCTAAGAGAGCATCCTGCACTGAGCCTCTGCAGAGCTGGGCATCAGAAATGACAAACCAGATGAAGTCAGTTCCCCGCTTATTTTTAATTCCTTCATTGTATCATCTGCAATCAAGGACCTGTTTGCAGAACCTGAGCTGAGTATATCTAGTCAAAAGATATTTCATGGGCTGAACAGCCGGCACACATCTTTAATCCTAATACTCAGGAGGCAGAAGCAGGGGGATCTCTGTGAGTTGTAGCCAATTTGGTTTGCAAAGTAAGTTCTAGGTCAACCAAGGCTATATAGTGAGACTCTCATAAATAAATGAATGAAGAAGTAAGTGGATGGATGGATGGATGGATGGATGGATGGATGGATGGATGGGCGGACAGACAAATGGATAAATGGTAACACACAAGACCACACCACCTGATTCAGGGATGGGCCCGTGAGATGTTACTTTCTCCTAAGGCTGCAGAAATTGCTGAAGATGAGACATGATTAACCCTTGCTTTTCCAAAAGATCACCAAACTCCAGAGGTGGGCTTGGCAGTGACCCTGTTCTCAGTGAATCCTGACTTGTAAGAGACTGGATTTGAAATTCTAAAAAGCAGAAATAGTCATTATGATTAAAATGTGGAAGGCCTGCTATCGCTTCTCGCCTGTCTGAGCTCTTGGAATCCAGCTGGTGGCATGGCTGCCTTGAGGTTTTCCAACGTGGGGCCTACCTGGTAGACACAGATCACTGCGGGAAAGCCATTAAGGGTGATGTGACCCAGCTCCAATTCTGGTCCCACCACAATTTCCCACAGCCACCAGCACTATGCGCCCCACTGTGACTGACTGGACTATGAACCAAAGCAAACTTCTCCCGGAAGCTGCTTCAGTCAGGTAATGCTGGGTGACTGCTAAGCTTTCCGTCCCACTGTTTTATAAAGCTCAATGGTGTACCTTATAGATTCCTATCTAAACACCGCCATGTGTGTATTTAAATCATCATTCTTCATGGGAAAAGATGACAAAGATCCCAAAAAGAACAAGTGGAATTGGCCTATAGTCCACGACAGACTTTTATAGGCATTTTCTTTTTATACTCATTCATTTATTATGGGGAGTGTATATGTGCCACAGTACTCATGTGTGGTCAGAGGACAGACAACCTGTAGATGTTGACAGAGGTCTAGGCTCCTCAGCAAGTGCCTTTATGGGCTGAGGCATCCGGCCAGCCGGCCCCTTAGGCATTTTCTATGTCATCCTCTTGAAGCCTTTCAGTCACCAAAGAGGGCTCCAGTCTGTAGGTGAAGCAAACTGGGGCATGGGACGATGGGTGACAATTCTGGGATCACTGTAAGTGATAGAGCCAGGCTTTGAAGCCAGCCTGCAGGGCAATACAGCCTCGGTTCTTCCCTTAAGCCACCCTCCCTCCACTGGGATCCCTGCGACTACCACATGGAAACCTGCACTCCCCGGGCCTGCTTTCATCAGCGAGCTTGACACGCTCCTAGTGGAGGCTGCAGTCGTCTGTATCACTGCTTCTGCAGGTCTCCTAGGGCCCAGCTGGATACGGAGCCACTGTCACCACTGGAAGAACAGGCTGTGGGCAGGGTGGATGAGTTTGAACAGGGAGAAGGAAATCAGAGCAAACCCATGCACACATGCGAGATTAGGTAAAGCTGCCTTTGTGATCTGAACAAGGACCAAAAACACCCACAAAACACCAGTGGGAACAGAACAAGGTGTAAGTGATCAGGCCCTGCCAGGTCCCACAAACCTACCTTTTAGAGACTCTTGGGTTGGACTCTTGCATCACACCTTCCTTGAATGGTCTTCACACTCCAAACTCTAGAGCCCCGGCCCTTAGAGTCACAGGTCCAACTGCCTCACCCAAATCTCCACCAAGATCCCCCCCCCCGCATCCGCCTCCCACGCCTGTTCCACTCCATCTGCATTCAGAGTAGCTACCCTCTGCCAGTCACTAGGCTAAAACCCGGACTCCTCCTTCACTCTGACTACCACATTCCACAGCCAACTCACGAGAAACCCGTGGACTCCACGGGAAACCTCAACCTGCAGCCCTCTCTCACCCCGTCCACTGCCACAGCCCTTATTCCAAGTCTGCAGCATCTGTGACACCAGAGCATCACAGGGTGTCTGCTGCTCCAAGCTTGCTTGTCAAGCCTGTTCTCTTCTCCCCGCAGGTTCCAGACCACCCTTGTGAAGTGCAGGATGGTTACCCTTGCTGGACCCTCAGTGGCCTCCCATCTTCCCTGGTATCAAAGTCAAGGCTCTCCCCATGGCCTTAACAGTCTTCACCAGCTTCACCCCTCCTTTCTGACTCAGCTTCCTTTCCGTCTCAGCTTCATCTCTTCAGCCCTTTGCCACCGGGACTGAATCCCCGCGCCAGGGTGTTCCCCCTCACCTCCTGCAAACGTTTACTGAAGCACCATCTTCAGCTAACCAAATGTGGTATATACATTCGAGTGGAAGGCATTATGAATGCAAGGCCAGCCTGGGCTACAAAAGGAGACCCTCTCTTAAAATAAAATAATAAAATATCCCCTGTTCCTAGCTCACCTCTCAGACCATGTCCAATTGGTCCAGTGGGTCAGCACTGCATGCGCATGCGCCCTGGCCTATCAGCGATCCACCTTGGCTGGCTACATCCCCAGACTTTAACCACGGAGGCCACGTTGCACAAAGCATCTGCTAGACGCCCGGCACCTAGATAGCCGGCTGAACAAATGGACCATGTCTGCCCAGCTGCTTCCTATTTCCAACATCATAAGCTAATTTAAGAAAAACCTATTGCAGCCAGGCACGGTGGCACACACCTCCGATCCCAGCACTTGGGAGGCGAAGGCAGGAAGATCAAGGGTACCAGACGCTCCCCCCGTGACCATGACAACCCTACAGGTTTTGGCGAGCTCACGGCTATGCCTGACTCATAGTCAGCCTGTCTACTTAAACTTTGTCTCAAAAAAAAAAAAAAAAAAAAAATCTAAGGCAAGCCTGTGATTGTGTTGTTTCTGCTTTGTGGTTTTCTGAGGTCATTTTAATTCCGCTCCTCCCTTAGAGCTTCCCTGCTCTTCAGTCCTTCACCTGGACTAACTACCTGGCCCCGGGGCTATCCTTCCCCCCCACCCCACCCCCACCCAAGCTCTGTGCCCCATTGCTGCCGTAGCTACCCCTGACTTTGAAAAATTCTCAACTGTGTTTTATGTTGTGGGGGAGGGATCTCAAGTCTGAAAAGACCTAGAGGCTGCCCCGACTGCTAACAATTATTTGCTCCAAATGTAATTCCCAGTGGTGTTAACATTCGATTTCTTTTATGTCTGAGTCTTGTCATAGGAACGCATTTTTCCTTTCAGGACTAAAACACATGTACACAACTGGGCGTGACCATCCCCTTCAAAAAATAAAACTAACGTGAGATGGGGCTGTGGCTGCGGTCACGAGCTTGCCTTGAGGTCACTGTGGCTGGCCAGCTCTCAAGGCCTTTCTTCTTCCTCTCCTTTAACCTCTGGACACAGGCTGGTAAGCCCCTCCCCCACCTCGTGGCCCAGTAGCTATAGTGTGGTAATTACTTGGGTTCTGAACACGGAATGACGTCACCGGATCATCGGGAGACAATTGACAACAAACCAAAACCATCTTTAAATTGATTGCTTAAAAATGCAGGTGGTTCACCAGATTTACAAACAAAATCTGTTGGCTCAACATGTTGGTTTATTTTTTTTATTTTGCCTAATCAGCAATCTGTACACACCCTTGTGCCAATGTCTGGCCCGTTTTAATATTCTTCCTGTGCTTACACACTATGCATTGTGGACTTTCTCCACTTCCTAATACCCACATACAAATGGTGGAGGAGAGTATGGCGCTGAGGGTGGGGTGTGCATCCAAGCCCTGAGGGAACCAATGAATTCCACTGGGAGCGTCAACTGTGTGGCATTCTAAACCCTGTCTTCTCAAAACAGCTAGAGCCCTAAAGGCTGTATTTTTTGAGCTGGTATTGTACTGTGGCCAAGCATATCCAAGTATTTCATCTCATTCCCACCCTGGCCTGGTGAATATGTGGTGTCACTGGTGTTTTCTGTTTGCTGAAGTTGGTCCTTCTAATAATGCTCACAGACCTCCTTTGCTGTCTGCCTGGCAAACTCCTACTCGACCTTCAAAACCCAACTTGAGGAGCCTTTCCTGATACTCACAGCACAAGACTCTACTTTCTAGATTAATGTTTTTTGGTTCAAGTGCTATTATTTCACTAAGAGGCAAATAAACAAATCCCCACTCACTTGACCCCAAGCTCCAGATAAGAAGGAGTCATGTCTGATTCATACCTCAATTCCCCACTCATAATACATATCAAAACATGCAAGTCACAATCTGGACCTGCATCCCTTTGGAATATAAGGACATCCACGAGGGGGTCCAGTATTCTAGGCACTGCCCTTAACTTAATCAGTATAGTCAACCCCACAGAGAAGATCCCAACACTGACACCATCTTGAAAATGTGTGGCCAGTTGAAAATTTTAAAATCAAGGTCACCTCTGAATAAGAACTGTGTTCAGAGCCCCGCAGACATGTTCATCTCTGTGGCCCTGCAGAAGGGATGAAGTGAATTCTAAGACCAAGATGCCTCAGGACACACTCTTGCCCTTTCAAAAAGTAAGTGCTTAAAGGCCCTACGTGAGCAGGTCCTCACTCCAGGGCCTCTCAGCAGCCTCTCTCCCATCTGCAGAGGTAAAGGTGCCAACAGGGAAGCCCCTCCTCCTGGCCCTAGCGGAAGCTCCTCCCCTGCTCTCACCAGTACCCCACCTCAAGCTTGACCCCACATTCTGCCTCCATCTCCACACACCCACCCACCTGCAGTGTCTGTGGCTCTTCCTGGCCCGTTCCATGTGTCTAAGTCTCCACTTCCTCCTCTAATACGGATGCCGGTTGTGACAACTTCAGGGCTCAGGCCAGTCCAGTATGGCCCACCTTACCTGTTTTACATCTACAAAGTGCTCTTTCCAGATGAGGTCAAGTTCAGAGATAGCAAAGACCAGAACGATTTCCAGGAATTTTCTTGGGAGAAATACAGTTCGACACATCTCAAACATCCTATAAAAATGAGCCCAGGGATGCAAAGAACTGGCTCTGTCTCTCTAGTCAGTTAACCTCTTGATGCTAAGGTCCGCCAGTCCTCACATCACCCCTGGGCTAAAGGCCTGCGATTCTGGGGTCTCACTACAAACAAAGTAATAAGAAACCAAAATATAACATGCTTTAAGTACATAAGAAATTTTCTTCACTGTGAGACCTCACATACAATGGAAGCCAACTGATAACACTAAAATTATCCCAAGGTCAGCACTTGCAGTCTGCTGCTTCTCACAGTGCTCATTCACCACCCACAAGCCACTTATTTTCCACTCTTATATATAAGGATGGATATATACATATGTGTGTGTGGTGTGTGTGTGTTTTGAGACAAGGTCCCACTATGCTGTTAAGATTTAGTTTGTTGCTGAGTGCAGGCCCCCAAGACCTGG